>CM064518.1:12418775-12543775 GCA_032716605.1 Paralithodes platypus | reverse complement strand
CCACACCTTCCCACTCTGAACCTGTTTTGGTGACTAAATGGCATTACGATAGGGCAGACTGGGAGGGTCTTCAAGGTTTCTTTATTAATATTTCCTGGACCTCTTTCTTTTATAATGATGCACACTCCACCTTGAGCCACATACAAGATTTTGTAAAAATTGGAATGGAAACTTTTATTCCTCATCAAAAGTACAGTAAAAGATCTAATTCACCTAAATGGTTTGACCATAATTGTGCTAGAGTAACTGAACAAAAAGCAATAGCCTACAATGCATACACAAGACCAAAAACACATGAAGCCTTTAATTACTTTAGAAACATCAGAAATCATGCCAAAACTGTATTAAACCTAACTAAATCAAACTTTCTCCACAAGCAGGCAAATAAACTTCTAAATAATCCAAATTATAACAAAATATTTTGGTCTACTCTTAACTCATTCAAATCCAACTTCACTACTGCTTCATCCATTCCACCATTAAAATCTCCGACTGGCAATCTTGTGAGTGACCCAAGAGGTAAAGCTAACCTTCTTGCGGATATTTTCTCCACCAACTCAACCTTAGATGAAATAAATCAAGATGTCCCTGTACTTAATTTTAATTCGCCTGAAATTCCCTCACTTAAGATCCACACCAGACATGTCAAAACTATTTTGCAGAATCTCTCAGTAGATAAGGCTCCTGGTCCAGATGAAATTCCTCCAATAGTACTTAAGAATTGCTCCTTGGTGCTCGCTCCTGTATTGGCAAAATTTTTCCGTCTGTGTACTCATACCTCATGCTTCCCAGTACCCTGGAAAGAAGCAAACATTCATCCAGTTCCTAAAAAAGGTGCCTCTTCAGATCCATCAAACTACAGACCAATAGCTATAACTTTCACTCTTGGTAAAGTCTTTGAAATTATATTAAATAATCACATAATTAAGCATCTTGAGAATAATAAATTAATCAGTGATAGGCAATATGGTTTTAGACGATGTCGATCAACTGCAGACATGCTTTGCCTTCTTACGCATCAAATCAACCAAGCTACACACCAACATGGTGAAACACATACAATAGCACTAGATATATCAAAGGCATTTGATAGAGTCTGGCATCAATCCTTATTGTCCAAGATGTCACACTACGGCCTTGCATCATTAGTTCCACTAATTTCTTCTTATCTTCATAACAGAAAAATATGTGTAATGGTAGATGGCCTTTATTCTCAATTTCACTCAATAAATGCTGGTGTTCCCCAGGGATCAGTTTTGGCCCCAATTCTGTTCCTCATTCATATCAATGATCTCATATCTACCACTCATAATCCAATACATTCCTACGCAGATGACTCAACACTCCACAGTTCCTTCACATTTACCAATTCTTTCACCCAACCCGATCTTATAAATTCAAAAATAAACACTGCAATTTCTCTGAATCAGGACCTTTCTAGAATTAATGAATGGGGACAAAAGAATCTAGTTTCCTTTAATGCACAGAAAACCAAGTACATTAAATGTTCTAACCGACAGAATCTCACTGACTTCCATATATTTTTTAATGATGTAAATATTCCCACTTCCCCTAGTATTGACATTCTCGGTGTAACATTAACTACTAACTTGAGCTGGACACATTATGTTAGAAGCATTGCTAAGAATGCCTCTAAAAAACTGGGACTCCTGTACAGAGTTCGAGAATTCTTCACTGACGAGCAGTTGGCCGTAATATATAAAAGTCATTTGCGTTCTCAGATGGATTACTGTTCACCTCTGTGGGGTGGAAGTGGAGTGGTTGCATTGAGGCAGTTGGACAAAATTCAAAATAAAGCTATTAGATTAATCAATAACCCTGCAATCACACAGGACCTTCCTACATTATCCATACGAAGAAACGTTGCATCCCTTGCATTATTCTACAGATATTTTCACAGCAATTGTTCCGAGGAACTTGCTTCAATTATGCCGCCTCTCCACATCTTTCCCCGTAGAACTAGGGCAGCTGAGAGCGCCCATGAATTTACACTTTCTCCTCCACAATGCAGAACTTCTGCTTATCAGAATTCATTTATCCCCAGAGCTACTACTCTTTGGAATTCACTTCCCTCGAATTGCTTTCCACAAACTTACAATTTGCAAATGTTTAAATCCAGTTGTTACAAACATTTTATGAATGGAGGATGCCTTTAGGCACATGGACCTTTTTGTTTTATCTGTGTTTTTCCTTTCTCCGTTCATTGTCTCTTAAAAAAAAAAAAAATACAACAGGACCTTCACGTACAACATAGCTCTTTCTGTCTGTTGGTCATAATTAAAATATTAGTTATAATAGGACTTCAGAGGCTATCCACCCTATTGGATTATTAAGCCAACACACTGTAAGTCAAGAATACCGTGTTATGACCGGCACTACGAAATAAACAAGGGCACTCAATAATAGACTAGATGATAGGCTATATCTGCAACAACGGTACGCTAATTCCAAACCCTCGAACTATTACGCCGGTGAACAAAACACTTAAACCCTCCAGAGTTAATCTACTGTATAATGGGGTATCAATTAAGTGGGTTTTAGTGTACTTCTACAAAGGCTTTCCGGTGACGGCAAAGCCTACTCACAACAGGAGTACTTTATGTTAATAAAATGCTCTTAAGTAATAACAATGCTTGAATAAACTATAACAAGATTTAATAAAGGAGTATATGCTTACGTTAACTTTAGTGTGAGTCTGTACTCAACATTAAACTCTTCAATGCTCTATGAAAACACTGAAAGTCTAGTCCTACAGCAAACAGATAATTATGGAGTCTTCTGAAAACGTCTGATGCTCTAAGATGTTCGTTAATATAGAACAGAAATAATGCAGGGGCAGGACACCAAAGCGTGTATCTTAAATACACCAATAAGTAGGATACATATATATAACAAGGGAGTGCAACAACTCTGTGACAGCACTAATAATAGCCACTCAAAACAGTACTTCCTTAGCCAAAGTAACAGCCATACTGGGTTGTGCACCAAGTATCAACCTAGACTAAAATAATACGTGAATAATTCCTAAAGCATACACAGTTAAAGTTAATAAACAAAATGCTGTCTTTATTACTAATAAAGTATAGCAGCGGCATAAAAGGTACCAGGAGGCTAGGCAGAACGCAAGCATGCTCGTAGCCTACTGTCTCCCCTTGAACAGATTTCCCTTATGTTACGTTAAGTGACTAGGAGGCTCTCTTGGTAAGTCCAGATCTCAAGTATCTGGTCTTACCCTGGCGCTCCACAAAGGTCAACAAAATGACGTAGCAAGCATTCAAGTAAGTGTAGGCAAAAGCCCTTCGCTTGTATACTGCTACACTCGCAAAGGAAAAATATGCACAAGGGTTACAGGCACCTAGCTCCGTCGAAGTCGTACAGGCTCTGACTTGCTATGTACATAACTCGGACAACGACTAAAGATACCCTCCACTGTCTAGCATTAAATAGTAACAAGGAACAACTCAATAATTAGAAGCACCCAATGATAATTATGACTCATGTGACTATGACTAATAATCCCTAAAGCTAGTGCAAAACATATATGTGAGAACTGGTGCTGGTAAAACGACTGGCCGACTATGGAAGTCGTATGCAGAACCAGAAGGGATTAGTAATATAATAAAGACCAGAAGTATGAAAAAGAAGAAGTTCAGAGAGAGAAACAGTAGTACAGGGGGTTAGATTGGGGACAGATTGCAAGGGACGTCTAGGCCCAAGCACACCATGCCAAGCTCTAAGGAGACACGCGGGCAGGAGCCCCCCCGCACCAACACTAGGACAGCGGCACCCAATCACAGACCACTACGTCATGAAGAGCAAGCGTCCTATGACGTAGCCAGGCCCGCCGGCCAATCATGAGCGTGGGAAACCCCGTCCGAGCGAGGAAGGCACACGTACATACACACGCACATAATACAACCTCGCTGCCTCCTTCGTTCTCTCTCTCCTTAACTTCACACTACATATCTTATACTCTATCACTGATATAAAATACTTCCAAGTGTCACAGACAAGAATAAAGACCACCACTGATCTGGCTGTGACTACATGAATACTAAGAAAGAAAGAACATCGTTCTACGATTATTATAGCCCATTTCACTGCCCTGGCGAGCGCTAGCGAGTACGAGCACATTCTGGCAAGCTGGCCAGCGTAACAACCGTCAGGACATGGAGCCTACAGTCTTCATAATCACAACAGTAGCTTCAACATAACTATCTCGGGCGTCATCTTTTGCTGTCTGTTGGTCAAGGGTTGACTATATTGTCAGGCACTGAGAAATGTATTACCTTAAGGGGGCCCACCTCGGGATTTTTTTCTCTCTCTCCCTCTCCCTCTCTCTAGGTTGTATCCATTTGGCCCCATTAAGCTTACTGTTTTATGACGTTTATCCCCATCCAGGTGCTGACTTTGTCCTGGCGAGCGGTAGCGAGGCAGTATATTTAAAAAAGACAAATTGACAGCAGGCTCAATTTGTACATTTTTCGATAGAAAAATTTCTCCGGCGAAGCCGGGCGTCTACATACAATACTGGTTCGCTATCGCTCGCCAGGAAAAACAAATCAACCCCTGAATGAGTATAAACGTCTTAAAACTGTAGGCTGCATGGGGCTGAATGAATACAACCCAGAGAGAGAGAGAGAGAAAAGGAGTATCCACTTACTCTAGGACCCTAAATTATAGGTTTGAGTCCCGAAGGGAAGAAGGAAAACCTAATATTTAGTAGTGGCCCCGGAATCATTGACGATGCGCCTTAACAATGTTTATGGCCAATCTTTGAACTCAAGCTTGTCTTTCAAACTTCCCGGGAGAAATCAAAAGATTGCCACACATCATGAGCGAAACGCTCTTATAAACCACTCACGGACTCGTCCTATATGATGTGGGTACCACTACTAGAAAATACTAGCAAAAAATAATGAAAATACAAAATTATAAACTTGGTCTTAGCATTGCGCTTCCTATGTGCCTGCTGTTCCGCACGCACCGCCTCCCTCATCGAAGCGATCTCTCGCCCTTAATCTGATATATAAGACTCTCGAAACATAGCAGATGAATGGGAAGGGGATGGAAGGGAGGGCCAAAATCGTCAATGATTCCGGGGCCACTACTAAATATCAGGTTTTCCTTCATCCCTTCGGGACTCAAACCTATAATTTATTAGTGGCCCCTTCATCATTGACGATGTGCCTGATATCTCAAGACTGGAGGGGGACGTTCATCATGAACATCATAACCACTATTAAATTACTAAGGTTAAAAGAGAAACTTGTACGAAAAAGATCATAGTTTAATAAAAATAATAAAATATTTTACAGGCGGCGTCACCTAAAGGTTGCCTGTTGTGTAGCACCGTTACGTTTGACAGAACAGTTTGTGTGACACACAAAAACTATACATTTTAGCTTATGAATACATAAATAAATCAATATCTCATCCCTTATAAAATACTGATAATATTGTGGCTTATATACATAACAGCCTACAGGTTCTCTATTACAAACATATTTGTACTCTTGCCCTTAATCCTAACCTTAAGATTAATGAGCATAATGGAAACTCTATTGCCATACATAAAGTAAACATACACATTTTCCTGACTAGACTTACTTCAGTCTAAGGAACGGGTTATCACATGACTTTCATTTTCGTCTTCACGTTGTATCACATAGGAGGCAGGTTAGAGGCCCTAGCTAGGATACCTCCCCCCCCCCCTTTTCTTTACAAAAATAGCATAAAACTAGACTCTCTGCCTTAATGCTATACATGTACGAGGTTTCATGAGATTCACTGACAGGTAACGTGTTAAGAAAGTGTGATTAGATGACCATAACTTGGTCTGTTGAATATCATCGAGTGAGTAATTATGTAGGAATCTGAGTGATGCAACCCATTTCCGGATATCGTGTGATCTAGCAAGAACGCCCGGATTACTCTCTCTAATTACTTCTACCAATAACGCAGCCAAATGTCGTTTTTGAAGACGTTTACCTGTCCGTGAAACCCAGAGGGATCCCGCCTGAGCGGGCCGAGACTCCCGCATAAATAAAATGAGTGGTTGCACCGGGCAAAGTAAATGGTGCTTATCGCCCTGTTTCAGAGCAGGAACTTCAAACTCTGCAAAAACATGATTATTGTGTTCATTTTTAGCAATGAAATTAGGAGCAGGAGCAATATGTACACTCATGTTGCGCCTCGAAAACCTTAAGCAAGATGGCTCCGAACTCATCGCCGCCAACTCAGACACCCTATCACCCGTGGCCAATGCCATTAGAAAAATGGCTTTCTTAAGTCTTAACTCGAAAGGAGGATTATGAAAATATTTACGGGAATTAAGCATTTCAAGGGTCAAATCAAGAGAGCAGGTGGGTGTGAGTTGACGTGGAGGAGGGCGAAGCCAGAAGCAAGACCGCATGAACCCTTTTTCCTCCGCCTCTAGCACGGACAGGCCAGTTAAATCGAAAAAAAGTGTCCGAATTGCTGTTAGGTGATTTCTTAATGTGACAACTGACAACTTTTGCATTTCAAAAAGATAATTTAAATAATTAAACACCAGAGCCACCGAGGACTGTTGTTGATCAGTTTCTACGATCTAGGTAGTGAATGACTTGCAATGAGATTGATACTGTCTTTATGTTGATAGAGCATACTGATTAATCAACTTGTGAGTCATGGCTTCCCCAAACTGGCCTAGCCACTTGGCCTTCTGAATATCCATAAGGCAAAAGTCAGCGAGGTCTTGAGGTTTCCAATTGTGTCTAAGTGGAAGTAAGAGATTGGGAGCGACACCGGGTTCTCGCACCATGCCTTCAATTGATTGTACCAATCTTGAGCCGGCCACAATGGCGCGATCATCGAGACCATGTCTCGATAGCCCCGTATTTTGTGAACTACTTTGCACATTAAGGATGCGTCTGGAGGCAGAAATAGATAAATGGAGCTCCATTTGTTCCAGTCTACCAGAAATGCGTCTGGACCCCCCGCCGGAGTCTGACTCCGACGTGTGAGGTACTGAGACAGCCTGTCGTTTGCCTATGATGCAAACAAGTCCACTTGTGGATGGTAGGGTTCGGCAATCATCTCTTGAAAGATGTTTTGCTTGAGAGCCCATTCTACTTGAGTGCTCTGTCTCCGAGACAGAGCGTCTGTCCACACGTTCGCCACACCGGGCAGATATGTTGCATGAAGATATATCTCTAGCCTTGCAGCTAGCTGAAAGATCTTTTCCGATAACCCTTGTAACACTCGAGATCTCGCTGACCCTTGTTTCTGAATGCATGTCACTGCAGTCAGATTGTCCATTCTGAAGGCTAGGGACTTTCCCGCCTGGCTCATGCCGTGCTCCTGTAAAAAGAATAGGGGGACTAACAACTCCTTGGCATTGATATGAAGACCATAGAGCCTGACCCTGATGACCTAGGTTTGACTGGTAACCCCATCCCAGGGTACCTGACGCGTCTGTATCTTTCTAGACTGTCGGAGGAGGAGCTGTCCATGTCAAGGAGGAGTGTATTACTTCTGGCTTCGCCCAAGCCGCCAAGAGGTTGTGGATTAACTTTGGAATTTTCCGCAGTGTTTCCGCTGGCAACAGCGGGAAGCACCTGTTTCCTTCCAAAATAATTTGTTTGACCCTCAGACGACCTAACGGGACCGTCAGCTGTATCCAATTGAGTGAGCCCACCAGAGATTTCCAGACCCTCCTCGTAGTTGTCAGAGAATGAAGAAACCGAAAGAGTTTCCTCCGAAATCTCTGACGGTTGTCTTCGCTCTGACTCAGAGTGAGTAACTCGGTATCCCAGATAAGGCCCACCAACTGGATTTTCCTGGTGGGGATCAAGGAAGACTTTGCTAAGTTCACCTTAAACCCCAAGGCAGCTACATGATTTAACTCCTGTTGTACATGTTGAAGGCAAATTATTTCGGTTTGAGCTACTATTAACCAGTCGTCGAGGTACCATAACACCATGATCCACAGATTTAGTAATGGTAGCAAAGCCTGTCGGAATAATTTGGGAAAACTCGGGGTGCCAGATTTAGACCAAAGGGCATTCTTTGAAAGACAAACGTTTGATCCCTGTTGCGCAGAGCTAGATATTTCTGAAAACGTTTGTTGATGGGGACATGCCAATAGACTTCTGTTAGATCGATGGAACACATCCAACTCTGCGATGGGAGTGTCAATCTGATCTGATTCATAGTCAGCATCCTGAACGACTGATTGTGAATATGGGTGTTGTGATAAGAGAGGTCGATCACCGGCCTCATCTGAACACTGTCCCTTTTTGACACCAGGAACAACCGGGAAGTGAACACAGGTTGTGACAAAGGACTGGGGATATTGATCTGTTTTTGGGCCATCTCGTTGACGACGGATCCCACCTCTAAAGAAACATGATTTAATTCTGTGGGGATACGTAAACGGGGTCGCCTGGACCACCGCCATGAGAGGCCTTTCCTGACAACTGTCCTTGCTCATGTTCGCCGGGGCCATGCCTGATGACAGTCCCGGAAGTTGCCAGTCGCATGACTGGTGTTGTCCGGCAGTACTACTCTCGGATCCGCCTCGCCTTACCTTGGCACTGGGAGTGAGAGAGCCTTGTGGTGTCTCAGTTTTTTGGATTGGAGGGTTGTGACTCTGATTTTGGAACAGGGGGATGAGAGGCCTTGTTACCATCACTACCGGGTTTACCCCTAGACTGACCCCTGAACCAACGCCCTCTACACCTGGATTGACCTCGTCCTCGAGCTGTCCCGTTACTCCCAGGGGTTTTGTAAGTCTTGGATGACTGAAAGGACTGGGACTGACCACGAAATGAACTCATAGATTTAAGTGGTTGCTCACTCTTTGGCTTAGAAGTAGTGGCAGGTTGAGAGTCTAATAGGAAATTGAGAGTGCGCCAGGCATCGTCAGAGGCTAGGGTTTTGGTGAAAACTTTTGATAAAATTAGTCTCCTACCGATCTCTACAGGGAGTCTCCTTACCAAGTACACCCTCAGGTCTTGACGAACCCATCCCGCCTCAAAGAGAGCCGTCCGGATGTCACCAAGAGACTGAATGGAGTTTTGGAGAAGAAGGCGTCTAGTCAGAGAAAGAGCCTTCTGGGTGCCAGCGTCCGTTACCAACTCAGTCGTCCTGACCAGAGAGGCCGCAAGCTGGCGGCTGAGCAGGTATTGGAACGCTAGTCTCCAGGCTTTCTGCCTCATTATAAAATCATTATCAATCTGGACCTGTATGGGAGGACAAAAAGATCCAGGTAATTGGCATAAAGAAAGTTTAGGGGCCCCCATAAAGTAAAAAATATGTTGAGGGATCCCTTCCGCCTTGCCTACCGGCATAGAGAACCAATGATTGTCCTCTTGCGTGAGCTGATGACTGCTCTTATTAGTTATAGTGCTGGCAAACATCTGGGCCTCATGTGCCCATGCCAACCACGGCCATGACTCCCCCCCTTGAATCTGAACTACTGAAGATCCCGCAGAGTCCCTGAAGGGTATTGAATTTAATTCTGGGGTCAAGCCCTGCAAAAGTTTTAAATCATTAAACCCATCTGACTTAGTCCAATCGGAAAATAGTTTTCCGGCGGAAGCGGGAGGCAAGGTAGGAGATGGCATGTACACAAAATAGTCAGGATTGTAAATAGTGGGAATGACTTTTACAGCAACATCAAGTACCTCCCCAGATTGGTTCTTGGCCCTTATTTTCTTAGCCTCACTTGCCTCAATAACCCAATGTTTCAGAACAGGAGACTCACCTTTAACTGTGGGCTGCGCGACCTCGGGGCGTAAAGGCTTAATGACAGACCAAGATGTATCTGGTCCATATAAAAGGGGCATAGGGCCCCTTTTACTAGTAATAGATTTATCAAGTGGTGGAGGAAGCAAATCAGAGAACAACTTCAGATTAGATGGCTAAATAGCCGTGGCTCCCGAAGTGGAAGCCGTAGGAGTGACAGTGGGGGGAGGTAAGCTTACATTAACCTGAGGTTGAACAAGTACTTGCCCTGCAGGTCGCACCACCGGGGCTACTGGTACTGAAACTGTTACCTGTCGCTCTCCCTTAGCCTGTTTCATAAAATCAAACCACTCCTGTAATTGTTCACTCATAACATAAACCCCACTTCCTTGGTCTGACTGGGAGGTGGACTAAGACATCTTTGAGTCCTGCGTTCCCAAGTGCCGAGAAGAAGGGCGTTGGCCAGACGTCTGCTCCTCGGCGTTTACTCCATGTTGGTGTAAAGTAGATCCTGGTGGCCGGGTCAGGGGAATCGTGTGTTTCTGTTTGTGAGTTGTCGAGCACGTTGAACTCAGAGATGTCCTGCATGTTCAGATCCGGTATCTCATACTCTGTATGGTCTTGAACTGAGGCAGGTTGGATCATAAGAGCATTCATCTTCCTGCCGGCGAGAAAACAAACTGCTGCCCCTTTCCGATCCCAATACTGATACAACTGTAGGTTCAGGTTGAACCCGGTGGGGGATGGTAAACCGGTGCGAGTGGCCGGAGACTTTGCTGGATGTGTCTCTAGGTGCCTTCTTGTGTGACGAAGAATGTTAGTCCGGTTTAGGTTGAGGCTGCGCCGCCTTCTTCGACAAGTAGGTCTTCCTAGACTGCCTCTTCTTAGTTTTGTCATCGCCAGCAGCAAGAGCGGCGTCAAAATCAGAGCGTGACCTCTTAGACGCTTGTTCAACAGAGGGCGACTTGGGTCTAGGTCGAGGAGAGCGGGACCTATCACGCCGGCTAGACGAGGGAGGTCCTAGGTCGCTTGGGGTGGCGGGAGGGAGTTTCACAAGTATACCCCCAGGGGGTGTAGTAACTTACAGCACTCTAAGCAAATCCTCTAATATTTGATCATTCAATTGTAATGATTTGTGGGCCACTGTCTTACAGTACGTTACATAAACTGATTGAATGTGTAGCAAAATTGTCTTACACTGTCCATCGGCATGGTTTAAGTATGCATTGCGAAAGGCTGAACACTTGGGGCATCATTGGGAAAGCCAACGACCACGAGATTGATCTAAGCAGGGGACACACTTAACACAGAGAATGTGCCCAATCACTGTTAAATGTTTACAACCCAAAGCAGAACAAAAAGAGAAAGCACTCTTATCCATGGTTAACCCCCTCCCGCCAGGGAGATGCAGATCCTCCTAGGTGTCCCACATGCGAACCTGTGCGTGAGAAAATTCCAAGAATCAATGCTCATAAGGACACGCTAGGCTGGAAAAGCTAATATTCAATATATATCTCCAACGATAAAGAAAAAAAAAAAGTTGAATAACACTAAACAGTCTTAGTTCCCCTTACGTTAAGTACAGATAACTGAGAGCTACAAGATAGGAATGGGTGAGTTCATTTCTCGGCTCACCCGTAATTATCCTGGCGGAAGTAGCTACCCACTTCCAACAACCAGGATAAACGTTCGGACAGTACCAAGCAACGAACGTTATGTTGTTATGTTTATGCGGCGGAATAAGTTGTTGTAATGGAGGCGGGTTAGCCGAACACTCTCAAATGTTTTTTTTAGTAAAATGCCAGTCAAGCCGAAATCATACTAGACGCTGTAAACAAAACTGACAAAATCCATTTCTATCCTGCACCAAACGAGGATATTCTGAATTGTTTAACATAACTCTAGATGTTTCCCGGCGGAAAAACCACGTGAAACAACTAGAGGCATGTTGACTAAGTCTCACTTTCATAAATCCCGCCGGAAGGGCCAACCCTCCATAATGGAATAACCAATGTGCACATATATAGCATAGTTATACATAAATAATATATATAAAATCAATAATAACACTCCCTAGCCATACATAAGCAACCTACATGAGGCCAACTACATGGGGGCAGATGTCGATGATATCAGACATAATAGCACAAACCTGCAACCAGCGTAGACCAGAATGAACACGTAGTAATCACGAAGCGTAGGTTGAAGAGCAGCATGGCTCCGTGCAGGACCCCCCAACTAAGTGAGACAATCCATGAGCACTAGCCAACGTGGCATACTGTTGAACACCCAAAACGGACCGAACAACAGGCCCCGGTTCACCCTATAAGAAGCCTCATGACTAAATAGTGAATTATTAATGAGCTAGGATGCTAAAACAAGCACACTCACCTTCATATTGAACCCTGAAAAACAGTCTCCAGGGCCAGCTAAAGGACGCTCACAACCTACTCCTAGTCTATAAGCTACCTAACCTCAGCACTTAGCACGTACATATGAGCAAAGACTCACCATGACCGAGGGGAGGTGAAGAATGAAGGAGGGCTGGAGCGCCCACGACACACGTCCGACACAATGGGGCCCGGGAGAAATAAGGGCGACAGATCGCTTTGATGAGGGAGGCGAAGCGTGCGTAACAGCAGACGCATGGAAAGCGCAATACTAAGATCAAGTTTAAAAAAAAAAGAAAAAATCATAATTTTTTGCTAGTTTTTTCTAGTAGTGGTACCCACATCATATAGGACGAGTCCGTGAGTGGTTTTTAACCTCTCCGCTGCGTAGGTGGGGTATTGGCCACCGCTCCCTGTGCGGAGGTATTTAGACTGTTTCCTAAACTCAAATTGTCATCGTACCATAAATATCAGTAATACTTATCCATATGCGCCTATTATACGTTGATTATAAAGATATTAACCTGTTACAACAATAAAGCAAGTGGAAACAGCGTTTGGATGGTCAAAATCGGCGATAGAGGCCGGGAGTTACATAACTTATGGCTGAGGCAGCCTGCCCGCCAGCCAGCCGTCACGACGGCTGGAGAGACACTGTTGCGTGGTAGTCTCTCTCTTGCTCTTTCCCACGCTTGGTAACACAGATGACCACGCCCTGCTAGCAACTCGCTAATGTTAGCACGAAAATATACCTAAGAATAAGGGAATAAAAGGGAGAATAGGTGATCATTGAAGGTGTGGGGGGGGGGAGGGGGGGAGGGGATGTGGAGGAGTGATATTTGGCACGGCCAAGGGGCAATAAAAAAAAAAATTATACTGGGCTGATTTAAATGTTTTTTTTTAGGCTTTGGATTATTTGAGGAGATCCGGTAAAACTCTTATAAGGAGATCCGCACTTGCCGGGTTAAGAGCGTTTCGTTCACGATGTGTGGCAATCGTATTTTGATCTCTCCCGGGCGGGAAGTTTGAAAGACAAGCTTGAGTTCAAAGATTGGCCATAAACAATGTTAAAGCACATCGTCAATGATGAAGGGGCCACTAATAAATACTGCTAAATGAACAGAGACATAGAGGTGCAAGGAGGCTTGCCGGTATCACACGAGAGATTTTATAGTTAACATTTGATGATCAAAATTTTTCTGGCAACATTTCTGGAATATATTACATTTGTATCGGAAACTAAACTGATGGTAGATGAATTTAGGTGACAGATATATTTTAAATGTTGACCTCATAAGCTGCCAGACCAGTGTTGAGGATAAATGTTGAGGGAAAAAGCGCTCGTGTGATACCTGCTTAATTAAGTCGTCTACCCAGCCAGGTATTGAATATGGGACATTTTGACTGTGTTTCCAGCGCACTACCATTGATACACAAGTTATAGATGTTTGGTGTGTGTTTTGATGTAGATATGTGCTTGACAGATACTAATAATTCTTCAACAATACACAACTCAACCCTTCATCTTCTCTCAACATTGTAGGTGTATCTTTTTCATCTAATTTTTCTTGGAAAGATAATTTTACCACTCTTGCTAAAACAGCTTCCCAAAAGTTGGGTGTCTTCAACCGTCTCCGTGGGTTCTTCACCCCTGCACAGTTTCTTGCTTTGTACCGGGGCATATTACGCCCCTGTATTGAGTATTGTTCGCACGTGTGAGGAGGCTCCACCCATACCGCACTTCTTGAACAAGTAGAAGCAAAAGCATTTCGCCACAATCAGTGTTCTTTAGAGCTCTCTCACTGTATACCCCCTCCCTTGCAGTGAGTGTGAGGCACCCACCTTCAACACAGTCCCACTCCTATTCTGTCCAGCTCTCCAACCCAAGAATGTTCAAATGTTCTCAGCCTTTCTTCTACTCAACAAGTGAACCCTGAAACTCTCTTCCTGAATCAGTCTTTCCATCATCCTATGACTTAGACTGCTTTCAACTTTGTGTCCAGGCATTTTGACTCCGATGTCCCTTGAATTTGGCTCTGTCACTCTTTTAACTTTGGGGTTAGACACTTGTTACAGGTAACTTGCCTTTTGTCTCCTTCATGCACAAAGAAAACAAAAATTGCCAGCATTATAATGCAAGAAATACATTCGCACCATATAACCATAACTTCATGTCGCAATCTCCCTCAAATCAGTTCTCAATTACCAACCTTATCATGGATATCTGTCCCGGCCATCATCATATCTCTGGAGTGCTGATCAAGGAGGTCACACTATCATTGCCCTATTTATTAACCCCTTCTGTACCGGTGACGTCTTTTGTATATTATATTAGCTATATTTAGACGATGTTGAGCAGTTTAAGAAGGATCTGTGGTAGTAAAGAGGGTTAAGGGGGTAGTGCTTGCTGTTTGGTCTATATATATTTATTTATCAATCTATGCTTTTGTTTCCTCATTAAACCTCTATCAAGCTAAGAAGAAAAAAAAAACTAGACCCCTTTTCAAGATAAATTTGTACATTTTCCTTCTAAAATATGAGTCTCGCTGTCGCTCGCCAGGAAAATATCGTCATTTAAAGGGCACGAACGGTCTTAATATTAACAAAATAAATGATGCGAAAGATCTTAAAATCGCCAAACTAACGGAACGAACGCCTTAAAACCTCAAAATAAATATGCTAAACATGAGGGAGAAGAGGGCCCAGGAAAAGCGAGTCCTACCCAGTGTGGTTCCTTGTGTAATCCCGTAGGATTTTCCTGCTAAAATTGATTTTATTGTTTTATTGTGAACCTTTGGGTGTGAGATATTGAAAAACAATGAGGTTCAAATTTTTCGACGCCCCCGTCAATTTTGGGCGCCTCTGGAATGAATCCAACTCATATCTTCGCCAATAATGGACCAATTTTAATGATCTTAGTGTCGTTTTGGGGTTCTTTGATGACACTGAGTTGACTTTTATTATTTTTGAAACGACCGGAAGTGACAAAAATGGACTTATGGTTTTAATGCTAAAATAACATTGACAATTTGGCGAAACAAAGTGTATCGATATACTTGGTTAAGTCTTATATCATTCATATGTTATTAAGGATGGAAATATCAGCAATGCTATCATTTTTGCAACTAATTTGTTTTCTGTCAAGAGTTATGTACACTTCAGGAAATTGAAAAAACTTGGACTGGATGTCATCAAAGATCTCTACCATGTCTGGACTGCGCTCATGCAAAGCTGTTCTAAGAGCAATACAGCCGGCATTCAGAGGCCCTGGAGGTAGGGATGAGGATATAGCATCAAACTTCAGCACCATGATTGCCAGAGTCGTCGTTATGTGATACTCCATGCCTAGGAGAGGCTGGGAATGCGAAATCCCCCGGATGAATAACAGGGGTGCTATGGGCTCTCTGCGAGAGGGCTGGTTATCACACAGAGGCCCACGTCTCTTCAACAAACTCCCACGGCGAGTAAGAGACATGAGGGACATCTCGTTAGACAACTTCAAGAGAGCCCTAGATGTCGAACTGCAAAAAGTGTCAGACAAGCCCATCCTCGCAAGGGAGCGAGCTGTCGCTTCAAACAGTCTACTGCACCAAATCACCACCCATAACGAGGGGCGTCGCGCTCCTTGGTGCCGCTAGAGGAGCGGCGAACACATCCAAAGGTAAGGTATCTCTTGTATGCTTTACCATTGTAGATGCCACGAAATGCCGCAGAAGTGTATGTACCACTTTTGATTGCACAGGTATCAATGCCACTCCCATCAATCGTTTTTCCTAGAGCATGTAGGGCTGCAAATGCAATATGCAATGCACCTGCTCGAAGGATCCAGTTTTTGTTGCCCACAGACTGTTGAACATGAATGGCCCTGTTGTAGAGATCCAGATCTAGTGTTCTGAGGGTTCTTCTCTCAGGACCCACTACTGAAGCTGAGATGCCCTGCATCAACATCAGAACAGTATAAAGAGTCGCATAATCGGTTGGTGATGTCTTGAACACTGGAGCAATTACCCCTGTGTTAGTTCGGCCATGATTTTGAGACGAGCTTGCTAATAGGAGGGATTGTGTAGCAGCCCAGGTTGGCATGACTGTTTCTTTGCTGATGTTTTTGCCCTTTCGTTTTCGCTCATTCACTGTAAGAATAGACTCATTAGGAGTTTGGTCATCCTGAACCTCTTGTCTGTATGGGTGCTCTTGAATTTCTGGTTTTTCCTGGGTTTTTGGTTGCTCACGAGCTTCTGGATGAATGTCAAGTTCATAATTGTCCTGATTGTCTGGAGTGTCTACAATCTGATTGCCTGGATTTTGGTCTTGATTGTCCTCACCAGAAAAGTAGTTAGCAAGTGCCCACATGCGACTGAACCCTGTGGAAAGCATACTCATTTGTTTGCTCAGCGTATATTCGTTGAATCGGATTGGCTTGGTTCTGATGATTGGCTCTTGCATGTAATTGACACCAAATGAAATGGGTGTCGCTGCGAGCTTGTCTGGAATTACTAATGGCTCATTGACAGGCTCACCATCTTCTGCTCTCTGGTTGATCACGATATCTGTAACATGGAATGTGTTCTGTCCAGTTGGTGTGTCTTCTAAGAGGTCAATGTTATCAACAGCAAACCAGACATTGACTCCTCTCTTCACGAAATCAGGAAGGCAAAACCCTCCAGCCTCCTTCATGCGCTGGAGAACAGCTTGTTTCACACACTTCTTGAGGTCAAGGATTTTCTTGTAGTCACTGCCAATGTAGACATCCGAGAGGTTACTCACAAGGTTCTTGTCTCGTACTCGTGAATGGATAGCAAGAGGTAGACCAACTGAGAGTGGTGTCTGGACGATCTGCCGAAACCGAACATTTATTTTTGGTTGAAACTCTACCTGCCGATCACTGTGCAAGTTTTGAATGAGGAATTGGCATGCAACATCACCAGTTTTATCAACTTCATCACGCATTCCAGAAACTTTGTGGACATGATTTCCAAACAGGAGATAGGTCAAAAAGAACTGGAGTAGTGGAGGATTCTCAAAGTCTTCAAAGCTGCCCTTGAATGACCACTTTCGGAGATTCATAATTTCCTCTCACAAAATGTTTGCCGTGGTCTTCATCTGGCCAATTGTGCCATGTTTGTCAGTTAGAGGTTTGTCCACTGCCTTGCTGAATGCTGCTTGAAGGACGAGGTGGTCAGACTCATTTCTGCATAGGGACTTGATGAACTGCACGTCTGGGAGTCGTTCAGTGAGGAGATTTTTTAGATGCTTTCGATAGTTTGTTGTCTCAGTAAGCTCAACATGATATCTCTTCAAAATAGACAAATATTCGTCATTAACGTCAGCCATGTTCAAGCTAATACCTTCTTCTGTGAGTGAGTTCTGAACAGAGAACAGCAACTGTTCATCGCAGATAAAACGTACTAGCTCAACACTGCCTCAATCAACTGGACTGAAGGAATGTTGAGCATATCGCAAACTTTTCCGATGATAGTATTTCTCGAGAGCTGAGGCATCCCCAGGATTATGTAGGCAGTTCTGACTTGATCTTGAGTTTTTACTTTTTTTTCCAGAGGTTTTCACCCATCTTGTCTGACAAAACACAATGCAGAAGTTCTATACTATCACTGGAACAGAAGCTGCAGGCTGAAAAGAGAAAAACTTCTGCCTTTGGGGTAAATTTTGCCCTTTTAGGCCAACACGATTTAGCTGAAATGGATGGACGTCCAGGTCCTGGGGTATGATGAGCACTAGACGCAGAGTGAGCACGCTTAGTCCTGAGTCGTTCGATCATGGTCTTGTTGACAATTGGTTTTCGACACTCACTCTGGTAACAAACTTGCTTGCATTCAGACTCATTTAAATTTTCCAGGCGATCAATAATTGCTGTATCTCATTTTGACCAAGAGACACACGCTCAATACAACAAGAAGTCAATTCTTCTATCATTGTGGTGTTGTTTAATAGTCTTTAGTTGGTGGTGGCACCCTCGTTGCAGACAATACACAGACCGTTGTTGTTTGACATGTCTGGTGGGAGTTGTACATCCATTCTCAGTCACCGGAAAAGACATAAGTTTTTTAAGCAGTGCATCTATAGTCTATTATGGCCCTTAACTAGTATCAGCATGATTGCCACGGTCGGTCGTATTGTCATGCTTGAAAATTAACATACAAATTGCACAATATTGTTAGACTTTTTGCTACCAAAAAGACATCTTTGATGTTATTTATAACTGGAAGTCGATGATTGCCACTTCTGGTTGTGTCAAAAGTATCAGGAATCTACTCAGCATCATCAATAACCCTAGAAACAATTAAAAAGTCACAAAAATTGGTTCATTATCAGCTGAGATTTGCGAAGGAGTCAGTTCAAGGGGCTACTGTAATTGAAGGGGCCCCCAGTGGGGGTTCGGGGTCGGAATATTTGAACCTAATCATTTTTCAATAGTCTGATGCTAAATCAACCCAAAAAAGCAATAAAATACATTTTAGCAAGCAAATCCTACGGGAGCCATTACTGTGACATAACGCACCACACTATTAAGTGAGATAGTTCGAAGCCTGTAATTTGCTGGAGGCCCTTTATAAGATGAATACAATCGTTTAATAGTGGCCAGAATAAAGTGAAAAGGACGTCACCGGTACTGAAGGGGTTGAATCATACCGTACTGATGACGTCCTTTTCATTATATTCTGACAACTATTAGATGATTTTAATAAGCTTAGGATGGATCTCTAACCATAAAAATGCTACAGACGATCTCAACTAATCCATTTTAGCTGCCTCAAATCCTCCTTCATTTGAATAATATCGTCTAGTAGTTGCCTGAATATGATGATAATGACGTCCCCGGTACTTTATGGGTTAAAAGGGCACTCAATGAAGATGATTAGAGGAAACTAATAAGGAAAAGAAGAGAACAAATTTGTATTTTAGATCAAAAGGAATTACAATTAATTACATTTGTTAAGGAAACAAGTTTGATCCACTTTCGCAATGGTTGTTATCTATCAGCAGTAAAATAAGGAATATAAACACAATGTCAGGAAGAGCACTTTATTGACAACGTTTCATCAGGCCAATATATGCGAAACGTTGTCAATATAGTGCTCTTCCTCACATGGTGTTTATATTAATTCTGTCTGAATAGACAATAGATTAATAGGCACTATTGGTATCCCACTTAGAAACGTTGTCAATATAGTGCTCTTCCTCACATGGTGTTTATATTAATTCTGTCTGAATAGACAATAGATTAATAGGCACTATTGGTATCCTACTTAGAACATTATTGTTCGTAGTAAAACAAACTATCGAAGTATAACATATAGTGCTGAAAAATGTATTGCTTTTAATGGATGGCTGCACATGACAGATTAGAAGCAACTGCTGCGAAATTGTCTGTTTTTTTCTGGATTGTATATACAACAAGTTGCATATAATAGTGCATAGGCATAGTCAAATAAACACTACTAAATCGCAAGAAAAATGTCAAAATAACTCGGAATCAATAAATACCTCGATAGGGCATTCATTATACCACAATCCGTGTTCAAGGAGTGTATGTTAGAGAGTAACGTTAACAATCCTATCATCACATCCACAATGTGTTCCAATTTACGAATCTTTTTATCTAGCTCTGAAAGAATAATCGATGCAAGTTAGAAGGCATGTCCAAATGTTTAGTAAACACAATGGCTTGGCTTACTAATACCGTACACTCATATATAATATTCAGCAAATGTGTAAGCAAGAGTGAAATCTAATATACTGTACAACCGCACTGTATCGATTTAAATCTATACCCTGTTTCTGTTCAGCTGACGATAAATCAAAGCCTTTAGCCGCTAAGTTCTCGTTACTTAATGAAAAAATATGAAACTACCATGAATCTGCATCATAGTAAGACCAAGTTTATATAATTAGCAGCATATTTCACTACATCTTCAAAATATCTGAGAATATTTTGATGGGAACTTTGCAATTTACAGCTAGTTGAAAAGAAACAGAGTATAATTATATTTTAGTACACAGCTCATGTTGTTAGTTTTCTCACTGGATACCGTAGTTTGTTGTCCAAATCATGACCTCATTGTGTTTGCCATTATCGACCAATATATCTATATTTTGCCCTTGAGACAAAAATAAGTGTTCCCCCTAACCCCTTCAATCAAAATAGCCTCCACCCCACCCCTAACTTTGCTAAGGCTATATTAATACATTGTCGATAGGAAAATGTCCCGGCCAATGGTCGGTTGCAGGCTCACTGTTGCTCGCAAAAAAAAAAAAAAAAAAAAAAAAACACACACACATCTATCTATCTATCTATTGCCTGACGCCGTGATCCCCAAAGGGGTGGCCACGGATGAACCGCCCCCATGCACCTCTGTCCCCAGTCAATCGACGCCCCTCCTCCCAACCAGCACTGCCTTCATCCATATACTTCCTCACTCCATCCTTCCACCTCTCCTTCGGTGCACCTCTCCCTCTCTGTCCTTCCACCTCGCTCTCGTACACACTCTTAGTCATTCTCTCACCTTCCATACGTTCCATATGGCCGATCCATCTCAAGTTGCTCCTTTTCATACTTTCCAGCACATCTATCTCTACATCACACATCCTTCTTACTTCCTCATTCGTCTGTCTATCCCTCCATGTAACTCTGCACGCACTTCTCAAGTAACTAATTTCCACCGCCCTCACTCTTGGTCTGAGACTCTTCCCGAACGTCTAAGCTTCGCTTCTGTAAGTTAGTGTCAGGATTACCACACTGTCATGCAAGGATTTCTTCACTTCAATACTGACCACCCTAATTCTTGTTACTGCTTTCAACGTTCCTACAGCCCTCTTCCCCTGTTGCACCCTCTCCCGCACTTCTCCATCCATAGTCCCATCTTTACTCAACACACTGCCCAGATACTTAAATGAGCTGACAATCTCCAGAGCCTGACCGTTCAACTTCACCTCACACACTGTGGCTTCACCCCTTTCGAGGACCATAACTTTGTTCTTCCCCGCATTTCCGTTTTTCGCACACTGTTCCAAACACATTTACCAGACCCTGCAACTCCCATTCATTATCACTCATCAGAACTGTATCATCAGCAAACAGCAGTACAGGTAGCTTCCACTCATTTCCCTACCTTATCAGCGACACACCAACATCCACTGTTCTTCCTTGTATTTCTTTCATGACTCCATCCATATATACAGCAAACAACCAGATATATACTATATATATATATATATATATATATATATATATACCGGTATATATTTATATATATATATATATATATATATATTAACCCGTCCAGCCCCGGCTAGTTTTGTAATGTTTGTTCACCAGAACCCGGCCGGTTTTTAAAAAATTGTTTTATTCCAGAAACAATAGCGAATGGGTTAGGAATGAAGGAAAAACCACGAAAAAATGCTCAAAAAGCTTAAAGAATGGTCCTACAGAGCCTCCGAAAACGTATTTTACAAGAGTAAATTAACAAAAAAAAAAAAGTTATTGCGCGCTTACGCGCACGCACGTGGACTTTGAGAGTTTTCAACCATCGGCACGGTTGCGTGGGATACGTACACAGTTCTAAGCCCTCTTGAGTGGCTACACCTGAGGTTACGGTCGGCGCAATTAGGGTGACGCGCCAGGCGCGTCTCTGGGGCTGTGCGTTACATACATCGCCGACGCGTCAGGCGCGTCGCTGGGGCTGTACGGGTTAATAAGGCTAAACGTCTTATAGTCGCCAAGCTGATGGATCACTCCGTCTTAAAATAGCCTAACCAGTGAGGCGCAACTGCATAATTATAGCAAAAGAGCACCCTAGGTTTAGACAGTGTTAACATCGCTACCACAGACTAATTTACTGTGGCTGTCAGGGAAGGTGTTGACAAGGTGAAGGGTTGGGGTATACTGACGATCATCACAACCTAGACCTTCAAGAAGATAAGGCAAGAATGATTAAGGGGGGATGGTTCACTTTTTGGTCGATTTTTTCATTTATTTTTTTCTAGTTTCCTCGCTATACCTCCATCAAGCTTAGAAAAACAACTGTGACGCCTCCCGGCGTTGAAAGAATGGTTGCGTGGGGCATTGCAGCTCGCTAGCGCTCGCTAGGATGGGGGGATGGGCTGCAGTTGTCCTGGAGTGATCTGCTTTCTTTTATTGGTGTCGTGTTGCCGCAGACAGTCTAGAAATGGTCTTTGTTTTGGTCTGTGACCGCGCCTTATATTTTATATTCACTATAATATAAATGTTGCTTGTGTGGGAAGCGAGCGAGAGAGGGTGAGGGGGTACACCTGGCAGCGGGGTGGGCTGTCGCGCGGCTCGCTTGGGCGCTGACGGCGTTGGCGGCCGGGTGGTCAACTGGTCCCTGCCCGTCGCGGCCTCGTTTTTTTTTACCAGCTCAGAGCTTGCCTGACACGCGTATCGTCTACATCCTTTGCAATTCTGTCCCCCATACTCGCCACTTTGCATACTATTTCTCTCTCTCGACTTCTCCTTTCTCATTCTTTAATATTTATTATACTCAACATCCCTTCTGGTTTCAGCATAGACGTTCACCGTCGGCCAGTCGTATTGTACGCGAAGCTCTCAGATATTTCTATGTATGAGGTTTGGAGAGACGGACTTTTCCGGGTGTGTCCTCTCTCGGGAAGGTTGTAGACCGGTATATGTCTCCCTGGCAAGGTGTTGAGTGATTCTGCTTGGTTATTTAAAGCTAGACTAGGGGTAAGGTTACTGTGTCGTTGTCTCCGATGTGTGCAGTGTTAGCTAAGCCCTGCACGACATCGACAGGTACTGTGGGAGCCTAACTTGTCTTCGGGTGGGTTTACTTTGCGAGCACAGCGCTGTGGTGTGAGAGGGCCATAGCCTATCCCTCACAACATAGTGCTGCCTCTTTGTGTTGACTTCTGAGGGATCGCCAGGATAGAACTAGGTACTAGAGACCTAGATTTATCAAGAGAGCATCCCCGTCATATAACGTAATCTTCATTATACCACCTTCGGACAACGTTAGGCTACGAGCCGCATGCTCGCCCATTGTTGCCCTGCCTTGATACCCCAGCTAGACTTTATTAACTGAGCAGACACTGGTTAGAGATAAGCCCCCATTATTATATGTATGCAACATTATTATTCACTGCACTTTTGAGCCGAGGTTGTTGTTGAGTTGCACAACCCTAGTAGGCTGTTGCGTTGTGTCACAAAGCATTTCTTTAGTTGTCGAGCATTACTACCTTTGCGCAGTCTTTATTATTCGCCTGCCTATTATTACTATATGTCCTAGCATTTATTGTGACCCGTATTCTGCATTATAATTGTTCAAGATTCTTTACGAAACATCTTCCCAGCATCAGACTTATTTCAGAAGTTTCCAGTTGATGTTGCAGGACTAGCATTGCACTTTCTTTAATACAGGAGTGCCAGTTATTTGAGTATCTACCGTAACGTTAATTAATCACGTTAACTATCTTTTCCTTGTGTAACCTAATCGAGTAATCTTTTACTGTTTGAGAATAGGCTGTTTCATCGAGCGTCAGCCTAGTGTGTGTGCACTAGTTACCGAGTCATAGGATACCTCGTTGTCCAGGCACGACTCAGGGCGGTAATGGTGTTTTGTTTTCCAGTGTTTAAGGCAGGGGTTGGATCTAGTGTTACCGTTGTTGCATTTTGCCATTATCTAGTCCAATGTTGAAGAGCCCTGTGTCTTTGAGAACCTGGATCGTAACACAACCCCTAGACCCCCTCTCAAGATCTATTTGTACATTTCTCGGTAGAACAATCTCCCGGCCGAAGGCTGTTTCCCTCTAAAATTAGAAGTTTGATATCGCTCGCCAGGAAAAAATCGGCACCTAAAGGGCAGAAAAGGTCTTAATATTGATAACAAAAAATGAGGCGAAAGGTCTCAAAAGAGCCAAACTAATGGAACGAACGTCTTAAAACCTCTACACTAATATGCTAAACATGAGGTAGAGGGGGGTCCAGACAAAGCGAGTAGTATCCCCTTAAGAGGAGATAAGGCAAGTGCGATTAACCCCTTCTGTATCGGAGACGTCTTTTAATTATATTCTTGCTATATTTAGACCATTGTGTTCCGTTTAAGAAGAATCTGTGGTAGTAAAAAGGGTTAAGTGAGATAGTTTGAAGCCT
Organism: Paralithodes platypus; assembly: GCA_032716605.1. Classification (NCBI taxonomy): domain Eukaryota; kingdom Metazoa; phylum Arthropoda; class Malacostraca; order Decapoda; family Lithodidae; genus Paralithodes; species Paralithodes platypus. Next base: position 12,519,490 of record CM064518.1, on the reverse strand, counting down.
GTTAATTGTTGGAGGCCCTTATTAAACTGAACAAAATCGTCTAATATTAGCCAGAATAATATTAATAAGACGTCGGCGGTATAGAAGGGTTTGACCCGTACAGTACCGGTGGCACCCTTTAAACATTATTATGGCAACTAGTAGACCATTATATTCAGCTTAGGAAGGACGTCTGCCCATTACAAGGCTGCAGACTATCTCAATGTATCCGTTAAGCTACCATATATCCTTCCTAAGATTCATAAAATCGTCTAAATATTGCTAGAATATAATTAAAAAGACGTCGCGCGACCGGTACAGAAGGGGTTAAGGGGTGATATCCACTTGAGGGAATTTTTTCTGGACCCCTTTCTCTCTCATGTCTAGCTCGATTGCTTTTGAGATTTTAGGATGTTTGCCCCATTAGTTTGGCGATTTTAAGAAGTTTCACCCCATTTATGTCATTTTTAAGACCTTTCGTCCCATTTAGGTGTCGATTTTTACCTGGCGAGCGATAGCGAGCCTGTAATTTAAGAGGAACCGGCCTTTGGCCGGAAAATTTTTCTACCGAAAAATGTACAAATTTATCTTGAAAAGGGGTCAAGGGGGTGTAATTTCAAGCTTGATGGAAGTCTAGGAAACACACTAAAAACCTCCCCTTAAGGATGGTTCACTGTTTGGTCAATTTCTTCATTTGTTTTCGTTTTCTAGTTTCCTCCCTAGGCCTCTATCAAACTTTGAAAAACACCCATTAGAGCCCCCTTCTAGATTAATTTGTAAATTGTTTGGTATTCCTTTGTTCATGTATTAATTATCTTTCTAGTTTTCTGCCTAGACCTCCATCAAACTTAAAAAAATCCATTAGATCCCACTTCTAGATAAATTTGTACATTTTTCGGTATACAAATGTCCCGGCCGAAGGCCGAGTCTTCCAAAATTTACGGCTCACTATCATTCGCCAGGAAAAAATTGACACCTACATAGCATGAAGTCTTAATATTGACAGGGAAATGGGGTGGGAGGTCTTAAAATCAACACACTAATGGGGCAAATATCTTAAAATGTGAAAACTGATGGAGCTAAACATGAGGAAGAAGAGGGGACAGATAAATAGCCCCTCTCCCCTTAATTTCGACAGCTATTGTAGGGTAGGTGGTAGGGAGGATAAAGTTAATGTTTAATTTCATAATGAAGTATCTTATATGTTCCCTTATCACCTCTGGTACTATGTGAATTTAGGTGTGAGTATCCTAGTTCGAGTCCTTGGAGTGCCACATGTATTTGTTAATTTCATAAATTGAGTTCAGAAGTAAAGTTGGTTAGTGAAAAAATATGAATACAGTATTTGCACATTCTGTTTGTAATGAGGAAGATACACACTTTCTGATGTAAGCTTTCATACATGCATAGATACGTACAAGCTAAAAGATCGTTTTTTCCACAAGAGTGCGGTCACAGTCTCACATCCTAAATGGTTGCATTCCAGCCTACCCTGTCAAGAGCTACCTCTGTTGTCAAGTACTTTATTTTGAGATCGAACTGGAGTACGTGATCCCATGTTTTGTCTAGGTCTACCCGTATAGTAGCTCCCCCGATGTTTGCAGTCTGGCTTTTTTTCACCCAATTCTGATCATCCTTTCTCTCCACGTGTCCAAACCAACCAAGTCGGCTCGTGCGCTTCTCTTCGCTGATACTCCTACTGCCCAGACGCCTTCTTAATTCCTCACTTGATACCCCGTTCCTAAGGTTAACCCCACATATCCATCTCACCATTCTCCTCTCATTTAGTTCTATTGATCTCCTTCACTTTAACCGACCACATCTCCGGGGCCTAGGTCATCGCGCTCCCAACACACAAGGTATACACCTTCCCTTTAAGGTGAAGTTGGAGTCCTCTCATGGACAGGAGTGGCAACAACTCTCTAAGCTTCCCCCAGCCACTTCTGACTATAGCAATGGAGCCAGCTTCAGTGCCACCTCCGGTTGAAACCATATCACCCAAGAGCTTTTTAAGCATTGGTGAAACCTCAATTTGGCTATGTTGTTCAGTCGTGTTGCCCCTATTATAGAATGTATAATTGACTCTGAAGGCAATCCATTGAAGCTTGGTGAAAAAAATTCACAATTTTAGAAATGTATGAAATATAGAAATGTATAAATGAAGGAAAAGGAGAGAAGAAAGCTGGATGTGATGGAGATGAGCTGCTTGAGAAGTATGTGTGGAGTTACTCGTAGAGACAAATTGAGGAATGAAGAGATACATAGGAGAATGGGGCAGCAGGAACATTTGTCAGCCAGAGTGTACAGAAGGGTGCTGTCGTCTTGTTGAACGAATGGGAGATGAAAGGCTTACAAAGAGAATATGTGAGTCAGATACAAGGGGAGATAGAAGGGCAGGAAGACCCCCATTGAGATGGAGAGACTGTGTAAGACAAGCTTTGGATGATAGAGGAATGACTATAGATCAGGCAAAGGAAGTGGTAATAAACAGGAATGAATGGAGAATGCTTGTGAATAGATGAGTGAACACGTGGTCATTTTGGGGAAGGGGTCGGGCGCAAGTAGGACTAATTAATAGGCCATGAGGCGCCTGGCTCGGGGAGATGATTAATATGAAGGGTGCGTCTGGAAGTGTGGTGGACGGGCTTGTGGCTTCGGCTCCGCTGCATGTCTGCCTGCCGAGATCGGAACCTCTCCGAGTGGTCGGGGGCCGGGGGAGTGCTGGAGGGACCTTGGTGACCCTGGTCTCTGGGTCTTCTCCTGGGTGATCTAGATGTGTGTGAATTTGTTTTTTGTCTCTGTGTGTTCGCTGTTTTATGTTGTGTTTTATGTTTTCCTTGTTCTTGCTCTGTCTTGAGTCGGTCCCCCCCCCCCAAAAAAAAAGGAAAAGAGGGAGGAAAAAAATTTTGGAAAAGTGGGAATTGGGCCTGAGTAAATAGATAGATAGATAGATAGATAGATAGTTATATGATGAAAAGTTGAAAGCCCTTAGACTACATTAAGTAAACAGACAAATGGTCAAAGTAGAAATTATGGTAATGCGGAAATTAATAACTCATACAAATTTATTTAAATTAGACAAGTTACGCTTTAGACAACATGTAGGTAAGTATTGGTTTGAACATAGGATTATCAATATTTTTGGAGTAGTTTACATAGAATAGTGAATTTCTCAGAAAGGTATACAGTTTCAACAGTAAACTGGATTATATGGATTGGATGTGATATAGTTAGTTAAAATAGGACTTCAGAGGCTATCAACGCTTCTGGATTATTAAGCCAGCACACTGTAAGTCAAGAATAGCGTCAGGACTGGTGCCTCTTTTCATGAACTCCAGTCCCTTGTTGGGTGTGAAGGGGGTGTACTTCGTGTTGGCCGTTCAACTTTTGCATATATGTGTTCTTGCATTCTTATGTTATACAGTATACACAGATATATAGACATACAAATATATTAGACAAATATAAATTGATATATTACAAAGCTGAATTTTTGGAAGCTATAATATAAAGAAGAATAAATCAAAACAGAGCAGACGTAAACAATATACCTAATAGAAACAAAGCAAGATATACCAGCAATTGAAAAAGGAAGGACAACAAACAGAATAAAATGGATAAATATAAACTTAATTATGTCAACACTAGAATAAATAATTATATAAACAACCAAGAAAAGAAGACAGCAAAAATGTGGAAACCAAATCTAATATTGATAATTCAGTGTTGGTCCCATGGAAAACATCTCCTCCACTCAGAAACTGGTTTATAATTCACGAGACACAGGTGAGCAGTGTTGTTCCGTAAATATTGTATCCTACCCTGAGCGTCAGAGCACAAAACTGGATCACGGTTTTTCACTCCGATTATTGCCTATAATCTGTTTCTTTTCAACTGACGGTAAAATACAATATTATCGACAAAATTTATCAGTTATGTTGAAGGTATCGTAGTAAAATATGGTCCTAATTATTTAATATTGGTCTTAATAGGATGCAGAGACATATTTCATATTTGTCCATTAAGTACCAAGAAATCAGCAGCTAAGAGATTCAATTTACCATTAAAAAAATGAAACCGAGTGTAGTTTGTAAGACCAATATCACAAAATAAAAGGTGGTTAGACAGCTGGGACGCCTTTCCAATGCAGAAACACATAAGATACAATTTTCAACATTTGATATATATATATATATATATATATATATATATATATATATATATACCGGTATATATATTTCTAGATATATACTGTACATATATATATATATATATATATATATATATATATATATATATATATATACAAACCCCCAAGTTCGAGCCGCAAAACCGCGAAAATATGATATTTTCCCGGTTTCGAGGTTCGAACTTGGGGGTTCGTTCTCCAATGTTGGGTCCCTTACTGCAAAGTTCCATTTTCGTGTCCAGTCCAGATCTACTGTAGTCTATATAGATTACAGTAGATCTGGACTGGACTGTATATATTATATACATATATATATATATATATATATATATATATATATATATATATATATATATATATATATACCGGGTATATATATATATATTTTTTTTATATATATATATATATATATATATATATATATATATATATATATATATATATATATATATATTTAACCCTCCCGCATTCTTACGACGCGATCGCGTCATAACGCCACCCCCCCCCAAGAGTGGTTGTATTTCGCAATCGCGTCATAATGCCACCCGTAAGTTAGAAATATTCGGGGTAAATAAGTTTAGGACGCAATTTTGACGCATTTTTGGCTGATAAGTCAGCCCTCAGTAAGTTACAAAAGGAAATATCTGGCAACCCCCTAGCGTCCCTGTGAGAGGAGTGCGGGCCTTTGTTTCACCAGTAGTGACCCGGCCGCCAGTCTGTGAGGTAGGACTCCCGGCCCTTTAAATCTCGTCTCGCCTCCATTGCCCGCCATGGAGCGGCTTTCAGGCGGCCAAATCTGGATTATTTATGTACCAAGTGGCAGTGTATATCAAGTTGTGGCTATGTAATATATTTTATGCATATAACTTGTGATTTGTGACTGTTTGTGCCTCGTTGCTCGCCTCTCCATAGCCAGCCATGTGTATTTTAGGCGGCTAGAATGGACCAAGTGGAAGTGTTGTGAACTGTGAATAATAATAATTATATCATATTTCGTAGGGCTAGTGTAGTAAGCATTCGTAGTCACATTCCTAACTTATGTTAGGTTTGTGATTACGAATGTAAGCTAGGCTATACGTGTGTCGTATATATATTGCCCTAAAACCTTCATTTTCGCTTGAAAGACCAATATGTTTATCAATAAATACTACCTACGAAGTATAATAAAGCTGTAATTACGAAATATAGTTATGTTTTGCCCATTTTTGGATTTTTTTTATGCCCAATTTGGGCAATTTTTGAGTGAATACACAGTTTTATTTGAGTGAAGTAACTGACAGTGAAGTGTGGAGAATTATAAACTAATTTCCTATACAAAAATGTCACGGTAAGTACAAATATGTCACGGTAAGTAGCCTGACAAAGAACAGACAATAATTACTTTCCCGCGGGGGTCCCCACTCCTTGAACTTTTCCTCCAGTGATGAGACATTTTATATGTTTAGGCATATAATTATTTTTATATATATATATCGTATATATATATATATATATATATATATATATATATATATATATATATATATATATAATCGAGTATTTCTATTGTTATTTTATATATATTTTTTATTTATTTGATGTATTATTGTTTTTATTTATTTCATTTTATTTATTTCATTTTATTTCATGTATATATATATTTGTTTTAATGATTCCTGTTCCTCAGGGTGCCTATGGGACCACCCACTAGCTCCAGAGCAAGGGCAAGGCCCATAATCGAGTATTTATATTGTTATTTTATATATATTTTTATTTATTTTATTTATCATTGTTTTTATTTATTTTATTGTATTTATTTCATTTTATTTATAATTTTATTTCATTTATATATATATATTTTTTATTATTATTCCTGTTCCCCAGGGTGTCTATGGGACCACCCCCTAGGTCCAGAGCAAGGGCAAGGCCCATAATAGAGTATTTCTATTGTTATTTTATATATATTTTTATTTATTTGATTTATTATTGTTTTTTTTTATTTTATTTTATTTATTATTTTATTTCATTTATATATATTTGTTTTTGTATTATTCCTGTTCCCCAGGGTGTCTATAGGACCACCCCCTAGGTCCAGAGCAAGGGCAAGGCCCATAATCAAGTATTTCTATTTGTTATTTTATATATATTTGTATTTATTTGATTTATTATTATTTGTCTTTATTTTATTTTATTTTATTTATAATTTTATTTCATTTATATATATTTTGTTTTTATTATTCCTGTTCCCCAGGATGTCTATGGGACCACCCCCTAGGTCCAGAGCAAGGGCAAGGCCCATAATCGAGTATTTATATTGTTTTTTTTATATATATTTTTATTAATTTTATTTATTATTGTTTTTATTTATTTTAATTATTTTATTATATTTTATTTATAATTTTATTTTATTTATATATATTTTTTGTTATTATTCCTGTTCCCCAGGGTGTCTATGGGACCACCCCCTAGGTCCAGAGCAAGTGTAAGGCCCATAATTGAGTATTTCTATTGTTATTTGTATTTATTATTTTATTTTTTTTTTTTATTTTTTTTTTTTTATATATACAGGTATATACTGTATATATATATTTTTATTTTTATTGTGCCCTTCCCTGTTGTGTTGTTCCTGTTCCCCTGTTGTGTTGTTCCTGTTCCCCAGGGTGTCTGGCCAAAGAGCCCCAAGGTATAAATATATTCTTATAATGCCAAACTATGACTACGTCATGGTGTTCCCCCATTTGAATTACAAAATGCGGAACTATACCGTCATGAATCCATTATACTCACGTCATATGGAATCGGACAATGTCAAACTATGACTACGTCATGGTGAACTATACCAACGTCATATGGATCCAGTGATGGCGAACTTAGGTCATGACAACTATCAACGTCAATTATGTTTTTCCTTTATTTCCTTTTCTTGGTTTCAGCATCATAAGCCAACTACTGCCTGCCGCCATACGCCAGCCTGCCGCCATACGCCAGCCTGCCGCCATACGCCAGCCTGCCGCCATACGCCAGCCTGCCGCCATACGCCAGCCTGCCGCCATACGCCAGCCTGCCGCCATACGCCAGCCTGCCGCCATTCGCCAGCTTGCCATGTCGGGCAACAGAGGTTCAAGGAAACGCCGTTTGCGGGACTCCGAGCTGGAGGATGTGGTGAACGAGGTGCTGGACCTGTCGACGGAGAGCGAGAGTCAGTCGGACGAGTGGTCGACTGACGATGACGAAGATTGGGCTTCACCTCCGCCCAAGCGACTCCGCACCGAAGCCCACGCCTCAGCCGATCCACCACCAGCCCCAGCAACGGCGGACCCACCACCACCACCACCAGCAGAACCAGCCCCAGCAACGGCGGATACACCACCACCACCACCAGCTGAACCAGCCCCAGCAATGGCGGATCCACCACCACCACCATCCATCCCTTCCACTACATCCCATCCCCTCCCATCTACATCTCATCCCATCCCATCTACATCTCATCCCATCCCATCTACATCTCTACCAGTCCCTAACATCAGCGATTGCATCCTACCATCACCCAACTTCCCCAACTTCACAATTCACCTCTTCCATCCAGCTCGCATGGCGGTGCCTCATCCTTGCTTCCAGCAGGATCACCTGCCAGCAGCCAACACCTGTTTGCTACGCTACTTGCTTCGTGGGCACTTTAGATAACCCGCCTTCGCATATCTTGGGAACGGTCACCCCTGCAGTGTCCCCCTTCAGCGACACACCGTTGACCTCCTCGGCATTTGTTCTGCCTGAACATCGAGCCGCAATGCGTGCTGTGGTTGCTGAAGCCACAATGCGTGCTCAGGTTGTTGCTGAGGTGCCACGCACAGCGTTGAATCCTCCAGCAGCAATCGAGGAGCTTCTTCCCCAAAGGCTTCCTCTTCACCGTTCACCAACTGGTACAGCTGCACCAGGCTCACCAGCCTCACACCTTTCACCAGCTGGTGCAGCTGCACCAGGTTCACCAGCTCCACACCTTTCACCACCTGGTGCTGCACCAGGTTCACCGGCTTCTGCATCATCTGATGCAGAAGCCCCCCCACTGTCCCCCTCGACCTACCACCTAGGCCACGCCAGAGGTGTTCCTCGCGGCGGTCCTCACGGTGGGCCTCGCGGTGGTCGTGGCCGTGCTCGCGATCCTGCCCCTGATCGTGATGCCGGTTGGACCGACGCCCGCTTCAATCCCCAAGTTGGTCCGTTCACAGGGACCCCTGGCATGCAGGTTCCAATGCCGGTGACTCCTCTCCAGTTCTTCCAGCTCTTCTTCACAAGGGAGATGCTGCAATTTCTGGTAGTGGAGACAAATGCTTACGCCAAGTTCGTTGACGGAGCAGCCGCTGTTTGGCACCTGTTTGGTGAGGAGGACATGGCCAAATTCCTTGGCCTGTACTTCCTCATGGGCATTACGAAGATTCCTTCTCTGAGTCACTACTGGCGTTCAACTGTCCTTCACGACTACCCAGTATTTCGGAGAACGATGAGTAGGACTAAGTTTCTAGCCTTGTTGAAGTATTTCCATGCTTTCAGCAACAAGGCAGTCAGCAGTCAGAACCCGGACAGGCTTGTGAAGGTTCGGACGGTGATGGAATACCTACTTGAAGGCTTCAAGCTAGCATACATCCCCGCCGAAAAGCTGTCCCCTGACGAAGGCAGCCTTGGATGGAAGGGTCGCCTTTCATTCAAGGTTTACAACCCAATGAAGCCGACAAAGTACGGTATCAAGCTGTACATCCTGGCAGAGGCGTTGACTGGCTATGTGTGGGACTTTCGAGTCTACACCGGTCCGGGTCGACCTCTCCAGGAGACGGTGGAGGGTCTCACGGAGTCCTTCAGAGGCCAGGGGTACAAGCTGTACATGGACAACTATTACAACTCAGTTGACCTGTGCCAGCAAATGCTCACACACAACATCTATGTGTGTGGCACCCTGCGCCTGGAACGAGGAGCTCCTAAGCGGTTGTGCGACCTTGCTAAAGCAAAAGAGCTTGAACGCGATGCGAAAATAGCAATGAACAACGGCTTAACCATGGTCCTACTTTGGCGAGACAAGCACATCGTCAATATGGTGTCCACCTTCCACAAACAGGACACCATCCCGAAGCTTGTCAGTTTCAAAGCGAAGGACCAACAGGGCAGGTGGCGTCGTGGACAGAAGGAGATCTTCAAACCTGTTTGTGTTGAAGACAACAACTTCCACATGGGTGGGATGGATCACTTCGACCAGATGGTCCAGTACTACCCCATCCAGCGAAGGACGGTCAAGTGGACGAAGAAGATCACCTTCTACTTCATCCAAATGGCCCTCTTCAACGCCCATGTTCTGTACAGGAAGTGCTACCCAAGGAAGAAAATGACCTTGCTCGACTTCCAGGAGCACGTCTGTACGTCCTTGCTGGAATTCAGCCCTGCAGAGTGGCCTATGTCAGGGAGGCCAGTCCACCGAGCACAAGATCTGCCGCCTGACCAGCGTGAGCCACAGAGGCATGCACGCAGGCAACGGCAATCCGTGCATCATCTGGGTCGTCCGACGACGACCATCCAGACTCCCCAGCCCCTGCTGCTCCTGACAACACTCCACCCTCTCCTGTTGCTGCTCCTGGTGGAGGCGTTGAGAGGGCACCACGTCTCGATGTCCCCTCCCCACCACCAGAACCAGATGATGCTGCTGCTGATGCTGCTGCCCCGGGGGGAAACTATGTCCTGGTTCAACCCCCCGTAGTACTAGCACCTGATGCAGCTTCTGCTGGTGACGATGGGGAAGCAGCTCTTGAAACTGCCAACCAAACGCCACCAGTACTGGAAGCAGCACGAGCGGTGCGAGTCCGGAGACCTCGACCTGGAGTGGTCCCAAGGCCCCGTCCTGTTGTTCTGAACCATATCCGGCTGAACAAGGACATGGACCATTCTTGGGAGAGGATTCCGGCCAAGAAGCGACTGCGTTGCTATTACTGCAAAGTAATAAACGGCGTTAGCAAGGACACAAGCTTCCGCTGCACGACTTGCACGGTTGCCCTCTGCATTGACGTCAACAACTGCTTCAACCTTTTCCATAGCCACAGTGCAGGTGTCCTATAGTCAGGAGCCATGTGCAATCATTCATTCATTCATTAATTTCTCTTCTCCATTTCTCTTCTTCATTCACCCACCTTCATTCACCCACTTCATTCACCCACCTTCATTCACCCCACCCTCGTTGACCCACCGACATTCACCCACCGACATTCACCCACCTACATTTACCCACCTTCATTCACTCACCGACATTTACCCAGCTTCATCATCAAAGTGGATATAGGCCTCCTGGGGAAACCACTCTAAAAAAATAACGAGTCAAATGCAGTACCTTCTTGGGTGGCTTGGAAATCTGCATATTTCTGTGGTTTGACACCTTACATATATATGTATATATATATAAATTTATGACTCCTTGTATATATATATATATATATATATATATATATATATATATATATATATATATATATAATATATATATATATATATATATATATATATATATATATATATATATATATATATATATATATATATATATATATATATATATTATATTTATATATATATATATATATATATATATATATATATATATATATATATATATATATATATATATAATTATATATATATATATATATTTATATATTACTTTATTTGTGTGTACAATATAATTATTTCTGAATTTATTACTTTAAGATAACCTGGCTTTCTTGTTTTGTTTTTTCAGTGTCAACCCAGGAGCCATTTCCCTTCTCGTTGGAAAGGGTTGGGGCCCTACCAGGTAAGTAAAATTGACAACCTTCATGACTGACATGTGTTCTATGAACATTATACAATTATTGGCAAGGAAAATTATATAAAAGTGTATATTGTGGCAAAGATATATAACTGTATAAACATTCTCATATATTTACATAACAATAACAATGCATGGAAACAATTGCGCATAGCTCGCGAACCAATTACGCTATATTATTTTGGTTTTCACCATTAGAAAGAGCATAATTTACGAATTACGGTGATATAAACAGTTATATACGTATCCGAGCAAATACAGCAACGCCGAGGTGAGGAACAGCTCGGAACCCGGCTAGCGTCGGCGGAACAGGGACGAGTGAAGCATAAAATATTCGCATTTTGGCTCTTCATTTCAAATATTCATAGAGAAAAAAGTATTTGTCGTAGGAACTTCTATTTTTTGTATTCTCTTCAGCATTATCTGCTGTATTCATACAGCCTAAATTTAGAACCATAGACATCGTAACAACGAAATAATTCGAAAATGTTATAAACCATATCATGCAAAGTCATACTTTTTTTGTTTTCGGTCACTGCTTGAAAACTATTGCAGATAGACAACTTCTGATTTCAGATTTGGAAAGAGGAGACAAAATACTATTATTTGAGCAAATAAAAATATATGGTCATCTCTCACAATTTTAAGAAAGGACGGTGTGAAGACAATTGCCCGGGAAAAACTTTTATTCCGGAGTCGTTTACATTTTTTTTTATTTTTTTTTTTTTTTTTTATAATGTAGTATAGTTATTCCTCTTTCCATTGACATATGATACATCACAATAAACAGCATTCTGGTCGATGCAAATACAGAAAAACACAAGGCTTCGAAAACTCGCCCAGCCTGGTATTTAGTGGCAAATTAGAGAAGGGCTCACCATTTGAAATATAATTAAGTTACCGGATGCGAGAGTGTTAAGTATCTGGGCAGTGTGTTGAGTAAAGATGGGACTATGGATGAAGAAGTGCGGAAGAGGATGCAACAGAGGAAAAGGGATGTAGGAACGCTGAAAGCAGTAACAAGAAATAGGGTGGTCAGTATGGAAGTGAAGAAGTCCTTGCATGACAGTGTGGTAGCCCGACACTGACTTACGGAAGCAAGCGAAGCATAGAAGTTTGAGAAGAGAATCAGACCAAGAGTGAGAGGGGTGGAAATGAGTTACTTGAGAAGTGTGTGCGGAGTTGCATGGAGGGATAGACAGATGAATGAGGAAGTAAGAAGGAGGTGTGTTGCGGAGGTAGACGTGCTGAAAAGTGTGAAAAGGAACACCTTGATATGGTTCGACCATATGGAACGTATGGGAAGCGAGAGAATGACTAAGAAGGTGTACGAGAGCGAGGTATAAGGACAGAGAGGGAGAGGTAGACCGAAAGAGAGGTGGAAGGATGGTGTGAGGAAATATATGGATGAAGGTGGTGCTTGTTGGGAGGAGAGGCGTCGACTGACTGGGGACAGAGGTGCATGGGGGCTGTTCGTTCGTGGCCACCCCTTTGGGGATCACGGCGTCGCAATATATATATATACATATATATATTGTTACGTATCTTGATTTAGAAGTGGTTATGTGATAAGCAGCCCCCCCCCCCTTCTCCCACCAACTTCTAACACCTGTTTGGCTCTCACACACCTGTCCTCGCCTGGGAGTGGCCGACGCCAGCAGCCTGTCAATGATTGGATTCTATCTATCTATATGCTCAGAGCCAATCCCCATTTTGGGGGTAGCCGACCCAAGACAGAGCAAGAACAGGGAAAACACAAAAAGAACATAAAACAACAAATAAACACAGATAAAAAGCACCAACGCACACACATCCAGGTCACCCAGAAGAAGACCCAGAGACCAGGGTCACCGAGGTCGCTCCAGCACTCCCCCAGCCCCCGACCACCCGGAGAGGTTCCGATCTCGGCAGGCAGACATGCAGCGGAGCCAAAGCCACAAGCCCTCCCACCACACTTCCAGGCGCACCCTTCATATTAATCGTCTCCCCGGGCCAGGCGGCTGATGGACTATTATCTAGTCCAACTTGCGCCCGACCCCTTACTCCAAATGACCACGTGTTCACTCAACTATTCACAAGCATTCTCCATTCACTCCTGTCCACCACCACTTCCCCTGCCTGATCTATAGTCATTCCTCTATCATCCAAAGCCTTTCTTACACAGTCTCTCCATCTCAATGGGGGTCTTCCTGCCCTTCTATCTCCCCTTGTACCTGACTTACATATTCTCTTTGTAAGCCTTTCATCTCCCATTCATTCAACATGACCATACCAGCTCAGCACCCTTCTGTCCACTCTGGCTGACAAATGTTCCTGCTGCCCCACTCTCCTACGTATCTCTTCATTCCTCAATCTGTCTCTACGAGTAACTCCACACATACTCCTCAAGCAGCTCATCTCCATCACATCCAGCCTCTTTTCTCCTTTTTCTTCAGAGCCCATGTCTCAGCCCCATACATCACTGCTGGCACAACAATTCCTTGATACAGTGCACTTTTTACTTTCACTCCGAGATTTTTCGTCTTCCACATACTTCCCATTGCTCCGAAAACCTTCCTTCCTTCACACACTCTCTGTTTTACCTCCACTTCCATACCTCCACTCCTGCTTATCGTTCCTCCTAGATATTTAAAACACTCTACTTGTTCCAATATTTCCCCATCCAGCCTCACATCTAGATTCACCCTATGCTCTCCCCTGTTACACACCATTACTTTACTTTTTTTGACATTCACCTTCAGTTTCCTCCTTCCACAAACCACACCAAACTCTTTGACTACCCGCTGCAGTTTCTCATCAGAATCCGCCACCAATGCTGTGTCATCAGCGAACAGCAACTGATTCAACTCCCAATCTCTACCATTCTTTCCTACTAAACCCAATCCTCTTCCCATAGTTCTCTTTTTCACCTCCCTCACCACACCATCCATAAACATATTAAACAGCCATGGTGACATTACACAACCCTGTCGCAAACCTACCTTTACCTCAAACCATTCACTCAACTCACCATTTCATACTCTCACACATGCTCTGCTCCCTTCATAAAAACTCTTAACTGCTTCTAACAAATTTCCTCCTATTTCATAAATCCTTAACCTGACAAGCGCGATATAGACCTAGGTGCTAGGGTAGTTATTTGTGCATTTCTAGCCCTGGATTCTGACAAAATTCGTTATATTTACAATATAAACCATTATTTGTTTTCGGTATGCTTTTATTTTACATATATGATGTATACATGAACCTTCAAGAGTGCTAAAATAAGTGGGAAAAGCATTTGGGTGGTGAAAAACGAAGATATTGGCCACCCGGTCATAATCTCAGGCGAGAGAGAGGCACAGGCAGCCCTCCCCTCTCGCTGTCTGGGAGTCAACTGAGACGAGCGGGGCGGTGTGTGCCGGTGTCTGGGTGTTGCATAACGATCTTTTATGCAACCCACTTGTGCTACATTATCGCGGGAGGGAAAAATAACCGATAAATGATGATAATAAGAGGAAAAATAGGTGATAATTGAGGAGGGGAGGGAGGGGGGAATAAGGTGGGGAAGGAGGGGAGGGGGGTGGGTGAGATTTACATGGATGAGTACTGGAGGGGAATTATCTCACCTAGAGACAAATTCCTTTGTTTTGATAGGCCCTTTTTTTTTATGGAAGGCTTTTTTTATGGTCCTGCTTCCGTGAGGCCTATCGCGTTCCCTATAGGAAGCCTTCCGTTAGGCCTATCGCGCTTGCCGGGTTAACACCTTCCACATTGCTTCACGGTCCACACGATCATACACTTTTTCCAAGTCCATAAAAGCCCAAAATATCTCCTGATGCTTCTCTAAATACTTCTCGCATAACTGTCTTACTGCAAACATCTGATCCACACACCCTCTTCTCCTCCTAAAACCGCACTGTTCTTCTCCTATTGCAACTTCTGTACACTTTATTATCCTCTCTATCAACACCCTGCCATACAGCTTTCCAACCACTGACAATAAACTAATACCTCTATAACTTGAACACTCCTGCCGATCTCCCTTCCCCTTGTACAACGGCACAATACATGCACTCTTCCAGTCTATTGGTACCATTGACACAGCAAAGCACACATTGAAATGTCTCACCAACCAATCTATTATCACATCTCCACTCTTCTTTATACACTCCACAGCAATACCATCCAAACCTTCTGCTTTTCCCGTTCTCATTTGTTTCACTGCTTCTGTCACCTCATTTTCCTCAATCCTTTCATTCATTCCCTGCCACCTGGGTGGCCTGGGTAACCTATCTCCATCCACCTCTGCTTCTTCTCTTCCATCTCTTGTATTTAACAAAGATTCAAAATACTCGGCATATCTTTTCCTCACTTCAACTGGTTCCACTAGTAATTCTCCATTTTCATCTTTCACTGACTCTTCCCTCTTTTGTCCTCCTTTCCTTACTTTATTTACCTCCTTCCAGAACATCTTCTTTCGTTCTTCAAAATGATTGGATTAGGCACGTTAAACCTGATGACGTAACCCCTGAACCAAGCTTTGATTGGACTAGTGTGGTGATGGACTCGTATATAAGGACAAATATTTGATAGATCAAATCAGTTACCTTCTGAGCTGTGGGGAGTAAAGAACTGCATTGGAGAGAACAGGCTTGTATAATAGGTTTTTATTTTAGTTTCGTGCGTGCCCGAACCTCTACTCTTTAGTTCGCGAGTGATCTTGTGATCATTTATTAACCAGAGGAATGTCGAAAACATAACCTCATTATTGATTTAAGATTTTGTGATTGGAGAAACATATGTTTTGGATTGGTGATTACTTTTGTGATTTAGAGATAATTTGTGCTTGAATACTGAATACTTTACCTGTTAATACTTAACTGACTTGATGTAAAGCTATTGTCATTAGTAATTAAGCATTGTAGAAGTCTTATAATTTGTATTGTCTACTTAACCCTACTAAGCTTTAATTTTTACTTTAGTGTAATTTAGTGTAATTGCAAAGCGATCCTGAGATCTATAATATAAATGTCTTTCATTGCTTATTATTTTGATTAATTGTAAAATACCTTATTTATGTTTATAAATACAATTCCATTTTATATGTGACTTTGTAATATTCCCTTACCATCTTTATTAAGTCAATGTCTTTCAGTAAAAAGAATAAATAAGACAAAATAGTAAAGAGAGAATAATAATAAAATAAGAGAATAACGAGATAAAAGAGAAAAAGTAAAACGATCTTTAAAGGGTTAACAAACTTAAATTGGTTATATATATATATATATATATATATATATATATATGTTTCTAATCTCTCAGTGGGGTTTGAACCGCCGACCGTCAGGACAATAGCCGACGCTTTAAGGGTAGGTTTTTAGTTGATTCCCTAGACTTCCATCAAGCTTAAAATTACTCCCCCTTGACCCCCTTTCAAGATAAATTTGTACATTTTTCGGTAGAAAAATTTCCCGGCCGAAGGCCGGTTCCCCTTAAATTACAGGCTCGCTGTCGCTCGCCAGGAAAAAATCGACACCTAAATGGCACGAAGGGTCTTAAAATTGACAGAAATGGGGCGAGGGTTCTTAAAATCGCCTAACTAATGGGGCAAGCGTCTTTAAATCTCACAAGCAATCTGGCTAAACATGAGGGAGAAAGAGGTTCAGAAAAAAATCCTCCAGGTGGAAATCTGCCCTTAATCCACTACACCACGGCAGTAGTGCCTGCCGTGGTGTAGTTGATTAAAGCGTCGGCTATCGTCCTGACGGTCGGCGGTTCGAACCCCACTGAGAGATTAGAAACATTTAGTGGCTCACGTATACTTGTGTATTATATACTCAATATATATACTGTATATAATTTATACTATATATATATATATATATATATATATTTATATATATATATATATATATAAAGAGAGAGAGAGAGACTAGTAAGGGGTATATTTTTCTCATAACATCATGGTCTATCACACATACAAATACACACACACACACACACACACACACACACACACACACACACACACACATGCCTGCCCTTCACGTGTTTACAGCGTTTTATGTTGTACATCCACAAAATAAAATAGCGTGTCCGGTAAAATCCCCGATCCCCGAGGGCGGTAAAGTAATTTGGGCCCGTTGTATGTGGTGGATTTTACCGGAAATGTTGAGTAGAGAGGATAGGGTCTGTTGTCATTATTTTTACCCTCCATACACAACCAACCCTTGGCACAACTTTGATTATTTGACCCATACATAGCGCATCTTATGGGGAGATGGGTCCTTTTTCGGGTCCACTTTCTTCGTTATGTTTAGCCCCATTAGTTTGGCGATGTTATTACGTTAGTCCCATTGGTATGGCGATTTTAAGACTTTTCACTCCATTTTTCGTCAATATATAGGGTTTTCGTGTCATTTAGGTGTCGATTTCTTCCTGGTGAGCGATAGTGAGCCTGTTATTTAAATGAAACCTGCCTTCGGCCGGGACATTATTATATCGAAAAATTTACACATTTATCTTAAAGAAGGATCGATGAAGTGTTTTTTCAAGCTTGATGAAGGTCTAGGGAGGAAACTAAAAAAAATATAAAACAGATACATAAATGAGGAAATAAATACGCCCATCCCCTCTTAACCCGTCCAATCCCAGCGACGGCTACCAGCTGTCAGTAGATAGGTCACTCCCCAGTCCCAGCGATGGCTGGGAGCCGTCAGTAATGTACTTTCCTTGTAACTGCCTGTATCAGGCTGTGCCTGGTACCACGGCCATTTGAGCACTGCTCTCGATATGGCAACACTTCTCAGCTATTATCCAACCCACTGAAGGGTGGGAGAGCCAGTCTTCCTTCATCTCTTGAGGTGGAAGGTTGTTCTATCTTGCCATTTTGGCCACAATGCTTGGGACTGGGGGGGACTTTTATTACTGCATCGTACGGTACAGTGGGAGTTAACCCTTTCAATATACGACATCACCTTTCTCACTGTATCTTAGATTTTATTACACGATGTTATAGAGTGGTATTGATAAATATAATTATGTGCAGCCACTTTTAGGAAGGATCAGAAAGGGGTTGCAAAGAATGAACTCTTTCCCTAATGGACATCACGCACAGAGGTACAGAGGAAGGAAAAAGACTGCGCTGTAAAAAATGGACGCTGTTAGACTGGTTGAATATCTGGAAAATGTGGCTGTGTAAAAATCCTCAGGCATTTTAGAGTCAAAGTTGGCAAATAAGCTTTCCTAGGGTGTTTTTTGTGCTGAATCCATTTTTGCTGTTTGCCAAGCTGTATCTGTTGCGGTTTTGCTCCTAGTGGACAAAATCCAAGATGGCCGCCATTTTTCTAGAAAATGCATTTTTTGAAGAATTGCTTCATATATAAAATATATTAATGGATATAATGCATTTTACAAGCTCCTAATGTACATATGATAATAAAATAGGTAAAATGTGTGTCTTTGTGTGTAAATAAAGCATCATATACAGTACAAATCCAAGATGGCAGCCGTTTTATTTGATTGTTGATATCTTTGCTTCCGGGAACGATAGAAAGACATTCTTGATATGGAATCCTATGTTTTGAAGGTCGAGGAATTCGATTTTGAACTCAACCAGTCTATATGGGAATCTTATTTTGAATAAATTAATAATTATCTTTAATTATATGTGGGGTTTTTCTTCCCAGCAGAATGCTTGTTTGAATGACTTCGCATATACATACATTACATTGGTTTGGGAATATTGATGACTATACACTGGTCGAGAAAATGTTTGGCGTTTATTTCATTACAGTCAAGCAGACACGGCAGACTAGTTTCACTGCATAACGTTAACCAGACAAAAATTTTATACATCAGCCGAGTAGGTAAACTCATGCACTTTAGAAAAATCGATGCCATAAATAGAAATAGAATTCTATTGATTGCAGAAATTCCATAGTGTGTGTATAGTATAGTTTTTGTTCACTATTTTTCATTATACGATTTACATGGTCTATAAAAACGACAAACATTGTCTCAACCACTGTATGTTTTTGTTTTATTCTTGACAGATTGTCATCAATTTACAATTGCCCCAAGTTCATGAATGTTATTTATTTGCAATGGCATGCATTAATTGAAATAAATGTCCTAATGAGTTTTTTTCCTTTATTTCCAGAACCTGTGCTACCATAATGGAAGCTGTCTGCAGTCTGAAACGAAACAGATCCAGTACGTTTGAGAAGTGCATTATATGTCAAGAAGCCAAAAAAGCAGACAAGTTGTACAATGCGACAAAACATGGCCTACAAACACTCCTAGAAGCAGCACAAAGCAGGTCCAAACTTCGGGATCCTCAAAACAGAGATGCAGTCGAGCGTGTTCTTGGAATTGCCAATGCAGAAGAACAGCATTTGGTTTGGCACCGGTCGTGTTATGCTTCTTTTACTAGCAAGAGCCACATATGCAGGCTACAGTCTTACCAACAGCAGAGAGCACCGACTGCTACCGGCGCGGATGCAGGGCCAAGTAGACCATCGTCAACACTCAGAAGCTCTTCAGTGACTATTAATTTTAATGCATGCATGTTCTGCCAAGATGTGACTTCGAAAGTCACGATCTCGTCTGTAACAACGATGAATAGGAGTGACCAGATTTTGGAAGCCGCAAAATATAACCAACGTCTTTCAGTTGAACTTGCTGGGGTCAGTGACCTCATAGCTTCCGAAGGAAAATACCACAATCCATGTTACCAGCAGTTTCTTCGTAAAACTTCCAAAACAAGAGAAAGTGCACAAACTATAGGTCTAGCTATGGAATGGTTGATTGATGAACTAACAACAGCGGCAACAAAGGTACACGTCTTCCAGCTATCCGAGGTATGGCAGATGTATTGTGATTTGGCAGAAAATGCAAAGATAGCCATACGCCCATCTTACATCAGTAGACGGAGTACGTTTAACACCTTACGAGCGGCCTATGCGGTTTATTTATGTGTACCGCCCAGCGGGGTGTTTTTAGCCAAAATAGGGCTGTTTACGTGATCATTTTCATGCCTAAATAAGACCCAGAACGTAAAACAAGTATCTATCCCTGAAAGGGCATAAACAGAGCTTTCGAATGACACCATAACGATCCTTGTATGATGGATAGTTTTCTTGCAATAACCGTGCAACGCGAGTGCAAAAAGCAGGTAATTCGGTACTTTCGGTACATAATTGAGTATGTAGCGAGTGAGAGAGGGAGGAGGGAGCTGAGATTTGTGTCAGTAGGTTCGCCGCGGTGGTCTGGAGCAGTCATACGCTCGCTAGTCTCCTGCCACCACTTGTCTCTCTCTCTCAGCCACATTACGTGCTGAAATTGCCACTCGAGTTATGTCGAGCGCCGCCACATAGTCCAGCTTTATTTAACTCGACTTATGTTGCTCGCCGCTAATTAAGGGTTAAAGAAAAACTGGAACAACGCCTGCATAAGGTATATGAACTGATAACACTAGAAGAACGAGAGACGTTACTCGTGCCAGTTGGATTTGGACATGTTCCTTTCTCAACATTACTCTCTGAAGAGGAGGAACCAACAGTTATACCAAAATATCAGGCTCCAGAAGGATTTATTGAGATGATTCATATGGCTTTGAGACTGAGAGGTGATATACTGGCACATCCCATGTACAAGGGATTTGTTGTCAATGAAGATGAAATGATATCCTGCGTCCCAAATAGCCTTTTTATGTTCCTTCGGTTGATGTTTGGTGGACAGAGTCTTTTGGAAGCTGACCCAGACGACGTAGCAGACGATACAAAACAGGATGACAGTCAAGCAAGGGTTCTTAGTATTGCACAAGACTTGGTTTACAACGTCACTGGAGGTAAGCACTGGACTCCTAAACATCTTGGGCTTGCCAGTACTTTGCACCAGGCTACACGGTCTAAACAACTCGTGAAGTCCAGTGCTCCAGAGACTCTTCCTCCAACTGGTGATGCCCTTTCGTTTCACATCCAAAGAGCTCACTATCAAACAGCTGTGTGGCGACAGGCAAATGAACAGTATCCAGAACTACCTCAACCATAGACGATGGGATGGAGGATGGAAGGTGCATCACTGGTGCCAACGCTGATGTCCCTACCCCCAGTCCCAGACTCATGTGTGGAACTGATCACCTGCAACTCCGCCAAGCGATGTATGAGTGCACGTTGCAAATGTAAAAAGTCCCACTTGCGTTGTACAGCAGCATGCAAATGTAGAACATCCGATGACGATTGTAGCAATGTCGAAGCCCAACAATGACACTGTGTAAAACACACTGCCACTATACTATGCCTGTTCATCAATTTGCAATCTGCAACTTGTTGTAATATAAAATGTTGAAATGATTCCTGTACCGTTAACGTTTGTTCATTTTGTCATGTAGCAATGTTTAATAGCCCGCTAATAAGGTGTTAAATGTGTTGTCAGCCATCTTGGATTTATGTTTGTTTATTGCTTAATTAAGAGAAAAATAATATCAATAAAATAATTAATGTACAATGGCTTTTAATAAGGTTTTACGGTCGTCATAATGATATACGGACGAGGCAACACTTGTAAAAATTATGCTTTTGAGTTTAAGGCGGCCATCTTGGATTTACCCGTCTGGCGGTGTCAGCTTGAGAGATACAGCTTGGCAAACAGCAAAAATGGATTCAGCACAAAAAAACACCCTAGAAAAGGTTATTTGCCAACTTTGACTCCAAAATGCCTGGAGTTGTCCAAATACCTGAAAACCGGACTAGTCTGTGTAGGGGAGAATATATTTTGATTTTATTATTATTATTATTCTTATTCTTATTGTTATTCTTATTGTTGTTATTATTATTATTATTATTATTGTTATTATTATTATTATTACTTACATTCCTCCTTAGACCTCAATCAAGCTTGGTCATCAAGGATGGTTCACTTTTTGGGCAATTTTTGCATGTATTCATTATTTTTCTAGTTTCCTCCCTAGACCTCCATCAAATTAAAAAAAAAAAAAAATCCATTAGATCCCCCTTCCAGATTAATTTGTACATTTTTCGGTAGAAAAATTTCCCGGCCAAAGGCCAGTTCTTCCAACATTACAGGCTCACTATCGTTCACCAGGGAACAAACTAACACTTAAATAGCACGAAAGGTCTAAATATTGACGAAGAAATGGGGCGAAAGGACTTAAAATCGACTAACTACTGGGGCAAACAACTTAACATCTGAAAACTAATGGGGCTAAACACGAGGGAGAAAGTGGTTCAGAAAACCGGCCCATGTCCCCTTAACCCTTAATTAGCGGGGCCCGACTTAAGTCCGTATCTAAAAACCTGGACTAAGTGGCGGGGCCCGACTTAAGTCTGTGTGCAATTTTGGCGCAATATTGGCTCTGAGAGAGATCCGAGCGGTAGGAAGAGCATAGGTTGCCTCATGACCGCTCGCCACGACCGTCGTGGGCCCACTGACATGTACTCCACACTACTCCACCCTCTCTCACTCGCTACACACGTAATTATGAAACGAAATGACCGTATTTTAGCGATTTTGCCCTTCGGTTGCACGATCGTTGCAAGACAACCAGTGATCGTAGAAGGATGGTTCGGATGTCATTGGAAATCTCAATTTACGCACTTTCAGGAATACATACTTGTATTACGCTCTGGCTCTTTTTTATGCATGAAAAAGAGCACGGAAACAAAGCCATTTATGGTAAAAACTCCCGCTGGGCGGCATGGTCAAATATACCGCCTAGGCCGCTCGTTGAGTGTTAAAGAAATACAGCCAAGACATTCCTTTGCAATAAATGTGAGTATTTCCTGGTAGAATATTGCTCCTGCCAATGGCGGGTCCCTCCTAATTTCTAGGCTTGCTATGGTCGGCAGGAAAAAATCAACACCTAAATGGCCCAAAAGACCTTAACATTGACAAAAATATGTGGTGAAAGGTTTAAAAATAGCCAAACTAATGGGGCAAATGTTTTAAAATATATAAATTAATGGACCTAAACATGAGGGAGAAGGGAGTTCAGAAAAATAGAACTTAATTGTAGCAAACTTGGTACACATAAATAATTGTCTTAGTCGATTGCACAACGTGAATAATTCAAACACTTATTAGATTATATGGTTTGTGTTACATTTCAACAGAGCCGCTTAGTGTGATTCAGCTTAACTTTGGAGGTCTGGGTGGTGTAAAACGTGTCTAAAGCATACAATGAGTTGTCTGTACTGGATTGTTGGATAAAAATGCAAAATTGGCCAACTTGCCGAAGTAAGTATAGAATATAATTCAATTCAGTTCAATTCATAACCGTTAACTGATTTACTTACAATACGTTACAAAGTACGCTTTATCAATCAAATGTACATATACTATAAGGAGACAGATCTATTGATAAATACATAAATACCAATGTGTGCACCGTTAAGTTAGCAGGTTGTGACGTCTACCAGCGTGGGCAGAATCGCCTCTCATTAGCCACTAGCGCTCGCCAGGGACATCGAAATGGGCTACTGTTATCCGAGAATGTGGTTCTTTCTTTCCCTGTAATCGCATTGTCACAGACAGTCCAGTGGTCGTCTTTGTTTTCGTCTGTGACAACGGGTTGTATTTTATATCAATAGTAGTGATGATAGTACAAGCGTGAGAATGAGAGAGACTTTCAGAACGAGATGGTAGTGAGTGTCTGTAGGTGCGGGCGCTGTGTCACGTGACACCTGCTGTCTTGTGACGTCTCGGCTCGCGATTGGCCGACCATCACGCCTTTGCGGGCTCTGTGTAACTTGCCTCCTGCATGAGGGTCCCCAGGAGCTGTCCTCGTCAGGACAGGCTAGGCGCGCATGCTTCTAACATCCCTTTGCATACTCTCTCCCGATCACCCCCTTTACCACTGTCTCTCTCTCTGACCTTCTTCTTTTCCATTGCTTCTCACCTTTATTCAATTACTTGTCCCCTTGGGTTCTGCAGATCCAGCTACCAAGGCCTGGGAGAGAAAATGGAATTCAGGCTATTCCCTGAGTCTCCCGAAACCTTGGCGGTAGTACTTCCCTGGGCGGGGCTGCCTACCCCAACTACCTGTAATTGATATGTTTTTAGGATAGCTTCTTTGAGATTGTCATAATCCTGCCTAACTTCTGCTACTTCTGACAAATACGTGGCTCGAGCCTGCCCTGTCAAAACGGTTTGTAACATAAAAGGCCATTGATCTCTTGTCCACTTCAAACCTCCAGCAACTTCCTCAAACAAAACAAAGAAATCCTGCACATTATCCTCAGTGAAAGGTGGAATGACACTAGTCATAGTCAATCCCAGAGGGGGAGCAATTACGGGAGCATTTGTATTGACATTTAGTTGAGCTATTTGATATTGATATTGATATTGTTCGGTCGTTGCTCTGGCTTTTATGCTGGCTTCTTCAGTATTTGCTCTGGCTTGTTCGGCATTTATTCTGGCTAGTTCTATTTTTAGTCCGGCTAGTTCCAGTACTTGATCACCGGTCAAAGCAGGTGGCAATTGTTCATCAAGTTGGCTAGGTTTACTCGGGATCCCACCAACTGCTCCGTCACCCTCCTCGCCTTCTACAGGGAACAGGTGGGTTTTTATGGTCTGAGCCACCTCAACTTTAGACATGTTTGAGACAGTTAATTGGAGATGTGAGGCAAGCACTTTCAGTTCGGATTTTGACAGACAGTCAATATCAGGGGCTGTGGGTTCTGATTCTATGAAAACTCGAGCATCTTCGTCATTAATTAGTTGAGGCATGATTAATATTTGATTTTTAAGTAGTGAAACGGTAATGAAACTGAGTGAAACTGTATGAAACGAATCCTGGCGAGGTCGCCACTCTTCTGTTACGTATCTTGATCCTCAAGTGGTTAACTTGATGAATCTAGATAGCACAGAGATATATATTAAGGTATCAGTCAGCTGAAGGCAAAACAAAAGTAAAATCTAATACAATTATTTCCTGTTGTTGCTTCCTTTCCATTTGGATCTTAGGGACTTGGTATCCTTTATTGACTGATACTCTTTAATTATGAATAAATATTGAAACTAATTAAAGTCATGTAGTATTTATAAAGAATTATTATTTACCGAAGCATAGTAGGCTATGGTTATGAACCGAATAAGTTATATCTAAAGGACTAATAATTCTATAAAAAGTCTTGAAAGATAAATATTGAGGTAAGAATATTTCTGTCTCTTACCCTTATCGAAATGAATAGATAGTTTTCTTATATGTCCTTTTATATATATTTAATGTAGTTATTATTCTTGGTTCTTGTCTTACGTTAATAGTATTATATTATTATTATCATCAGGATTAATATCAAAGTCACATAAAAAGTAAGATATATATTTAATAATTTGATAAATGTATTTCTTAACCACGTAACATTGAGGTTTGATTATGAGTAAATTAAGTTACAGGATCGCTTCATAGATTCGATTCAGGTCTCACTCAAATAATATGAAAAGCAAAAATAATATTTTGAAGCTAAAATAATTTTCTTCAGCTTAGGAAATCACTAGAAGTAACGTTAAAACAGCCATGTTAGCCTAAGGCGATATTACTAATAAGAGACAATAGCATCACCGTACTAAGCACCGTTAAGCAATGTAAGCTTAATTAAAAGAAAATGAAATAACTCGTAAGTATTAATATAAAACAATAGTATTACTTTCATCATAATCCAACTACTTAAAGAGTTGCTTTAGTTCACAAGTTAGTCAACTAAAATAGTTAAGTACATAATAGTAGCGTTAACGTTAATTCCCAATCAAATAGTTAAGTACATAATAGTAGCGTTCAATGTTAATTCCCAATCAAATAGTGAAGTACATAATAGTAGCGTTAACGTTAATTCCCAATCACATATCTCACTAACCAACATAGCGTAAGTGCTTACACCGAACACACTTAACACACACTTATATAATCTGACTGACAGTCACAATCCCATTATAATACTTCACCCCATCTTCCTCCAGCTGCAAGTTCACCTTCCCCAACTCCAAATGAGACTGATTTGAATGCCCACTACTCGGGTCTTCTATACTAAACAATGATGGTGTAGGAACGAATCAGGAGGCGAGTGATGGTGCACGCCCCTATCACAGCTCCTCGAGTTGCGTAGCAGGTGCGTGGTCCAATGGGGTCTCCTGGCGTCGATCATACGTCATAGCGTCGGGTCATCGTAGTTTGCAGGGTCCCCTATGACGCACGCAGGTGTGAAGGCTTGTTTGCTGGTATGCGGACGAGCTGGTTTCCCACTCGCTGGTTTGCTCGCTGGTCTGCTTCGCCGCCTGGGTAGTTTGGCACTCCTTCAACTCTTAATTCTAACTCCTAAAATAAACATACAGGGCTCCGTATGTCAGAATATATATATATATATATATATATATATATATATATATATATATATATATATATATATATATATATATATATATATATATATATATATATATACAGTATAACTCTCTAACCCAAGAGTGAAACGTTACTCTCAAACTTTCTTCTACTCAACAGCTGAGCTCTGGAACTCTCTCCCAGAATCAGTCTTTCCCTCTTCCTATGACTTAAATTGCTTCAAACTCCGTTTGTCCAGGCATTTTGGATCGATCGTCCCTTGATTTTGGTCATGTCACTCTTTCAACTATGGGGGAGGCACTCGCTATAGGCAATTCTGCCTTTTGCCTCCCTCAATCAAATAGAAAAAATAAAAATATATAAATATATATATATATATATATATATATATATTTATATATATATATATTGTATATATATATATACAGTATATATATATATATATATATATATATATATATATATATATATATATATATATACAGTATATATGGGTGGAGTCATGAAAGAAATACTATCAAGAGCAGTGGATGTAGGTGTATCGCTGAAAAGGGAGGGAATTGAGTGGAAGCTACTTATACTGCTGTTTGCGGATGATACAGTTCTGATGAGTGATAATGAATGGGAGTTGCAGGGTCTGGTAAATGAATTTGGAACAGTGTGCGAAAAACGGAATTTGAAGGTAAATGCGGGGAAGAGCAAGGTTATGGTCTTCGAAAGGGGTGAAGTCACTGAGTGTGAGGTGAAGCTGAACGGTCAGGCTATGGAGATCGTCAACTCTTTTAAGTATCTGGGCAGTGTGTTGAGTAAAGATGGGACTATGGATGAAGAAGTGCTGGAGAGGGTACAACAGGGGAAGAGTGTTGTAGGAACGCTGAAAGCAGTAACAAGAAATAGGGTGGTCAGTATGGAAGTGAAGAAGTCCTTGTATGACAGTGTGGTAAGCCCGACACTGATTTACGGAAGCGAAGCATGGACGTTGGTTGAGAGACTCAGACCAAGAGTGAGAGCAGTGGAAATGAATTACTTAAGAAGTGCATACGGAGTTACATGGAGGGATAGACAGACTAATGAGGAAGTAAGAAGGAGGTGTGGTGTGGAGGTAGATGTGCTGGAAAATGTGAAAAGGAACAACTTGAGATGGTTCGGCCATATTGAACGTATGGAAAGCGATAGAATGACTAAGAGGGTGTACGAGAGCGAGGTGGAGGGACAGAGAGGGAGAGGTAGACCGAAAGAGAGGTGGAAGGATGGAATGAGGAAGTATATGAACGAAGGCGATGCTTGTTGGGGGGAGGGGCGTCGACTGACTGGGGACAGAGGTGCATGGGGGTGGTTCGTTCCTGGCCACCCCTTCGTGGATCACGGCGTCTGGCAATAGATATATATATATATATATATATATATATATTGTTACGTATCTTGATCCTCAAGTGGTTAACTTGATGAAACTAGATAGCACAGAGATATATATTAAGGTATCAATCAGCTGAAGGCAAAACAAAAGTAAAATCTAATAAAATTATTTCCTATTGTTGCTTCCTTTCCTTTCCTTTGTTGCTTTTGGAGTAAGGGGTCGGGCGCAAGTTGGACTAGATAATAGTCCATCAGGCGCCTGGCCCGGGGAGACGATTAATATGAAGGGTGCGCCTGGAAGTGTGGTGGGAGGGCTTGTGGCTTTGGCTCCGCTGCATGTCTGCCTGCCGAGATCGGAACCTCTCCGGGTAGTCGGGGGCTGGGGGAGTGCTGGAGCGACCTTGGTGACCCTGGTCTCTGGGTCTTCTCCTGGGTGACCTGGATGTGTGTGAGTTTGTGCTTTTTATCTGTGTTTATTCGTTGTTTTTGTGTTTTCCCTGTTCTTGCTCTGTCTTTAGTCGGCTACCCCCAAAATGGGGATTGGGCCTGAGCATATAGATAGATAGCTTCCTTTCCTTTTGGATCTTAGGACTTTGTATCTTTTATTGACTGATACTAATTATGGAAAAATACTGAAACTAATTAAAGTCATGTAGTTTTTATAAAGAATTATTATTTAACCGAAGCTTAGTAGGCTATGGTTATGAACCGAATAAGTTATATCTAAAGAAGGACTATTAATTATATATCAAGTCTTGAAAGATAAATATTAAGGTAAGAATATTTCTGTCTCTTACCCTTTTTGAAATGAATAGATAGTTTTCTTATATCATGTCCTTTTATTTATATTTAATGTAGTTATTATTCTTGGTTCTTGTCTTACGTTAATAGTATTATATTATTATTATCAGGATTAATATCAAAGTCACATAAAAAGTTAGATATATATTAAATAATTAGATAAATGTATTTTCTTAACCACGTAACATTGAGGTTTGATTATCAGTAAATTAAGTTACAGGATCGCTTCATAGATTCGATTCAGGTCTCACTCAAATAATATGAAAATCAAAAATAATATTTTGAAGCTAAAATAATTTTCTTCAGCTTAGGAAATCACTAGAAGTAACATTAAAACAGCCATGTTAGTCTAAGGCGATATTACTAATATGAGACAATAGATTCACCGTTCTTGTTCTTACCAGCAATGTAAGCTTAATTAAAAGAAAATGAAAGAACTCGCAAGTATTAATATAAAACAATAGTATTACTTTTATCATATCCCAATTACTTAAAGAGTTGCTTTAGTCCACAAGTCAGTCAACTAAAATAGTTAAGTACATAATAGTAGCGTTAACGTTAATTCCCAATCACATATCTCACTAACCAACATAACGTAAGTGTTTACACCGAACACACTTAACACACACTTATATAATCTGACTGACAGTCACAATCCCATTATAATACTTCACCCCGTCTTCCTCCAGCTGCAAGTTCACCTCCCCAACTCCAAATGTGACTGATTTGAATGCCCACTACTCGGGTCTTATATACTATGCAATGATGGTGTAGGAACGAATCAGGAGGCGGGGATGGTGCACGCCCCAATCACAGCTCCTCTAGTTGCGTAGCAGATGCGTGGTCCAATCACATCGATCATCGTCATAGAGTCGGGTCATCGAAGTAGTTTGCAGGGTCCCATATGACGCACGCAGGTGTGAAGGCTTGTTTGCTGGTATGCAGGCGAGCTGGTTTCCACTCGCTGGTTTGCTCGCTGGTCTGCTTCGCCGCCTGTGTAATTCGGCACTCCTTCAACTCCTAATTCTAACTCTTAAATAAACACATACAGGGCTCCGTATGTCAGAATATATATATATATATATATATATATATATATATATATATATATATATATATATATATATAAATATATATATGTGTATATATATACTGTATATATTTATACATATATACATATATATATATATATATATATATATATATCTATATATATATATATATATATATATATATATATATATATATACATATATATATATATATATATATATATATATCGATATATATATATTATATATATATATATATATATATATATATATATATATTTATATTAACTGTATAATTAAAAGAGTTAATTGAGATATTTTATGCCCCTTTTAGTCATAGAGGTATGTATCTTCAGCCTTTACTATAGTCCGTTCATTCTAGGTTGGCCAAAAATCGTAACCTCTAGCCTCTGTAACTCAAAATAGGCTTGATCAAATGAGCTGTCAATGTATACACATATTCCCTAGCCAAGTCTTCCTATTTGGTAGACATTTTAACTCGATTACTCTAGCCCTTTTTGAGTTATGAGGGGTTAGAGGTTACGATTTCTGCCCAACCTAGAATGAACGGACTATAGAACACTGTACACCAAATTGACGCTGTGAATCCTGAGGGAGATGAAATATTCTGTTTAAGGGGGAGGTAGTCGCTTTTTTGGGACCCCCTTCTCCCTCATGTTTAGCATACTAGTTTTGAGATTTTATGACGTTTGTTCCATTAGTTTGGCGATTTTGAGACTTTTCGACCCATTTCTTTGTCAATATTAAGACCTTTCGTGCCATTTAGGTTAGGGGTTACGATTTTTGCCCAACCTGGCATGAACGGACTAATATTACGTAGATGCAATACTGTATAGATACGTCGAATTATAGAAAACAATACTAACATCACAAATAGAGGCTTTAGCAATGTTCAGCAGTAGTTTCGATTTTATGATAAGGAGCATAAATATCTTAAACTATTGTAAGTTGATATATTTAACGGGATAGTGGCTGTTTTTTTGGTCTATTTATCTATCTATCTATTGCCTGACGCCGTGATCCCCGAAGGGGTGGCCACGAACGAACCGCCCCCATGCACCTCTCTCCCCAGTCAGTCGACGCCGCTCCCCCCATCCAGCACCGCCTTCGTTCATGTACTTCCTCACTCCATCCTTCCACCTCTCATTCGGTCTACCTCTCCCTCTCTGTCCCTCCACCTCGGTCTCGTACACCCTCTTAGTCATTCTCTCGCTTTCCATACGTTCCATATGGCCGAACCATCTCAAGTTGTTCCTTTTCACACTTTCCAGCACATCTACCTCCACACCACACCTCCTTCTTACTTCCTCATTAGTCTGTCAATCCCTCCATGTAACTCCGCACGCACTCCTTAAGTAATTCATTTTCACTGCTCTCACTCTTGGTCTGAGTCTCTCAACCAACGTCCATGCTTCGCTTCCGTAAGTCAGTGTCGGGATAACCACACTGTCATGCAAGGACTTCTTCACTTCCATACTGACCACCCTATTTCTTGTTACTGCGTTTAGCGTTCCTACAACCCTCTTCCCCTGTTGTATCCTCTCCCGCACTTCTTCATCCATAGTCCCATCTTTACTCAACACACTGCCCAGATACATAAAAGAGTTGACGATCTCCATAGCCTGACCGTTCAGCTTCACCTCACACTCTGTGACTTCACCCATTTCGAAGACCATAACCTTGCTCTTCCCCGCTTTCTCAAATTCCGTTTTTCGCACACTCTTCCAAACTCATTTACCAGACCCTGCAACTCCCATTCATTATAACTCATCAGAACTGTATCATCCGCAAACAGCAGTATAGGTAGCTTCCACTCAATTCCCTCCCGTCTCAGCGATACACCAACATCCACTGCTCTTGATAGTATTTCTTTCATGACTCCATCCATATATACAGTAAACAACCACGGGTACATCACACACCCCTGTTTCAAACCAACATTCAGGTCAAAGAACTCGCTCTGCTCACTCTCCACACGTACTGCCGCCTTTGCACCCTCATACATGCTCTTCACTGCTTTCAGCAACTTGCCCTCTACTCCGTATATTTTAAGTACTTTCCACAAACCTTCTCTATCCACTCTGTCATAGGCCTTCTCCAAGTCCATAGAGGCAACATACACCTTTTGTTTCTTCTCCAGATACTTCTCCACAACACAATTCAGGGTAAAAATCTGATCTACACATCCTCTTCCCTTCCTAAAACCTCCCTGCTCGTCGCCTATCCATTTCTCCGTTCTCACTCTCACTCTCTCAATCACTACCCTACTGTATACATTCCCTACTACGCTTAGAAGACATATTCCTCAGTGGTTACCACACACTCCTCTTTCCCCTTTGCCCTTATATAGGGGGACTATTATGCCAGTCTTCCAGTCATCGGGTGCACTCCCCTTCTCTCATGCTAGTTTACACATTTTCCATACCCATTCTATCACTATCTCACCACCATACCTCAACATTTCCCCACACACTCCATCTGTTCCTGGTGCTTTCCCCAACTTCACTCTTTTCATGGCTTCCCACACTTCTGACCTCCTGATCCCCACCTCCTCCTCCACTACTTCTCTTCTTCTCCCTCCCATACCATATCCAGTCCAGGTATGTTTGCTGGCTCTTCATTCCTTACATTTAGCAACTAACTGAAGTACTCCCTCCATCTTTCGACTCTCTCTTGCTTCTCGGCTAGCATTTTCCCATTCTTATCTTTCACACCCTTACTGTTTCCCTTGCTACCTTCCCTAACTTTCTTGACTTCTTTCCAGAACAGTTTCTTACTCTCCCTCCATTTTACACTCAGATTCCTTCCAAATTCCTCATCTACTCTTCTCTTACTTTCCTTCACTACTCTCTTCACCACCCTCTTACTCTCCACGTACCTCGCTCGTTCCTGTCTCTCGGAATCTTCATTCCCTCTACAACCCAACCACTCTCTATATGCTTTCTTCTTTTCTTCCACAGCTATTCTTACCTCTTCTGTCCACCATGAATAATGGTGAATCACTCCCCTCCCTCTTCTTCTCACTCCACACACCTCCTCACATGCTGCACAGATCTCATCCTTAAACACCTTGCTCATCTCCTCCACTTCCTCCATAACCTCCAGGTCGAACCCACCTAGTCGTCTTTCCACTGCTCTCCTGTACTCCTCCCTGACTTCCTCCTCCTGCAACCTCTCCACCCTCCTCACCATTCCACCCTCCTCTCGCCTCCCTCCAGCTCTCCTCACCCACTTCTTTTGTATCCTAACCTTAGCTACCACTACATAATGATCAGACAGACGCCCTCCAATACCCATATACACCCTAGCATCCATCACAGATTTATTCATTCGTTCATCCACACATACATAATCAATCAATGACTTTCGTTCCACCACTGTCTTATCCTTCATCGTCAACATCCGTTTCCACGTGTACCTGTGGATGATTCTGTGTCGGAAGAAGGTGTTGGCTATCCACAGCCTCCTCTCCACACATACGTCCACAAGTGCACTACCATTCCCATTCACCTCTGATGGTACCCCCCACCCTCCCACCACTCCCTCAACTTTCCTATCACCCACCTTACCATTCATATCCCCAATCAGAAATATTCTTTCGTTCTTGTCAAACTTCTCCAGGCATGCCTCCACATTCATCTAGAACTCCTCTTTCTTTCTTTCAAGTATATCCTCTGTCGGGGCATACACGCATACAATCACCCACGTTTGTATTCCTACTTTCATTCTCACCCACACAATCCTTGAACCCACAGACCCATACTCTCTTACACATTCCTTCCATTTGCTACTTACAAACAAACATGCACCTTCTCTCGCTGTTCCTTCACTCACTCCAGCACACACACCCATTCCACACTCCCACTCTCTCACATCTGAACCTTTCCATTTGGTCTCTGTCATTCCACATACATCCAGCCTGGCATTCACTAACACTTCCAGAACCTCTCTCTCTTTTGTGCCATCATTCATGCCACTTACATTCCACTTAGCCATTCTCAGAATGTCCGAAGGCATGTCCTTAGTCGGTCGTGGTTCGTCAATGTTGGTTCCGTCCGCATCCGAGGCAGTTCGTTCGTTTTTCTTTGCTTAGATATTTTTTCCGGGTGGGGGTCGCAAGCCCACCGACCCAACCTCTTTAGTTGCCTCTTACGACACGCAGAAGG
This sequence comes from Paralithodes platypus, assembly GCA_032716605.1. Taxonomy (NCBI): domain Eukaryota; kingdom Metazoa; phylum Arthropoda; class Malacostraca; order Decapoda; family Lithodidae; genus Paralithodes; species Paralithodes platypus. The sequence goes on along the minus strand of CM064518.1, from coordinate 12,485,766 downwards.
CACGTGGGGCATATTCTATCCCCTAACCCCCAGGGGGAAGGGAATTTGGTCCCTTTTTTTGGTCTATTACTTAATTTATTAATTTATTTTTTATTTTTTAGTTTCGTCGCTAAACCTCCATCAAACTGTGAAAAACAGCCCTTAGCGCCCCCCCCCCCCCCCCCCCTCAAGATAACTTTGTACATTTGTCGGTAGAAAAATGTCCCGGCCTTCCAATTACAGGCTAGCTATCGCTCGCCAGGAAACAACGACACCTAAATGGCACGATAGGTCCTAAAATTGACTCCGAAATGCAGCTAAAGGTGTTAATATAGCAACATTTATGGGCCGAAGGTCATAACATCTGAGAACTAATTTGGCAAAACAGGAGGAAGAAGGGGGACCAGAAAAACGACCCATTTCCCCTTAAATAGTAACACTGTTATTGAGTGTTATTGGGATGCACGACACGAAATATTGCTACATCTCTCTATAATATCTATGTATTTGTATATGTATATGTATAATGATCTAACCAGTGGATATGTGATAAAGAAATCAGGGGGACAGAGTATCCTGTTACTGTGTAAAGGCTCAACTCTTTGTAACCTGTCCATATATTTATTTCACTAGAAAACTGACTCCATAAACTTTAGTATAGCCGGCTGACTGTCTATTTAAACGAAACAAAGAGTTATTAAATTATATTATACTAAAGCTGGAGACCCCAAATGGTCCTGGATTTCTGGGTATTTCTCCTGGGCGACCTAGATGTGTGTGATTTTGTGTTTTGTTTTGTTTTATTTTTCTGATGTATTGTGATGTCCCTGTCCGGGCTCTGTTTCAAGTCCCCCCCCCCCCCCCCCCCCCCCCCAAAAAAAAAGGAAAATGTGGACGGTGCCAGAGTATTTACATACATACATACATACATATGCTATTATGCCACACCCTACTATAATATGTATTTATCTTGCAGGCCGAGGATGCTCAATGCTGGGTGTTTAATGATATGGCAAGGTACCCTTTTATTTGGTCAATGTTCTCCAGTCAGACCAACATGAAACGTCTTACTATTGGACCAAGAGATGGAGGTACATTGTACACCATCCCTCAAGAGGTCTTCCAGATCCTAACAAAAATGAAGTCATTCCAGGTTGGTGGATAACGTATTAGCAAATCTTAATGCATAACAAATGATTGGATAAATGATTGGATAATAAGAGTAAAGTTTTGCGTTTGATATATGTAGATCTGAAGTATATATTCATAATTACTTAGTAGTTGCTCTTCTCTATTTTTCAGATTGAGGGTGTAATAATTGAAACTGTCCATGCCTACACATTCCACAACTCCAGCTCCATAAACAAGATATACCTGCCCCATAACTCCATCAGAACCTTGGCTGACAACGCCTTCGCTCACCTACCATCCCTCCACGGTCTCTACCTGAGCCACAACGACATCTGGGACATCAACAGTCAGGTGTTTGTGGACCTTCCTCAACTCAGGATTCTAGACCTGAGCCACAACAACATCACTAGCATCGAGGACCGTGCCTTTCTGGAACTACCGAGTCTCGTCGAGTTAAAATTGTTCACCAACCTTATACACGTAAGATAATCATGATGAGTGAAAATTACAGATTACCTTATTAACCCACTGAACCCCAGCTAGTTAATAATACATGTACCACCCAGGACCAGCAGGTTGTGAACAATTTTTTTTTCTCCAGAAAACACCAGGAATGGGTTAGAAATGAAACCTACAAAAACACCGATCCCCTAGGTCAGTAAGGGGTCCTACGGTGCGCCCGAAAGTCGGAATTAACATGGGGAAATGGGTAGGCAAAAACAGGCAAAAATATTATTTGTGCGCTCACGCGCACACGGTTGGACTTTGAGAGTTTTCGACCATCGGCATTGTTGCGTGGGATACATAGACAGTTCCCATACAAATCTGAGCCCTCTAGGTGCCATAGGACCGGAGTAATTAACCGTGACGCACCCTATGCGGCTCTGAGGTTTAGCGTTACAAACATTTCCGACGCAAACGTGTCGTCGCTGGGGTTCTGTGGGTTAAACAACGCTGTGTCCGCTCTCTTACAACCTTCAGCACAAACACAGAATTTCGACTCACATGGCACTCAAATGTAACAGAATCTATCGTGCCATTTCAGGCTATCTCCTCTATTTCACATGTCGCTTATGCCTTAATATCCTACAGTGTTGTGAACACAATTTACCATTTATGGAAAATGCTTAAGGAAATCTGGCACTCTCTTTGGTGCCGTTTCCAATAAACCTTTTTTGTACCTATAACTAGTTTAATATAATTAAATTTATGGTTATTTCATACTTATTGCAACTTATTGCAACTCGAACCGGCAAAATGTCAACACACTTGTCAAGCAATAAATTCAGAAGTGCAAGTCACAGAGTCACAGATTATTTATTCACCATGTAAAATTACTCTTCTATTTTAGTTAGTCTCTGCCTTTCCTCTAACGAATTTCCTTCTTGCTGGAAATGTGCTCTTATTCAACCTGTCCCAAAGAAGGGCGACCACTCTCAACCCTCCAATTTTCGTCCAATTGCTCTCACTTCTTGCATCTCCAAAGCTTTGGAAACAATTCGTAACTCAAAATTACTTAAGCATTTATCTTCCCATTATCTACTTTCAGATCGCCAGTACGGTTTCCTTAACTCACTGAGCACCAGGCAATATGATATAAATGTACACTCCAGGACCGGCAGGTTGTCAAAACAATTTTTTTACCAGAAAACACCTGGGATGGGTTAGAAATGAAGGAGAAAAAAAAAAAACGATCCCCTAGGTCATTAAGGGGTCCTACTGGGCGGAATTAACATGGAGAAATGGGCAGGCAAAATCATGCAAAAACAGGATTTTGCAGGCTCACGTGCACGCGGCTGGACTTTGATTTTTTTCAACCATCGGCTTTGTTGCGTAAGATACTTACGCAGTTCTCATAAAAATATGAGCCCTCTAGGTGCCATAGGACCGGAGTAATTAACCGCGACGCACCCTATCAGGCGCTGGGGTTTAGCGTTACATACATTGCCGACGCATCACGTGCGTTGCTGGTACTCGAGGGGTTAAGGGCTGTTCTACTGGTAATCTTCTTGCTTATCTTACTAGCTCTTGGTCATTCTCGTTTCGGGACTTCGGTGGAACATTTTCTATTGCGCTAGACATATTGATGGCCTTTGATCGAGCCTGGCACAAATATATAATTTCCAAACTACCCTCCTTCGGTTTCTATCCCTCTATCTCTGCCTTTGTCTCTAAATTCCTTTCAGACCGCTCCATAACTGCGGTTGTGGACGACCATCGCTAACTTCCTCAACCTATCAACTCTGGTGTTCCTAAGGGTTCTGTCCTGTCTCCAATTCTTGTTCTAATCTCTATTAATGTTTCCTTAACTGTACCTGTAGTCCTATCCACTCATATGCTGATGACTCAACATTACACTATTCAACTAGTTTTTAACATCAACCCAGCATGCAATTACTCCAAAACTCACGTAATAGGGCCATGGCACGCCTATCTTCTGCTCTATTATTTATTCCTGATTGGGACAGGAAATTATTGTTACTTTCAACACCTCCAAGACCCTCTATCTCTCCATTGCAATCTTCCACAAAACCCATCCATTGCTCTTCAACAATACACAAATCAACCCTTCATCTTCTCTTAATATTCTAGGTGTATCTTTTTCAACTGACCTTTCTTGGAAATATCATACTTCAACTCTTGCTAAAACGGCTTCCCAAAAGTTAGGTGTGCTCAACCGTCTCCGTGAATTCTTCCACCCCGCACAGCTTCTGGCTCTGTATCGGGGCACAGTGCACTCCCGTATTGAGTATTATTCGCATGTGTGGGGAGGCTCCACCCACACCACACTTCTCGAAAGAGTAGAGTCGAAAGCATTTCGCCTCATCAACTCACTTCCTCTTACTAGTTCCCTACAATCTATATCTACATGCTGCAATGTTGCATCTCTTTCACTCTTCTGTCACTATTACAACAATCCTTGTTCTTCTTAGCTGTCTCAGTGCATACCCCATCCCTTTCGGCGAGTGCGAGGTATCAACCTTTCAACACAGTCCCACTCATATTCTGCCCAGCTTTCCAACCCAAGGTTTGGCAAATGTTCTCAGTGTTTCCTCTACTCAAGAAGTGAACGCTGGAGCTCTCTCCCTTAGTCAATCTTTCCTTCATCCTATGCCTCATTCTGTGTGTCCAGGTATACCATTTCGACTCCAACGTCCCTTGAATTTGGCTCGGTCAATCTTTTGGCTTTGTGGGAGAGACTCGTTACCTACCTTTTGTCTCCGGCATACACATAGTAAAAAACAAAAAAGTCAAATGTTTATATATATTTATTGCAATGAGTATATTGTATTAAGCTAAATAGATGCTTACTCAACTGCATTTAGGCCTACTCGTAGTTATAATTTCATAGTATCGACTTTTTCACAAAGGTTTTAAATAGCCTTTCTATGTATGCCTGGGCCTAGAGATTACAAGTTACACTGTTGAGGTGAGAGATATAACAAGCCAAAAATGAAAAGCGTATTCCATGAGTACAAAGTTATATCTTTCTTATGCTCTATACAACTAAATTATCCGTATCTATAATACCCAATTAATATTATGTATCTATTCTTTTAGTACTAAAGAAGCTAGAATTACGATGTTGGCATATAATATGACCAGATATAATGCCACATTATTATGTTTTAACCTAATGAATGCTTAACACCTTACGAGAGGCCTAGGCGGTTTATTTATATGTACCGCCCAGCGGGGTGTTTTTACCCAAAATAGGGCTGTTTACGTGATCATTTTCATGCCTAAATAAGACCCAGAGCATAAAACAAGTATCTATCCCTGAAAGGGCATAAACAGAGCTTTCCAATGACACCATAACGATCCTTTTATGATGGCTAGTTTTCTTGCAACAACCGTGCAACGCGAGTGCAAAAAGCATGTAATTCGGCACTTTCCCCATACAATTCCGTATATAGCGAGTGAGAGAGGGAAGGAGGAGGTGGGATTCATGTCAGTAGGTTCGCCGCGGTGGTCTGGAGCAGTCATACGCTCACTACTCTCCTGCCACCACTTGTCTCTCTCTCTCAGCAACATTACGTGCTGAAATTGCCACACGACCTACAGTATGTCGAGCGCCGCCAGATAGTCCAGATTTAATATACTCGACTTATGTTGCTCGCCGCTAATTAAGGGTTAAACATGTTTCTGAAAGTTCCGTCAGTGAGTGCGGGACCTTTAAAGTTCAATTCAGACCAAAACCAATATATTTACCATAAAAAGCAATTTTATTGCTCCATATGAACATATTTTACTTGTATAATGGACATGTGAACATTGAAGAACGAAAAAATAGGTCTAAGGAGCAAATATCCAGTAAAAAAACATATATATGTGACAAAAGGATGATGATTGCTTATGAGGCAGAGTGACATAGCTCTGCTCTCTCTGGAGGCTTAAGCCACACTGTGGGCTCCAGCGGCCCAGCTCGAGTTGGAGTCCAGTGAATGTCTGGCACATGTAGGAGGGAGGGGGGAGGTAGGATAAGTGTATAGGAGGGTGACTGAATGAATTTGAGGTGGGAGGGAGGATAAATAGGGAATGGGGGAGGGATAAAGTTGAATAAATGAGAAGGCGGAAATTGAGGGACAAAGGGGGCGTAAGGAAATGGAGGAGGGGTTAGAGACACATGTAAGGGGAAGAGAGGAGCTGGTGGTAAGGAGACCTGCCACCTAATCACATATTGCTTCCATTTCACCGATACTGCATATCCATCCGGCCCCTGGTAATATTAGTGTTGCTTGTTGCAGACCATGAGAGGCAACACCTTCATTGGCCTACAGTCTCTGGAACATCTGGATCTGGGATACAACCATCTGAGGGTGATCGGTGACAGGACCTTCATCAACCTACCGGCTCTCAAAGTGCTCCATCTCCAGGCCAACTCCCTCAAACACATCTCATCTGAGGGTTTATATGGTCTCACAAACATCCATACACTCATTTTGCAGGTTTGTGTAATTGCTTATTGATTAACAATGACACTATGTTGATGGGGAATTCGGTAATATAGAGCTCGCCTATTAACCACGAGAATGCCAGAGAAAATCCCGCCTTATTTGTTATGCAATAGGCTGCTGTAATTTAGCAATAGTCCACCTCCACGGCTTACAAGCACACTCGTATGTACAGTATGTATGAATGTATGTATGTATGTATGTATGTATGTATGTTTGTATGTATGTATAAACTCAGGCATATACCCCATTGCTTGGGGTGGCTGACTCAAGACAGAGCCTGAACAGAAACCATTAAATTTCCAATTTTTAGGGTCCAGTTCCACTTTCGCGCTCCCTCACCCATCGTTGAGTAGGAGAATTTTACAAGGGGAGGAGGATTCCTAGCCTCCTGCACACTTACATTAGCCAATTCATCGGTGCAGTTTGAGCATCTTCCAAACTTTAAGACAAGAGTAACTTCAAGATATCTCAAGTAGACTCCATCACAAAGGTTTTGCACCTCTCCCTGCAGTAATATGACTCTGTATGAATCGGAGATCTAAAGTGAAGGCAATATTTTGTTGTGGATTATGATAGAGGTCATTAGCTTAGTGTTCCAATTGAAGACTTAACGTAATTTTTCCAGTTTGCTCTGGCTATTATTAGGCTATTTTACTCAGGTTTGGAAGGACTATTACGAATCAAAGGGTAAATCATCTCATTGCACCCTCTGACATCCATAATTTCTTCTTTAGCTAAAATGATATCGCCTACTAAAAGATAACATAAAATGTAATGAATACGTCCTAGTATCGTGAGAGGTAGTATTGCCAATTTAGCTACTTTCCCGCTAGATCTAGAGGTATTTACTTCAATCTAGAGGCAAATTTGTTCATGTAGCTTTTAAATTCTAGCAAAATTATGGAAATCTTAGCCATTACAGAACAATGTTATAAAGATTGTGGCATTTTCCTAGCGATTATCAACATTTATTTACTATCTTGCAAACTTTATTTGGTAACCCTGGACTGAGAGGGCTAATGAAGCGCCGTTGCGAAGGCATAGGTTCCCGACCAGCAACTGAACTGAACTGAACTGAAATTTTCTCTCACTGGCATCTCCAACTAGAACAACAAACTGGTGAGCCTGTGCCCTGGAGTGTTTCGGACCACCCTAGGCCTGCTGCACCTGGACCTTAGTAACAACGTGCTGCAGACACTCACCAGGGAGACAGTCGACCCTCTCCTCGTTAACCTCAACCAGTGCAACATGCGCTTCCTTATTCACGGATAGAATCATTAGTCTGCCATGTACAGTTTGTGGCACATATTCTATTATGTTGGGGTCGTGATTTGGCAGCGCTACACCCACTGCCCCAATCCTCCTCCCTCGCTCAACCTCCTTCTCTACCACTATTGGTAGGAGGTGGAATGAGGGAGGGGAGTTGGGGAGGTGGGTTCGGCGCTGTCAAGTTACTATTTATTGGAATGGTTGAGAAATGGAATATGTGCGGCCAACTGTACAAACAAACACACAGACACAGATACAAACATACATGTAAAAACACATGTACATATTCTATAGCAACTAAGGCAAAGCGAAGAACTTATTATACTACTAATACAAAAGTCTAACAACTCAACAAAGTAATCATTAAATCACCATGATCAATGTTACAAGACACTTTTAAGGGGATAGCACTTGTTTTTTATGGACCCTCTTCTCCCTCATGTTTAGCATAAACGTTTTGAGATTTTAAGACGTTCGTTCCATTAGTTTGACGATTGTTATACTTCTCTCCCCATTTGTTTGTCAATGTAAGACCTTTCGTCCATTTAGGTATCATTTTTTTCATGGCGAGCGATAGCAAGCCTCTAATTTTAGGAGAAACCGGCCTTTGGCCGGGACATTTTTCTACCGAAAAATGTACACATTTATCTTGAAAGGGGGTCTCGGGGGTGTTGTTTTAAGTTTGATAAGAGGTCTAGCAAGGAAACTAAAAAATAAGTTAATACATAAATACATCGACCAAAAAACAAGCACTACCCCCTTAACTTTACCATTGTTTCGACCCCAATTATTGTAGTCCAAGGTACGTTTTTTGAACTCCAAAGTGGAAGCCAACCAGAAAGTAACTCAACAAATGTTTATATAAATCGTGAAATAATTACATCTGGTGGAAGTACATGGCAACCCAATTGGGGGTTGCACAGAAATCCTTTTATGTAAACATTACACACGATTCAATCCATCATTCTGGATAAATCAGTGCTCAGGTTGCTGGCCCGGGAGTGGACGTGCGTCACGCACAGCACAAGACCTCACCATGCTATAGAAATGCATTTTCGTGTCTGTATAGTTGTAGCACTGTAATACTGGTATTTGTGTGTGTATTTTGTCAATGAAATACATTCCTTTGGTAGTTTTGGGTGTATGATTTGAAATTTGAATCGATGATGGCCGTCTTTTAACCTGAGGAACGCGAAATTGAGGTACAGAAAAGTGTCCAAACGGGTAATTTCTATCCTTCAATTCTGAGATAATTCGATATATAGAATTACAATATCAAGCATTATTTCTTCTACATGTGCATTTATTTTACGTATATGATGAACATAAGAACCTTGAAGAATGATAAAAGAAGTGGGAACAGCAATTGGGGGGTGAAAACATATATTTTGACTGCCCGGTCGTATTCTGGGGCGGCCGGCCAAGAGGCATACACCCTCCCTCTCCAACACACAAAATAGAGTTAGATGACTTCTATACTGGAAGGTAGCGACTTCTCATAGGTGCCCCATTCATTAAGAAGTGTGGAGGATATTACACTGATGTAACTCTGGCATTGTGTGACATTGTGACAGAAGAATAGCGGAGATCCAGCAGTGGTCATAGTCGGTGCTCGAGGAGGTGTCTAAAATCTTTTAGGATTCTTCTCGAGATTCAGCTTCTCTCCAGGTGTTGCTTTACTTTTACACCAAATTGTAAGCAAAGGTGTTTGTTGTCCAGCAGTTGTTAACAATCAGGCTTAGTCCCAGCTGTATACAAAGGACTGTTGGTACCAGTTGTAAATTAATGACCTTTACACCCAGTTGTGAATAAAAGTTGCATGCTTCCAACCAGTTGTGAACAAAATGGAATGGGTCACAGATGTATATGAAGGACCCTGTACAGGTGTGAATGAAGCATGTAAATATAGCTCTAGGTTTAAAAGAAAAACTACATGATTATTGCTCCAGTGGCAAAACAGTGTCAACAACTACAGAGCTTTAAGAGCAAGTATAACTCGGTGCAAGAAGGACTCAAAATAGTCCTGAGATAGTACTAGTATCTGATGTAATGTAAGAGTATGTGTTTTTTTTGTTTTTTTCTATGTGAGTGAGGGAGGCAAAAGGCAGAACTGCCTATAACGAGTGCCTCCCCAAAGTTGAAAGAGTGACAGGGCCAAAATCAAGGAACGTTCGAGCCAAAATACCTGGACACACGGGGATTGAAGCAATTTAAGTCATAGGAAGAGGGAAAGACTGATTCTGGGAGAGAGTTCCAGAGCTCTGCTGTTGAATAGAAGAACAACTGAGAGTAACGTTTCAATCTTGGGTTGGAGGGTTGCACATAGTAGTGTGATTTATGATTTGGTGTAAGACAGCTCACCACATCCTTATGGCTGATTGCCTTGGAATAAAGAGCTCTGCTTGGCAATCTAATGAGCGTAAACTTGGAGGGGGGAGTACTCATTGGATGGCAACTATTTTGTAGTCAAAGCCTGGTATCATATCAAATCACCTTGGACAAACTATAACACATAAGATAGTTCATATATACTTCTTTCACCCTTTGTGTCTGCAGATAACATCTTTCTATGCGACCAGCATCTGAGTTGGATGTTGAGCTTGAAGCATTCCAGCCTCAGCCCTGTGGTTCAAGGAAGCCTTGACCAAGTTGTTTGTTACCTAAGTAATGCACCGCGAGGCACAGGTGAGTGTTGGGGTAGGGATTTTTATATACATACAGTATATATATATATACATATATACCTTATATATATATATATATATATATATATATATATATATATATATATATATATATATATATATATATATATATATATATATATATTATATAATATATATATACAGTATATACTGGTACATATATATATATATATATATATATATATATATATATATATATACTGTATATATAATGATATAGATGTATGAGGATTCGCGAACTGCGGTGAAGGTGAAAGGTGTACTGAGTGATGAGTTCACAGTCCGTGTTGGAGTTAATCAGGGTTCAGTGTTAAGCCACTTCCTTTTTATTATGGTCCTGGAGGCACTGTCTAGAGTTTTTAGATGCAGACTCCCGTTGGAATTGTGATCTGAGATCAATTGGAAGATAAATGTAGGGTTGAGAGGTGTCATATATATATATATATATATATATATATATATATATATATATATATATATATATATATATATATTCAGTAAATATATGAAGAATGACGAAAACGCTTGGAAATTATGAATAAGTTTCAATTTGGTTATACATACAGTAGATATAATTATTGTACCATGTATTCCAGACCCCATGAGATATATGATAAACCTGCGGGAATCTGACTTGCCAGTAGAGCAAGGTGTCACGCAAATTCTACGCTGCCAAGAGGGTGAAGAAGCTGAGTTGGGAGCCAACACTGAAGAGGAATATGACAGCTGACCACCGAGGAAGGGACTACAGTTCAGACTTACAGGGTAGATGAATCAGTAACGTAGAAGGAGATCATAATTGGAGAGATAATTCTCCCTACAAAAATGCCCCTACAGCCCGATAAAGGCGCTGAACGCAATGTTTACCGCGGTGCATTGTGGGAACTTGGTGACATCGCGGAACTATCCACCCTCCCTCTCCTTCAACAATTCTTCATTATAGCAGTTGGTCGAAATTTCTGTATCTAACACATACTTTGGTCTATGCATACTGTATATATTTTAAAATCACCCATATTCATAAAAACATATACCGGTATATAAAATACAAAGTCAGCAGGTATTTTTGCGCCAATTTTGTTATGATAATTAATCAGCTTATAACTATGTGTGTATTCATTATTAGCTGCATATAATTTACTATACTATATAAGCACTTAGTGTAGTTGTATACTGTATACTAAAAACGTGTAGAATCACACAAAATCGAGATAAACTGAGCATATCCTAGGTGTTGGGTATAGTGATGTCTACAGTCATAGCCCTGGTGCTAGTTCAGAAGTGTCCACCAGAGGTCTCAAGAGTAATGTTGGTAGGGACCATTGTCGCACATGTTAAAGCATGTTTAAGATTATTTTTGTAGTAATATATCTCAGGGTCTGTCACTAAAATTGCATTCGTGCTCCCCAATTTAAAAAATAAATAAAAATAAACAATGTGATATTATGGACTATTTATGCATCACTAAAGATATTTCTATCATGGAAAGGGACTGTGGTTCTCGAAAAGGGACTCCAGTTCTGAAAATGTACTTGACTTGCTGTGTACTGGCTAAATAATCCATAAGGGTTGATAGCTTCTGAAGTCCTATTTTAACTAATAAATGTTCTATCATAAGGAATGGTAGATTTACTTTATCATAAATATGAGCATTGTGTGCACTTCGTACTTTACCTTGTGAAAACATGTCGGAACAATTCTGCCTATTGTACTTCGAACATGGAATAAATACACGAGTGATTATTTTCAATCTCACCCAATTCGTGAACATTGTCTAATTCAATATTTCAAAGCTCATGCATGCAAAAAAAAAATTGTGTGATGCTGGCTAGACCACAGCTGATACCAAACCCCAATTAAATCCAATGCTAAATGTTCTTCCTCATCCACTGAAGCAAAACGACCTCTCCCAAACGTTTCCACTTATGTTCAGTCTGAGGTAGCTTAAGTAGTCACCATAAATATTTATCCCTTATTGGCTCATTTAAGATATCCTAAATATATCTTCCAAACACGAGGTGAACAATTTTGGGGAAACTGTGTCACCCTCTCTCTTCCAATTTTGATGTCCATGAGTACTTACAGAAATATCACAATGCGTCACGCTACTAAGTTGAGGATTATTCATTTGTGGAATAAGTAAAACAAATATATACACAAAATTATTGGCCTTTGCAGATATTTGTTATGCAATTCGTGTTATATGCTATATAATTGATTTGATTATGGCCTTCTTCTGAGTTTAGTTTATATTCCTTCTCCTTTTTCTCCCATATACAGTATATCATCTTCTTGCCTTTATCACCTTGCTCGTCATCTTCTTTATCTTAATTCTATGTATATTTGTTATGTTTTTATCTTTCACTTCTTCTCCATTTGTTGTTGTTGTTCTGCTTCTTTTCCGGCTTCGTTTTGTCTTGTGCTATTTGGAAAAGCTGTCCCCGTATTGCCCGGCTTTTTACCTTTTTTCTTTCTTCTATTTTCAGCCAGCCGAGTTAATACCCACCTTCAATATAAACTGTACTTACTCACATCACCTATGATATAATGTGAGTGCGTTTTCGCAATATCGGTAAAACATATTATCACAAGAGCAGGATGTTACCCATCTTATATATTAATTAATAATACGTTTTCTTTCATTATAGCTTACAGAAAATGTAGTTTCTTGGGGTAACTAGCCAAAGGTATATCGATTCATCACATCATAATTATTCATTATTATTTACCTTAAATTGTACAATAATGTGTTATCCTATCTGAGAAATTTGAACACCATGTAGATGACATGCTGAACCAGGATAATAAGAGGACAAGAGAGAGTAGACATGATTAATGAGGAAACTAGGAAAATTCAGGAAACGTCTAAGATAGAAACAGGAAGAGATGAAGATAAATCAGGATATGACTGAGAAGCGAAACTGATAAATATAATGATAGCCTGAGTAAGAGGCACAGACAAATAAGATCTAGACTTGAGTTGACGACTAACATAATTATCGACCACACCACCTTACTGGAGAGATCAGTTGTCTGGTGAAGGGTGTACAGTATATTATGTCTGTGTGTAGGATATTATTAGTATTAGTATACAGTATAATATTATATTTTGATTATGTTTATTATTTATATTATGTTATTACTGCCTTGATGGTGTAATGGTTAGAGCGTTTAAAATCGGTATGTGGTAACTCAGGTTCGAATCCCGGTGGAGCACATGCTTGCTCTCATTAATTTCTTTGGGAGGTGTTTGGTGTTGGAGTGAAATTAATCAAAATAGATTATCATTATTATTATTATTACTATTATTATTATTATTAGTTTATCAGTGGTTGGAAAGCTGTATGGCAGGGTGTTGATAGAGAGGATAATAAAGTGTACAGAAGTTGCAATAAGAGAAGAACAGTGCGGTAATAGGATGGGAAGAGGGTGCGTGGATCAGATGTTTGCAGGAAGACAGTTATGCAAGAAGTATTTAGAGAAGCATAAGGAGGTATTTTGGGTTTTTATGGATTTGGAAAAGCGTATGATCGTGTGGATCGTGAAGCAATGTGGAAGGTTTTATGATTTTGGAAATTGGAGGAAATTTGTTAGAAGCAGTTAACCCACTGAGCCCCAGCTAGTTTAGAATAAATGTACCACCAGGGACTGGCAGGTTTTGATTTTGTTTTTGTTTCCAGAAAACACCAGGAATGGGTTAGGAATGAAGGATAACCCACAAAAAACCGATCCCCTAGGTCATTAAGGGGTCCTACGGTGCGCCCGAAAGTCGGATTTACAAGAGGGGAAATGAGTAGGCAAAAACACCCCAAAACAGGTTTTTCTGCGCTCACGCGCACGCGGTTGGACTTTGAGAGTTTTCAACCATCGGCATTGTTGTTTGGGATACTTACACAGTTCCCATACAAATCTGAGCCCTCTAGGTGCCATAGGACCGGAGTAATTAACAGTGACGCATACATATGCGTCGCTGGGACTGGCAGAAAAATCCATTGCCGACGCACTGTTTGCGTCGCTAGGGTTCTGTGGGTTAAGAGTTTTTATGAAGGGAGCAGAGCATGTGTTAGAATGGGAAATGGTGAGTTGAGTGAATGGTTTGAGGTAAAGGTAGGTTTGCGACAGGGTTGTGTAATGTCACCATGGCTGTTTAATATGTTTATGGATGGTGTGGTGAGGGAGGTAAAAATGAGAATTATGGAAAGAGGATTGGGTTTAGTAGGAAAGAGTGGTAGAAATTGAGAGTTGAATCAGTTGTTGTTCGCTGATGACACAGTGTTGGTGGCGGATTCTGAGGAGAAACTGCAACGGGTGGTCAAATAGTTTGGTATGTTTTGTGGGAGGAGGAAACTGAAGGTAAACGTCAATAAAAGTAAAGCAATGGTGTGTAATAGGGGTGATCGTAGGGTGAATCTAGATGTGAGGCTGGATGGGGAAATATTGGAACAAGTAGGGTGTTTTAAATATCTAGGAGGAACGATAAGCAAGAGTGGAGGTATAGAAATGGAGGTAAAACAGAGAGTGTGTGAAGGAAGGAAGGTTTTCGGAGCAATGGGAAGTATGTGGAAGACGAGAAATCTCGGAATGAAAGTAAAAAGTGCAATTTATCAAGGCAATGTTGTGCCAACAGTGATGTATGGGACTGACAGATGGGCTCTGAAGGAAAAGGAGAGAAGAAAGCTGGATGTGATGGAGATGAGCTGCTTGAGGAGTATGTGTGGAGTTACTCGTAGAGACAGATTGAGGATTGAAGAGATACGTAGGAGAGTGGATCAGGAGGAACATTTGTCAGCCAGAGAAGAGAAGAAGGGTGCTGAGCTGGTATGGGCATGTTGAACGAATGGAATATGAAAGGCTTACAGAGAGAATACGTGAGTCAGATACAAGGGGAGATAGAAGGGCAGGAAGACCCCCATTCAGTCGAAGGCAAAGTTCAAATAGGACTCATACTATATTGTTATATACTGTATATATTATTATATTTGAAAGTAAATGTGGGGAAGAGCAAGGTTGTGGTCTTTGAAAGGGGTACAGCCACAGATTGTGAGGTGAGTTGAACGGTCAGGCTATGGATATTGTCAGCTCATTCAAGTATTTGGCAGTGTGTTGAGTAAATATGAGAGTATGGATGAAGAATTGTGGGAGAGGGTGCAACAGGGGAAGAGGTTTGAAAGAACACTGACAGCAGTAACAAGAAATAGGGTGGTCAGCATGGAAGTGAAAAAGTCTTTGCATGACAGTGCGGTAATCCCAGCATTGAATTACGGAAGCAAAGCATGGACGTTGGTGGAGAGACTCAGACCAAGAGTGAGAGGGGTTGAAATGAGTTACTTGAGAAATGCGTGCAGAGTTACATGGAGGGATAGACAGACGAATGAGCAAGTAAGAGGGAGGTGTGAAAAGGAACAGCTTGAGATGGTTCGGCCATATGGAACGTATGGAAAGCAAGAGAATGACTAAGAAGGTGTACGAGAGCGAGGTGGGAGGACAGAGAGGGAGAGGTAAACCGAGAGAGAGGTGGAAGGATGGAGTGAAGAAGTATATGAATGAAGGCGGTGCTGGTTGGGAGGAGGGGCGTCGACTGACTGGGGACAGAGGTGCATGTGGGCGTTTCGTTCATGGCCACCCATTCGGGGATCACGGTGTCAGGCAATAGATAGATAAACAGATATTTTTTTCGCAAAGAAACCCATTATATTGTTCACAAAATAACATACATTATTTTTTTTCTCTGATAAAATCATGCAATGATAATATATATCGGATTCATGGGTATTTGTGGGGAATTTCAATTTCAGGAGGAATGAAGTCGCAAGTGAAGTATATAGTATAAAGCGCCATCTATATTGAAAATACAAATAAAGATGGTGCTTTATACTACTTCACTTGTGATTTCATTCCTCCTGAAATTGAAATTCCCCACTAACACCCCTGTATCTGATATACAGTATATATTCATTGCATATTAAAAACTGAACACTAATAGGTCTAAGCATATGGGAGAAGGTGGGCCAGAAAAATAAAACATCTGACATTAACCCATTCAACACGATGACGTAATTTAAGTGTTATTCTGGTTACCATTAGACGATATTCTTTAGCTTATAATCAATTTATAGGTCTTGGAAGGGTAAATATGATCTCAATAAGCCCTCTGAGTAACATAGGTCCTTCTTTAACTCTATAAAGATCGTCTAATTTTAGCCAGAATCCAAGGTAAAAAGACTCATCGTGCTGAAAGGGTTAAAGTATACGGAACACATATGAAGCAGAGACAAAATGTGTGGAAACGTGATTGAATGCGATGTTCTCATGGATTTGTTTCCAGCTTGACGAGGGGATGGGCTGGTTTTTCTGGATCCCTTCTCCCTCATGTTTAGGCCCATTGGTTTTTAGGATTTAAGACGTTCAGCCCATTAGCTTGGTGATTTTAAGACTTACCGCCCAATTTTGTTGTCAATATTAAGACATTTTGTGCCATTTAGGTGTCCAATTTTTCCTGGCGAGCGAAAGCGAGCCTGTAATTATAAGAGTAAGCGGCCTTTGGCCGGGAAATTTTTACTACCGATAAATGTGCAAATATATCTCGAAGGGGGGGGGGGGGGGTCTAGGGTGTGTTTCATAGCTTGATGGAGGTCTAACGAGGAAATTTAAAAAAAAAATATATATATATAAATAAATAGTCCACAAAAAACACCATCCACCCTGAAGGTAAATAAGCTGCCATCTTTACTGCAGTGTTGTTGGGAGGCATTTTAAACATTACTTTACCGTAGAACCATAATCTTTATTAACACCTTCACTACCATTACGTAATATTCTGGTTTCCATTAGACGATTTTCTTAGTATATAATCTACCTCTTGGACTCAAAGGGGCAAATACGACCTTGATAAACCCTCTCAAAAACAAAGGTCCTTCTTCTATCTATCTGTCTATTGCCCGACGCCGTGATCCCTGAAGGGGTGGCCACGAACGAACCGCCTCCATGCACCTCTGTCCCCAGTCAGTCAACGCCCCTCCCCCCAACCAGAACTGCCTTTGCTCATATACTTCCTCACTCCATCGTTCCACCTCTCCTTCGGTCTACGTCTCCCTCTC
Source organism: Paralithodes platypus (assembly GCA_032716605.1). NCBI lineage: Eukaryota > Metazoa > Arthropoda > Malacostraca > Decapoda > Lithodidae > Paralithodes > Paralithodes platypus. Next base: position 12,468,627 of record CM064518.1, on the reverse strand, counting down.
TGTCCTTCCACCTCACTTTCATACACCCTCTTAGTCATTCTCACGCTTTCCATACATTCCATATGACCGAACCATCTCAAGTTGTTCCTTTTCACACTTTCCAGCACATCTACCTCCACACCACACCTCCTTCTTACTTCTTCATTAGTCTGTCTATCCCTCCATGTAACTCCGCACGCACTTTTTAAGTAATTCATTTCCACTGCTCTCACTCTTGGTCTGAGTCTCTCAACCAACATCCATGCTTGACTTCCGTAAGTCAGTGTCGGGATTACCACACTGTCATGCAAGGACTTCTTCACTTCCATACTGACCACCCTATTTCTTGTTACTGCTTTCAGCGTTCCTACAACCCTCTTCCCCTGTTGTACCCTCTCCTGCAGTTCTTCATCCATAGTCCAATCTTTACTCAACACGCTGCCCAGATACTTAAAAGAGTTGACGATCTCCATAGCCTGACCGTTCAGCTTCACCTCACACTCTGTGACTTCACCCCTTTCGAAGACCATAACCTTGCTCTTCTCCGCATTTACCTTCAAATTCCGTTTTTCGCACACTGTTCCAAACTCATTTACCAGACCCTGCAACTCCCATTCATTATCACTCATCAGAACTGTATCATCCGCAAACAGCAGAATAGGTAGCTTCCACTCATTTCCCTCCCCTTTCAGCGATACACCAACATCCACTGCTCTTGATAGTATTTCTTTCATGTCTCCATCCATATATATACAGTAAACAACCACGGGGACATCACCCACCCCTGTTTCAAACCAACATTCAGGTAAAAAAACTCGCTCAGCTCATTCTCCAAACGTACTGCCGCCTTTCCACCCTCATACATGCTCTTCACTGCTTTCAGCAACTTGCCATCTACTCCGTATATTATAAGTACTTTCCTTCTTAAACTGCATAAAATCCTTTAATTTTAGCCAGAATTAAAGGTAAAGAGATATCATGGTGCTGAAGGGGTTAAGGGTGGATGGGCGTATTTATTTCCTTCTATATATATATTTTTTTTTATCTATTTGTTTTGTTAGTGTCCTTCCTAGATCTCCATTAAACTTAACCCTCTGAGCCCCAGCTAGTTATAAATAAATGTACCACCAGGGACTGGCAGTTTTTGAAATTTTTGTTTTTCCAGAAACAATAGCGAATGGGTTAGGAATGAAGGAAAAAACATTAAAAAAAACTATCAAAAAGGTAAAAAAGGGGTCCTACGGAGCCCCCGAAAGTCTATATTACAAGAGTAAAAAATTGAAGGCAATAACTCCCAAAAACCATGTTTTTGCGCGCTCACGCGCACGCGGTTAGACTTTGAGAGTTTTCAACCATCGGTCCGGTTGCGTGGGATACTTACACAGTTTCCATACAAATCTGAGCCCTCTAGGTGCTATAGGACCGGAGTAATTAACATTGACGACACGTTTTCGTAGCTGGGGTTTAGCGTTTCATACATTGCCGACGACACGTTGTCGTCGCTGGGGTTCTGTGGGTTAAATAGCACATCCATTAGATCCCCCTTCTAGATTAATTTCTATATTTTTCGGTATAAAAATGTCACGGCCGAAGGCCGTTTCTTCCAAAATTAGTCTCACTATCTTTCGCCAGGAAAAAATCTACACCTAAATAGCACGAAAGGTCTTAAATATTGACGTAGAAATGGGGCAAAAAGTCTTAAAATCACCAAACTAATAGGACGATCGTCTTATAATAAAAACAAATAATGGGGCTAAGCATGAGGGAGAAGGGGGTCAGAAAAAACAGCCCATCTCCCCTTAAGTGTGCTTACATTTTTCTTTTTCTATGTGCATGAGGGAGACAAAATGCATAACTGCCTGCAGCGAGTGCCTCCCTCAGATTTCAAAGAGTGGCAGGGCCGAAATCAAGGGACATTCGAGCTAAAATGCCTGGACACACGGAGTTTGTAGCAATTTAAGTCATAGGAAGAGGGAAATACTGATTCTGGGAGAGAGTTCCAGAGCTCAGCAGTTGAATAGAATAAAGTCTGAGAATAGCTTTTCACTCTTGGGTTGGAGTGTTGCACAGAGTAACCCCCCCTGGGGGTTAGGGAATAAAATATGCCCCACGTGCCTTCTGCGTGTCGTAAGAGGCGACTAAAGAGGTTGGGTCGGTGGGCTTGCGACCCCCACCCGGAAAAAATATCTAAGCAAAGAAAAACGAACGAACAGCCTCGGATGCGGACGGAACCAACGTTGACGAACCACGACCGACTAAGGACATGCCTGCGGACATTCTGAGAATGGCTACGTGGAATGTTAGTGGCATGAATGATGGCACAAAAGAGAGAGAGGTTCTGGAAGTGTTAGTGAATGCCAGGCTGGATGTATGTGGAATGACAGAGACCAAATGGAAAGGTTCAGATGTGAGAGAATGGGAATGTGGAATGGGTGTGTGTGCTGGAGTGAGTGAAGGAACAGCGAGAGAAGGTGCATGTTTGTTTGTAAGTAGCAAATGGAAAGAATGTGTAAGAGAGTATGGGTCTGTGGGTTCAAGGATTGTGTGGGTGAGAATGAAAGTAGGAATACAAACGTGGGTGATTGTATGCGTGTATGCCCCGACAGAGGATATACTTGAAAGAAAGAAAGAGGAGTTCTGGATGAATGTGGAGGCGTGCCTGGAGAAGTTTGACAAGAACGAAAGAATATTTCTGATTGGGGATATGAATGGTAAGGTGGGTGATAGGAAAGTTGAGGGAGTGGTGGGAGGGTGGGGGGTACCATCAGAGGTGAATGGGAATGGTAGTGCACTTGTGGACGTATGTGTGGGGAGGAGGCTGTGGATAGCCAACACCTTCTTCCGACACAGAATGATCCACAGGTACACGTGGAAACGGATGTTGACGATGAAGGATAAGACAGTGGTGGAACGAAAGTCACTGATTGATTATGTATGTGTGGATGTGATGGATGCTAGGGTGTATAGGGGTATTGGAGGGGGTCTGTCTGATCATTATGTAGTGGTAGCTAAGGTTAGGATACAAAAGAAGTGGGTGAGGAGAGCGGGAGGGGGGCGAGAGGAGGGTGGAATGGTGAGGAGTGTGGAGAGGTTGCAGGAGGAGGAAGTCAGGGAGGAGTACAGGAGAGCAGTGGAAAGACGACTAGGTGGGTTCCACCTGGAAGTTATGGAGGAAGTGGAGGAGATGAGCAAGGTGTTTAACCCTTAATTAGCGGCGAGCAACATAAGTCGAGTTAAATAAAGCTGGACTATGTGGCGGCGCTCGACATAGGTCGAGTGGCAATTTCAGCACGTAATGTGGCTGAGAGAGAGAGACAAGTGGTGGCAGGAGACTAGCGAGCGTATGACTGCTCCAGACCACCGCGGCGAACCTACTGACACAAATCTCAGCTCCCTCCTCCCTCTCTCACTCGCTACATACTCAATTATGTACCGAAACTACTGAATTACCTGCTTTTTGCACTCGCGTTGCACGGTTATTGCAAGAAAACTATCCATCATACAAGGATCGTTATGGTGTCATTCGAAAGCTCTGTTTATGCCCTTTCAGGGATAGGTACTTGTTTTACGTTCTGGGTCTTATTTAGGCATGAAAATGATCACGTAAACAGCCCTATTTTGGCTAAAAACACCCCGCTGTGCGGTACATATAAATAAACCGCATAGGCCGCTCGTAAGGTGTTAAGGATGAGATCTGTGCAGCATGTGAGGAGGTGTGTGGAGTGAGGAGAAGAGGGAGGGGAGTGAAAGGTACAGCATGGTGGACAGAAGAGGTAAGAATAGCTGTGGAAGAAAAGAAGAAAGCATATAGAGAGTGGTTGGGTAGTAGAGGGAATGAAGATTCCGAGAGACAGAAACGAGCGAGGTACGTGGAGAGTAAGAGGGTGGTGAAGAGAGTAGTGAAGGAAAGTAAGAGAAGAGTAGATGAGGAATTTGGAAGGAATCTGAGTGTAAAATGGAGGGAGAGTAAGAAACTGTTCTGGAAAGAAGTCAAGAAAGTTAGGGAAGGTAGCAAGGGAAACAGTAAGGGTGTGAAAGATAAGAATGGAAGAATGCTAGCCGAGAAGCAAGAGAGAGTCGAAAGATGGAGGGAGTACTTCAGTGAGTTGCTAAATGAAAGGAATGAAGAGCCAGCAAACATAGCTGGATATGGTATGGGAGGGAGAAGAAGAGAAGTAGTGGAGGAGGAGGTGGGGATCAGGAGGTCAGAAGTGTGGGAAGCCATGAAAAGAGTGAAGTTGGGGAAAGCACCAGGAACAGATGGAGTGTGCGGAAATGTTGAGGTATGGTGGTGAGATAGTGATAGAATGGGTATGGAAAATGTGCAAACTAGCATGGGAGAAGGGGAGTGCACCCGATGACTGGAAGACTGGCATAATAGTCCCCCTATATAAGGGCAAAGGGGAAAGAGGAGTGTGTGGTAACCACCGAGGAATATGTCTTCTAAGCGTAGTAGGGAAGGTATACAGTAGGGTAGTGATTGAGAGAGTGAGAGTGAGAACGGAGAAATGGATAGGCGACGAGCAGGGAGGTTTTAGGAAGGGAAGAGGATGTGTAGATCAGATTTTTACCCTGAATTGTGTTGTGGAGAAGTATCTGAAGAAGAAACAAAAGGTGTATGTTGCCTTTATGGACTTGGAGAAGGCCTATGACAGAGTGGATAGAGAAGGTTTGTGGAAAGTACTTAGAATATACAGAGTAGAGGGCAAGTTGCTGAAAGCAGTGAAGAGCATGTATGAGGGTACAAAGGCGGCAGTACGTGTGGAGAGTGAGCAGAGCGAGTTCTTTGACCTGAATGTTGGTTTGAAACAGGGGTGTGTGATGTCCCCATGGTTGTTTACTGTATATATGGATGGAGTTATGAAAGAAATACTATCAAGAGCAGTGGATGTTGGTGTATCGCTGAAAAGGGAGGGAATTGAGTGGAAGCTACCTATATTGCTGTTTGCGGATGATACAGTTCTGATGAGTGATAATGAATGGGAGTTGCAGGGTCTGGTAAATGAGTTTGGAACAGTGTGCGAAAAACGGAATTTGAAGGTAAATACGGGGAAGAGCAAGGTTATGGTCTTCGAAAGGGGTGAAGTCACAGAGTGTGAGGTGAAGCTGAACGGTCAGGCTATGGAGATCGTCAACTCTTTTATGTATCTGGGCAGTGTGTTGAGTAAAGATGGGACTATGGATGAAGAAGTGAGGGAGAGGGTACAACAGGGGAAGAGGGTTGTAGGAACGCTAAAAGCAGTAACAAGAAATAGGGTGGTCAGTATGGAAGTGAAGAAGTCCTTGCATGACAGTGTGGTAATCCCGACACTGACTTACGGAAGCGAAGCATGGACGTTGGTTGAGAGACTCAGACCAAGAGTGAGAGCAGTGGAAATGAATTACTTAAGGAGTGCGTGCGGAGTTACATGGAGGGATAGACAGACTAATGAGGAAGTAAGAAGGAGGTGTGGTGTGGAGGTAGATGTGCTGGAAAGTGTGAAAAGGAACAACTTGAGATGGTTCGGCCATATGGAACGTATGGAAAGCGAGAGAATGACTAAGAGGGTGTACGAGAGCAAGGTGGAGGGACAGAGGGGGAGAGGTAGACCGAATATGAGGTGGAAGGATGGAGTGAGGAACTACATGAACGAAGGCGGTGCTGGTTGGGGGGAGGGGCGTCGACTGACTGGGGACAGAGGTGCATGAGGGCGGTTCGTTCGTGGCCACCCTTTCGGGGATCACGGCGTCAGGCAATAGATAGATAGATAGATCTTTCGCCAGGAAAAAATCTACACCTTAATAGCACGAAAGGTCTTAAATATTGACGTAGAAATGGGGCAAAAAGTCTTAAAATCACCAAACTAATAGGACGATCGTCTTATAATAAATACAAATAATGGGGCTAAGCATGAGGGAGAAGGGGGTCAGAAAAAACAGCCCATCTCCCCTTAAGTGTGCTTACATTTTTCTTTTTCTATGTGCATGAGGGAGACAAAATGCATAACTGCCTGCAGCGAGTGCCTTCCTCAGATTTCAAAGAGTGGCAGGGCCGAAATCAAGGGACATTCGAGCTAAAATGGCTGGACACACGGAGTTTGTAGCAATTTAAGTCATAGGAAGAGGGAAATACTGATTCTGGGAGAGAGTTCCAGAGCTCAGCAGTTGAATAGAAGAAAGTCTGAGAATAGCTTTTCACTCTTGGGTTGGAGTGTTGCACAGAGTAGGGGTGGGATTGTGTGGCAAGGCGGGTACTATGTACCCTACGTAGATTAGGTGGTATACACTGGAAAAGCTGTGAGGAACACTGATTATTGTTGTAGCGATAGAATAGCGAGAGAGATGCAACATTGCAGCGAAGAGAGAGAGATTGCAGAGAGTTGGTGAGTGGACAGGAGTTAATGATACGAAAGTCTTTCCTTTCTACTTCATCTAGGAGTGCGGTGTGAGAGGATCCTCACCACACATGTGAACAATACTCAATACAAGGACGCACTGTGCCCCTGTTCAGAGCAAGAAGTTACGCAGGGGTAAAGAACCCCTTGAGACGGTTGAGCACACCCAGCTTCTGGGAGGCTGCCTTAGCGAGACTGGTAATATGGTATTTCCAGGTGAGAGCAGAAGAAAAAGAGACACTGAGAACATTGAGAGAAGATGAAAGGTTGATATTTGTATTGTTGAAGAATAAGGGATAGTCCTCTGGAGGTTCCTGAAGGGTAGAAAGATGGATGAATTGAGTTTCGGAAGCACTAAATGCAACAATGGTTTCTCTACCCCAATTGGAAATAGTAGCTAGATCAGAAGATAAGTATTTTATGGCTTCATTACGTTTACTTTTGAGGGACTGCTGGCTGGGGCATTCTGGAAAACTAATTGAGTGGTGTAATGTAGAGTCGTCTGCATATGAATGGATGGGACTGGATGAGCAGTTGAGAAGATCATCTATGAAAATTAGAAAGAGAATAGGAGATAGGACAGAACCCTGAGGAACACCGGAGTTGATAGGATGAGGAAATGAGCGATGGTTGTCCACAACCGCAGCTATGGAATGGCCGAAAAGGTGATTAGAGACAAAGCCACAGATGGAGGGACAGAAACCGAAGGAGGGCAGTTTGGAAATTAAAGATTTGTGCCAGCCTCTATCGAAGGCCTTTGATATGTCTAGTGCAACAAAAAAAGTCTCACCGAATTCCCGAAAGTTGGATGACCAAGAGTTAGTAAGATATGAAAGATCACCAGTAGAGCGAGCTTAACCCTTAATTAGAGGCTCACCACATAAGTCGTATTTAATAAAGCTGGACTATGTGGCGGCGCTCGACATAGGTCGAGTGGCAATTTCAGCACGTAATGTTGCTGAGAGAGAGAGACAAGTGGTGGCAGGAGAGTAGCGAGCGTATGACTGCTCCAGACCACCGCGGCGAACATACTGACACGAATCCCAGCTCCCTCCTCCCTCTCTCACTCGCTATATAAGGAATTGTATCGGGAAAGTGGCTAATTACATGCTTTTTGCACTCGCGTTGCACGGTTATTGCAAGAAAACTAGCCATCATAAAAGGATCGTTATGGTGTCATTCGAAAGCTCTGTTTATGCCCTTTCAGGGATAGGTACTTGTTTTACGTTCTGGGTCTTAGTTAGGCATGAAAATGATCACGTAAACAGCCCTATTTTGGCTAAAAACACCCCGCTGGGCGGTACATATAAATAAACCGCATAGGCCGCTCGTAAGGTGTTAAAGGAAGCCATACTGGCATTCTGAGAGCAGATTATGAGAAGAGAAATGCTTAAGAAATTTGGAAGCAAGAATAGTTTCAAAAACTTTAGAGATATAAGAGATGAGAGCAATTGGACGATAGTTGGAGGGTTGAGAGCGGTCACCCTTCTTTGGGACAGGTTGAATGAGAGCAAACTTCCAGCAAGATGGAAAGACGTTAGAGGAGAGACAGAGACGAAAGAGTTTGCCTAGGCAGGGGATAGCACGGAAGCACAGTTTTTAAGTACAACAGGAGGAATACCGTCTGGACTGTACGCCTTCTTATTATTCAGCCCAGAGAGGGTAGAAAGTACGTCTTTAGAAGAGATTAGGATATTAGGCATGGGTAGAAGAGAGGGGGGTGGAGAGGGAGGAATAGCACCGTTATCATCCAAGGTAAAGTTTCTGGAAAAAGTTTGAGCAAAGAGTTCAGCTTTGTCAGAGGAAGAAGTGATGGTTGAGCCATCAGAGTGGAAAAGGGGAGGGAAAGACGAGGAAGAAAAGTTGTTGGACATGTTTTATATAGATAGGTTGCACCAGAACTTCCCTTTACTTCATCTGTATACAATAGTACATATTATTTTAATTGTACTAACTCCATAGATACAATTTCACCAATTATATTAATATATTTAGTAAACATATGCAATGATCAAGCGAGTTATATTTATAATTTGATTTAAATGTTTTGGTCCTAAATTAAGACAAGAATAAAATGTTGTAATCTTTATTATACAATTTTGTAAAATTACATCGAATTATTTATATTATTAGCGCTTGGCCTGAATATAATGAACTAGCCAACTTTCAGATAAATATATTTTCAATCACGGCATAAGATCGATGATGATTTGCTAATAGTTTCTCCTAAGGGGAGGCTGAACCTTCATTTAGCCCAGAAGTCAAAATTTCACGTTTTTTCTTTTCTTCTAAAATGCTTCTTTCAACATAGGAGAATAGCATAGGAGAGGAAAAAAAACATATCGCATCCATAAACCCCCCCCCCCCGAGATCATATATTGGCAACTTCAAAGTGAAACTACTATTTTATATATTGCTCCGCTTCGTTCCCCTTCTACACACTATATATAGGACTAAATGGCACCTGTCTAGCGTTCTCAAAATGTCCGCCCCTCTGATATTTTCCAAGACTCGACCTTTTTCCTGTTGAATATTGCGCCACAAAAAAATATATAAATATTATATATATTTGTCATCACCTTCTATTGTTCAATATGGGAAAGCGAGAACGCTACATTGTTGTTGTTGTTGTTGTTGTTCCCCAAGCTGCCTGGCCGAACAGCCCAAGGCCCCGAGCAAGGCCAAGGCCATAACCGAGCGCCCCCACAGAACCCTCCCCGCCGACCACAATAAAGCCTGGGTGACCGAAGCCACTCCATGGCGGGGAGCTGAGGAGGGTGCGGAAATGCCCGGGAAACCATAGCCCCACCCAGGGCCCTGTGTCCCTCAGCAATTATGAAGAGAAAGTTGAGGGGCAAGGGAAAAATGTGACGCTTTGGCTTCCAATCTTGGTAGATTGGGAGGTCAATCCACGTTAGAGACGCCGTCACTTGAGATCTAGAAAATATATAAGTAAAAGGAACAGTCAGAGTAAGCTATGGGTATGGCAGAGATTGCTCAGTTCTCACTCTGATAGACCATCCCATCACCACATGACTAGAACCCAATCCTCTCAGCATCAGCTAGGAAAGACCCTAGAAAGCCGCCTATGGCGGGGGGATAGCTCCCCTATTTCAACCCTTTTCGGGGTTGGGCACCCGCCCGCTACATTGTAGGGAATGCTTGTAGGATACGCCATAAAAAAAATGCGGGAAATTTGAACAATTTTCAATATCTAGAATGATTTTTCATATAATGCGATGAAATTCGCGTGCACGCGCGCACGCACATAGAGAGATGAATTTTTCAGCGAGTCTTAGAATTTCCATTCGTATTAAGATGGTATAATGCCAGAAACAAAATCTCTTATACAGGGTGAATTGGGGGTGTAAGGTTCAGCCTCCCCTTATCAAGTTGAATTATATAGTTATGCACAAGCTACTACTGTAAGGGTATACAGTTCTCCTAATCAATGTCCAGTTAAGATATCAAAACAAAATACTTATTTTAGATTGCTCTTACTCGTCATATGTAAAGAAAAATAATTCAATTCACAGTTAATAATTGAAGTTTGATATATTTCACCATAGATTAGAATATTTCACCGTTGTAGCAAATATTATGCCACTGAACTTGCATGCATCGATTCGGACACTATAAAACTATCGCCCTATTAGCTTGGGCTGTGCTTGCAACACAGTGTTCCAGGCAGATTGACTGTGAGGATTTGTTGATGCAAGTTGCGTGGACCGCCCGCTTTGACAACTAAGCTTTCTCTCACGCTGTTTTAAGTGGTTTTAGATTGTTTTAAAGAGCAGATCCTTCCATTATGACTCTCGGGTAGCGCACTTCTTGGATACTTTTGAAATGACTCCCGGGGCTAGATGGGTTAAGTGAATATCTGGCCTTAAGACTGCAGCATGATGACCCCGTAGGAGAAAAGGACAGAGAGGAAGGTTAGGAGTGTCTGCCTGGTGACAGTGAAGTAACCCCAGGCCGAGACTCCCTTGTCATCCTCCATCGTCAGGACCGTCGCCAAGGCTGCCACGTCCGCTCGGTACTCCCCGTTCATTGTTAGTCGTCCGTGTTCCCGGCTAATCTACAAGGATATAATCGACATCTAAATGGCACATACGGTCTTAAAATTGACGGAAATGGGGTGAAAAGGTCTGAAAATCGCCAAACTAATGGAGCTAAGGATGAGGGACAAAGGGTCCAGAAAAAAAATAAAGTCAAATTCTCCATCGTCAGGAAGGGATTTGAGTTAACCGATTGACTTTGTGACACATTATCAGTTTGTTCTTGCTATTATTAGACGATTTGTATTCAATTTGGGAAGTACTTAGGGAAGCTAGAAAGCTAATGGGGATAATTTTACCCCTTTAATTCCAAAATATCCATCCTAAGCTGCACAAAATTGTGTAATGATAACGAGAATATAATGTAGAAATGTGTTCAAATTCTGAAGGGGTTTAATAATGTAACCATTTGCCATTATAATTCGGCAAACACCAGGTGATTAAGGTTAGAAAAGATTTCTATAAAATCCGCTTGCTACAGGACCATTATGGTTAGTTACCCGTATTGTATCTGCCTCTTGTAAATAGTACATCATATACATTTTATCTAGGCCATTACTAGACTGTGTTTTAGCCTTTAAACTATTTAACCTTTACATTATTTAAGTTCTTAAAGTAATACTAGAACCGCCACTGCATTTAACATTGCTCCCTGCTGTGTAAATCGCCAGCCTGTCTTTATTAACAACACGACTCTATATAATTATGTTGGATTTAATATGTCGAGTAATACCATACTATAAGTATTACGCAAGGTGATTTGTATGTAGATATTTATGAATTGTGCCAAGTTTGGAGTGACGCCTTTAGTATGAGTAAAATCAGCTATTTAATCAAGTATTATGTAGGATTCTCAAGAAAAGCAAACAGTGACAGATCTTAATATATGGTGGACCTTGAAAAAAGGTCATACAATTCGAAAACAGCCAAAAGGGTTTCCCAAAGCTATCAGACTTAATACATAGACTCTAGAGTGTCAGGAGAAATTTTGAATATAAAGGTATTTTATTTAGATGGTCAAGGGAGGGAGTTAAAAATATATATTATATATATGTATATTTTATTACTATATCAGTAAACAAACTATGCTGCGAGTTAGCCAGATACTAAAACAGTCAAATTCGGAATTCTGCAATTATGGTGTTATATATTAATGGAACATTGGTGTACACAGTGAAGTACTGATGGCAAACATATACAGTCGTGCACATATGTTATTAACCCCTTTTGTACCGCTACGTCTTTTTAAAATGTAATTGTAGCTGTATTTAAACGAATGTGTACAGTTTCAGAAGGATTTGTGGTAGTTAAAAGGGTTAAGTGAGATAGTCCGAAGCCTTTCAATTGCTGGAGGCCCATATTAAACTGAATGAAAACGCCTAACAGTAGCCAGAGTATAGTTAAAAGGACGGCGTCAGTACAGAAGGGGCTAACTACCCTCTGATTTTTATTATGTAATTTAAACTTCCTTTTGCATAAATATACAGAATGATAATTTCATTTATTTTTAACTATTATATAAAAATTGGTTTCAAAATGGTCAAGATCGACATTGTTCAGTTGATTTAAGGTATGACCTTCCACCTGCCTTCAAACTACAGGAGAGGTGTGAGCAAGTTAGATGTTTTCGGGCCCTTCCTGTTTCACTAATAATATTTTGGTAATTTTGAAACAATTGTACTCATTGGTTTGGTGAATGTAAGACGTTCATTTCGTTTACGTGTTAAACCTTTCAGAGCGATTGCTATTGAGTCTGCATTTTGCCAAAACTAATTACATATTTAGTTTGAGGGAGACTTGAATGGATTGATTTAGATTATTTAAATTAATGTTTCATATTATTTATTTACTAATTTTTAAGGGGGTCTGGGGAAGGTATTTTCTTAGTTTAGGGGAATACATTGTTTGAAAATGGTCAAATCAATCGAAAGTCTAAAAAGAAAACATACAATATACTTTATAACAGTGTATATATACTGTATATATATATATATATATATATATATATATAAGAAGACGTCGCACGATATAGTGTTTATGTACATTTGATACAAATGTCTCACGAATATAGCACATCACTAAGTGCACGACATTTGTGTTCATTAGCTTCCACCCAGATGTGCTCTAGGCATTAAGCGCAAAGACAAGACATACCACAAATACAACCACACAATCACACACTTACCAGACTACGAGTTTCTGAGAGCCGATCATACACGCGGGCCTGACCCAAGATTATGATGGGAAGCCTTATGAGGAAGAAGACCACGTTGCCGAGGTAGCCCACGTTGATTATGATTTGTTTGGTCTGGAAGAAGTGGTAACATGAGTGATATACATTATCTATCTATGTATTTTTTTTTTTTTTTTTTTTGTCTATGTGATTGAGGGAGGCAAAAGGCATAACTGCCTATAGCGAGTGCCCCCCCCCCCATAGTTGAAAGAGTGACAGGGCCAAAATCAAGGGACGTTCGAGCCAAAATGCCTGGACACACGGAGTTTGAAGCAATTTAAGTCATAGGAAGAGGGAAAGACTGATTCTGGGAGAGAGTTCCAGAGCTCAGCTGTTGAGTAGAATAAAGTTTGAGAGTAACGTTTCACTCTTGGGTTGGAGAGTTGCACAGTAGGGGTGGGATTGAGTTGCAAGACGGGTACCACGTGCCCTACGTAAAGGAGGTGGTATGCACTGGGATAGCTCTGAGGAACACTGATTATTATAGTAGCGATAGAATAGCGAGAGAGATGCAACATTGCGGCGGAGAGAGAGATTGCAGAGAGTTGGTGAGTGGACGGGAGTTAATGATACGAAAGGCCTTCCTTTCAACTTTGTCTAGGAGAGCGGTGTGAGAGGAACCTCCCCACACATGTGAACAATACTCAATACAAGGGCGCACTATGCCCTGTACAGAGCAAGAAGCTGTGCAGGGAAAAGAACCCCCTAAGGCGGTTGAGCACACCCAGCTTCTGGGAGGCTGCCTTAGCAAGACTGGTAATATGGTCCTTCCAAATGAGAGCAGAAGAAAAAGAGACACCAAGAATATTGAGAGAAGATGAAGGGTTGATTTTTGTATTGTTGAAGAATAAGGGATAGTCCGCTGGAGATCCTGACGGGTAGATAGATGGAGAATTGGGTTTTGGAAGCATTAAAGTTAACAAGGTTTTCTCTGCCCCAATTGGAAATAGTATTTAGATCAGAATTTAACAGTTCTATGGCTTCATTACGTTTGTCGTTGAGGGATTGCTGGCTGGGGCGTTCTGAAAAACTAATGGAGTAGTGTAAGGTTGAGTCGTCTGCGTATGAATGGATGGGAATTAAGGTACAGTTAAGGAGATCATTTATACAAATTAGAAAGAGAATAGGAGATAGGACAGAGCCCTGAGGAACACCGGAGTTTATAGGGTGAGGAAGTGAACAATGGCCGTCCACAACCGCGGCTATGGAACGGCCGGAAAGGAAATTAGAAGCAAAGGCACAGATGGAGGGATAGAAACCGAAGGAGGGTAGTTTAGAAATTAAAGATTTATGCCAGACTCTATCGAAGGCTTTCGATATGTCTAGTGCAATAGAAAAAGTCTCACCGAAGTCCCGAAAGGAGGATGACCAAGAGTTAGTAAGATATGAAAGAAGATCGATAAAGGGGGAGACATACCGTAGATATATTATGAGATCTCACATGTGCAGATCGAGAAAGGGGGAGACATACCGTAGATATATTATGAGATCTCACATGTGCAGATCGAGAAAGGGGGAGACATACCGTAGATATATTATGAGATCTCACATGTGCAGATATGGTCCCAGGCTTATTCAACGTTTCGCCTTTTACGGTTTCTTCAGGAATTCCAAAATGCGAAACGTTGAATAAACCTGGGGCCATAATTATCTGCACATGTATTTTTACCCATAAATGTTGCAGCCCACGCTGATTCTTTCTTACTATGAGATCTGGTGATCTGGTGATTCGTACTCAATATAGATAGATTATTAGCTTTTCTATATGTACTGTAAGCCTAGGCCTACCTATTACCATTAGCTGATGTAAACACGGTAATACCTCTATTGTTGTAGTTATTTCACCTAATGTATCTTCTCACCGAAAGTGTTACATGCATTTTCGGTCTAAAATTTTATCAAACATTGAACCTTAGAAAATTAATGTCTTTGGTGAAGGCTAATATCCGACTTCAATTATTTAATCAACAATACAGTTTCTTAATATGCCTATAATTAAATAAATTAAAGTTGTATCAAGAATGATAACGAAATTTCCTAAATATTATTCCTAACTCGTATCAGGTTACCAAATTAAAAATATAACTTACATAATCTGCCATTAACTTTTTGTTTTGATATACCATTATCGTAATGCAAGGTTGACCAGAAAGTGTGAGCAAATCAGGTTTAAATTATCGTATAATAAGTTAGGTCATATTTCAAAATGTGAAGGTTAGTTGACATTTACAACCATAAGCCTATTTCCTGTCTGTAAATTTAAAATCTAGCGACGAAAATTAGTAAATGAAATATATAGGTGGAGGTAATGTTTTATCATCGGTCTTGTGAATATCTGATTATGTTAGCGGTGTTCACTACAATAACAAAACATTCTGTTAATTATTAATTCATAACTGATTGAACTATTTAATAGTCGAATCAGTTATAAATTCACAATTAACAGTTTGCACATCTTGTGGGTGTAATGTTTCCATAATTATATATAATTGTATTATCTCTGGAGGGATTATGGTATAAGTTGCTGCTTTTGTTGTTGTTTTTTCATATGCGTATGAAGGAGACAAAAGGCAAATCTGTCTATACCAAATGTCTCCCCCAACGTTGAGTAACAAAAAGTGTTTGGTGTGTTGGAATGAAGTGTGGTGTGCTTGTTTAGTGTAGTGAAATGAATAGGAGGTGTTTGTGAAAGCTAGTTGGATTACTCTCTGTGTAGGTGAGACTCAAAGAGAAACAGGAAGGGACATCAAACATGAAACAGGAGTTCCAGCAACTCCTTATCACATACCTATCAGCCCTGCCCTGGGTAGTGCCCTGCTCGATTGATGTCTACAATCTCCTCATTATTGTTAGTATTGTTATTATTTGTATAATATTATTATTATCTTTAGTGGTAGTATTGGTATGTTTGTATTAATATTTACAGTATCATCATCATGATAACCATCATTATCAGTGTTATTATTATTATTATTATAATTATTATTATTATTATTATTATTATTATTAACCCGGTGGACCCTTAGCAATACAATATCAATCGTATACGCTCCAGGACAAGCCCCTTGTCATTTTTTGATTCTAGAAAACACATGGGATGGGTTAGTAATGAAGGAAAAACAAAAACAAGTCGCTCACCTAGGTTATTTAGGGGTCCTGGGGGCGACAGAAAGTCACCATTAAAATGGGGTGCTGGGTAGTCAATATACTGGAAAATCAGGCCCGCACACTCACATTGGAGGGTTACTAACCATCGGTATTGTTCTGTGTGATCCGAAAGTATAGTTCCCATACAAATCTGAACCCTCTAGGTGCCATAGGACAAGAGTAATTAAAGCAGATGCAACCATTGCGTCGTCACTAGGGTTTAGCGTTACATACATAGGCTACACATAACCTGCGTCGCTGGTACTCAAGGGATTAATACTATTACAATTATTATTATTATTATTATTATTATTATTAGTAGTAGTAGTAGTATTAGTATTATTAGTACTATTATTACCTTGAGTACGGGGATCAATAGGCCACAGATCATGATGAGGAAGGAGGCCAGGTTAGCAAAGACGATGGGAGCAAAGACTTGATTCATACTGTCCAGTACCTTATCTACCTCGCCCCTGGTCAGCCACAGCCACCGCAGCTCCTTCCCACACTCGTCTTCAATCCCACCGTGCTGCAATGGTTAACCCCTTTAGCACCATGACGCCTTTTTACCTTAGAGTCTGGCTAAAATTAGACAGTTTAAGCGGGTAGTACTCGCTTTTTATGGACCCCCTTCTACCTCATGTTTAGCATATTTGTTTTGAGATTTTAAGATGTTCGTTCCGTTAATTTGGCGATTTTGAGACCTTTTGCCCCTTTATTTTGTCAATATTTAGACCTTTTGGTGTAAATATTTTCGAGGCAAGCAACAGCGAGCCTCTATTATTAGAAAGAAACCGGCCTTTGGCCGGAAATTTTGTCTACCGAAAAATTTACAAATTTATCTTGAAAGGGGTCTAAAGGGTGTTTTTCTAAGCTTGATGGAGGTCTATCGAGGGAACTAAAACATAAATTAATAAATAAATAAATATATAGATAAAAAAACAAGCACTACCCCCTTAATGCAGTTCAAGAAGGACCTATGTTATTCGGAGGGTTTGTTGAGATCGTATTTACCCCTGTCAGTCCTAGAGGTAGATAATAAGCAAAAGAAATTTGTCTAATGGTAACCAGAATATAATATATATTACGTCACCCAAGCCGAAATGGTTAACCCTGTCAGTATACCAGCACGAGTTTTCACTTTATTCAGAAATATCGATCTTGATTCAGTGAAAAGGGTCAAAAGTCTAGTAAGTTTAAGAATAGCATATCAGACTTGATATTACCTGGTGTTGACCTGAAAAAGTCTAGTGTGCTTAGGAATTAGGTAACAATCCTTTCTTAACCTCTCCGCGGCGCACAGGGGGTTTTCTACAGGGTAAGACTGTGCGCACCTATGATGATTTTGGGACCTATTGCCAATTTCGATAAAAAGTACATCATCGTGTAGGGAATGTTTGCGTGCATCGGCCCATATATATTTGACCCCCCAAAAAATGTCTGGGGGGGGTAGGGGAACGGTCCGTAGTTGAAAAATGTGGAGCGAATGGCACCGCGCGGCTAGATTGTCATCGAGCGGCGAGATTTCCCTGCCGAATATTTACGCGCGCAGGGGATAGAAGGAGAGGGAGGAGGGGGTGGGTTACCGCGTATTATCACGTATATCTCCTTTTTCGAGCCCTTTTAGGCTATTTAGAGTATGTATACATGTGTAGGGCACCCATATAACAATGAATATGCCTCATAGTGACCAAAAATTGCAATATATAAGAGAATTATAAGAGAATATTTAGGCGGGAATGAAGATGTGTTGGAGGTTTGGCGGCAATTTATGAGCTGAGAGTGTGGTTTACGCCATACATATCACGTATATCTTGTACGTAGAGCACTGTCACGCTATAATACAGACTTGTACGTATGTATACGTGCCATATATCAAAATATATACCGCATATAAACCAATTCATGCGATATTTACGCACATTATCAATGAGTTTCTATGCGTGAACCAAGGTGTGAGTGAGTTGTGGTGGGAATGAAAGGGGGAGAGGGTGTGTTACGCCATAAATATCACGTCAATCTTGTATTTAGAGCACTCTCATGCTATAATAAAGACGTGTACATATGTAGGCGTCCCATATAACAAGGAATATACTGCATATAGCCCAATTGATGCGATATTTACGCAAATTGTGAATGTGTTTCTAGCAGACGGAAGCCTGAAAGGGGGGGTTGGGGGTGGGTGGGTGGGAGGGAGGCATGCAGGGGTGCAGTGAGTAAGTGAGTCGTGGAGAGATGGAAGTCACGCAGATCTCTAGATAGATAACCAGCTTAGTGATAATTGTGGAGGCGCCCCAGGCGTATTGATGTTTGGTATTTTGACCCTTATGTCTACCAGATGGCTGGTGTTCGTTGCCATCAACAGGTCTACAATAACATGAGTCAGGAATGGAGAGAGAGAGAGAGAGAGAGAGAGAGAAACTGAGACATGCGTATGTCGTACATATAAATGGACTTCAGAATTGCATTTTTATGCAAGCAGACATTGCATTTTAGACACATGTGAAGTACCACAGAAACATGTAGGCCATTGACTGTAAATAAAGTACTATATTTATAGACCACCAGCGACGGTGCTGAGTCAACACAGGCAGATTGCCTGTTGTGATAGAGGGCTAAATATAGACTGGTGTCTCCTTACACCTGCGAAAGGGTAGATTGCCACCAGAGAAACGTTTACTTATTTATTTCGAAGTAATATGCAATCTAAATGTATATTCGAGACCTACTGCAATTATTTGTATGACAGTCATGACTATGTATAATCCAATATACGCGCGTAGGCGAGACATAAGAAAGCTGGTTGAGCAATTTTCGACACCCACACAGTTATTATTCATTTTTATTTACAATATTATACAATACAAATGTATTTGTGAAGAGTATTTTATCCATTATTGTATTTATACCAATTTTGTTCCCAGACAGAGCTGCTGTAGCTGGAGAATCAAGGAGCGGCAAGGGTCACCTCGTGACCGCCTGACCGTGTGAAAATGAGTGGAGTCACACTGAGAGGGGCAATTTTGCTGAGTGTTTGGGCAATTTTTGACAGAATAAAGTTATATAATTACTAATTCTTGACAGAGACAAACTATTATAAACCTTGGCATGATATAATTGATAATCCCATCAATTTACAAACGTAAATTGGTGGGATAATTCATTTTTTTTTGTATATTGTCATTTCGATTGTAGACACGAAGTTTTGAGTGATATTTGGTATGAGCTCCTGTGGCATGGTTGGTAAGGTCGCGGACTGGAAAACTCAAAGTGTCGTAGGGTAGTGGGATCGAATCCAGGAGGGGGTTATGGGGAAGGTTTTATATTGTCTAGAAAAAAATTATAATTTTTTTTTTTTACAAGATCATGCCATTGTATTCAAACAATATGAAATATTCATAGAATATATCATATTGTAAGAATACAATGACATGACCTTGTTTTTTTTTTTTTTTTTTTTTTTGTTTTTTTTTTTTATCATAGTAGGTTTGACATGATTTATTGAAACATATTTATTTTTGTACAATTCATTTGAGGTAAGAAAATAATTATATACACATTACTTAGGCTAATAACAAACATATATATTGATATACTAAAAAAATAAGGCATATTACATGTAAATCTTTGAAACTTATAAACTAAATAATGAAACATACAATTATATAATGTAAAAGCTATATCACAGGGACATCTTTGGAACTTATACATTATATAATATATATGTTACATTATGAGGTAGCGTGATCAATTAGGTCAGGTCAGGTAAGGTAGGGCGCGAGTCCAGGGCAGGGCAGGGCAGGAGGCGAGTCCAGGGCAGGGCACGGGGCGAGTCCAGGGCAGGGCAGGGCAGGGGCCGACACTCAGTAGTTCTTGAAGGTGTGGTAGTCCCTGAAGCAGTCACCCAGGCAGAGTGCAACTTTGCACTCGGCGCACATTGAGGTGACTCTTTTGGTTACATGGGGTTTCCTCACACTGGAGCTGCAGACGGTGCACTGCACCTGCCTGTGACGAGTGCCAATCAGCTCGGTGTTGGTTGTGTAGTGTCTTTCGACACCCAGCTGGATGCGGTCAGGAACGTGATCCCCACGCCATGCCGTACGTCTGTGAGTGGTGGTGCCATACTTCTCCAGGAGTTGGTAGGAGACGTTGTACACGAACTCCCGGAATTTCAGCTTCTGGTTTGGGGCCATATCCTTCATCACCAACCACAAGTTGTAGGCGTTCAGCATCGTTATGTCAACTAGGTGGAGGAAGAGCTTGTGATACCACTTCACAGTCTTCCTCAGACACTCAACACCTGACAGCTGACAGTCAGACTTGTCCACCAGGCGCATGTTTTTGGTGTAGTCCACTACCATGTCGGGCTTGTAGATTGTCTTCCTGGTTCGGTAGTGGATTTTGCCAGAATCCACCTGGGCACCTGTGTGGACGGTGGAAAGCAGGTGGACGTCTCGCTTATCCTTCCACTTCAGGGCTATCAGTTTCCCACACTTCTCGAGCTGCTTGTATTTCTGCCCCTTTCGTCGCCTTCTTCGCACATGCCTCTCGCGGTGTTCCTGGGCCAGGTCGTCTTCTGAAGGTGTGTCACTGGAGGAGGCATCTGTGAGAGGAATGACATCACCTGTGAACTTTGGCATAAACTTTCTTGTCTTTCTGACAGTCCCACATGACCCCGTTTGGTTGTCATAAAGAAACTGGCAGAGAGCAGGAGAAGTATACCAGTTGTCAGTGTAGATGATGTGGCCTTTGCCCAGGTAAGGTGCCAACATTTTCCTGACGATGACACCTGACATGCCCATGGGGTCATTGGCAGCGGCTTTCGGTACGTCAATGTCAGTTCCTGTATACACGATCATGTCAAGCACTATTCCAGTTTCACAGTCGCACAACACGAAGAGCTTGATTCCGAACCTATGCCTCTTCAAGGGGATATACTGCTTGAAAACAAGACGTCCTTTGAAGAGCACGAGCGACTCATCAATCACCAAATTGAGGAAGGGGTAAAAGTATTTCCTATACCTCTCCAACAACATGGTGAACACATCCCGAACTTTCCATATCCTGTCAATCCTGTTAGGATTTTCGTTGTCTGCAAAGTGCATAAATCTTAGCAGCAACAAAAATCTGTCACGAGTCATGAACTTATTGAAAGTTGGGGTGGCGATGAGAGGGTCATGCTTCCAGTAGTGTTGCAACACATGCTTCTTGATCAGAGGCATGAGGAACAACAAGGCAAAGAACGTCAGAAATTCTGCCACAGTCGTATCCACCCAGCCTCGTATTCTCGCTTTTGGAGAAAGGACGTCCAATCTGCCAAACACCCACCTGTAGTAGGCGTTTGTTTGGGCAACGATGTACGTCATTACCTCCATGTCGAAAAAAGCGAGGAAGAAGTCGCTTTCGTTCGCTTGATCATCACAGGGCCAGTCGTCAGTTGTTCCTGACGTCCCAGGATTGAACTGGGGCACGTCAGGTACAAAATTGACCCCGTCAGACCAATCGAACGAAGGCATGCCAGGGATCGGAATGTCGTCTGCGTCTGCTTCTGCGTCTGAAATATCGCTTCCATGGTCGCGATACAGCACTTCATCATCATTATCCTCCTCTTCACTTGACAGACGATGCCCTTCCTCGTTTTCGTCACCGACGTCGGACTCACTCCCACTGTCCACTCCCAAATCCCCCCACCCTTGGTCCCGTGCTAGGGCTTCGTCGTCGAAACCCGGGCTGCCAATGTCCTGCGAATCACCATCAAACAGCAGGGCGGCATACTTAGATGGTGTAAGAGTTTTCCGGGTCACTTTGGCACGTGCGGGAGTCTTATGGACAGGGACAGCAGAGGTGGTGGCAGGGGCGGCGGCAGGGGCGGCGGCGGCAGGGGCGGCGGCGGCAGGGGCAGCAGTGGTGCGTGGCCTTGATGGCAAGATGATGGTGGTGCCTGTCGCCCTTCTCTCTGTTCCTTGGGCAGGGGCGGCAGGGGCGGCAGGGGCGGCAGGGGCAGCAGGGGCGGCAGGGGCGGCAGGGGCAGCCAGGGCCAGCAGTCGCTTTCCCAGTCGCTTTCCCTCTCCCTTTCCCCTTCTCCTTCCCTGTTCCTTGGGCAGGGGCGGCAGGGGCGGCAGGGGCAGCAGGGGCGGCAGGGGCGGCAGGGGCAGCAGGGGCGGCAGGGGCAGCCGGGCCAGGGGCGGCTGGTGGTGTTGGTGGTGGTAGGGGCACTGTGGCTGGCGTACGGGTTCTTTTCCCTACGCCCGTGCCTTTCATTTTTCCTGCCCCCGCAGATAATGCAGCCCTAGGGCGGCCTCCTGCGTCGCTGGTACCGGTGGCAGGGGTGGCAGGGGTGGCAGTGGTGGCAGTGGTGGTGGTAGTGGTTGTTGCAGTGGCCTGGGTCGTGGTGGCAGTGTCCCGAAAGACCAATGACCTCTGTGCCATTGCCCTGCTTGCACGTGTTTTACGTGCTTTTGGTGCTGGTGATTCGTCCTCTGAGCTGTAGGGCGTGTCGTACTGGTAGCTAGGGTCTTTGGCAGCCACCCTCTGCCTTCCACGGCGGCTAACACCACCAGAAGGAGGGCTGGTTGTGTCATCAGGGAGCGAGCGTGAGGGACGTGTAGGCTCCATGACTAGTGCGTGGTTACTGGCGCGGTGGTGCTTGCACGAGTGCGGGGCAAGCGTTTGGCGGGGTGGTATCGAGAGTTGACATGTAGTACTATACCCACACCAATTTTCAGCCGCCTGGCTATAAACGCGCGGTTTTGGTACGTGTTCAAAATCTCTGCTCTTAAGAGTCTCCCCGCAGTGCGCCGGGGGAACTCTTAACCTGACAAGCGCGATATAGACGTAGGTGCTAGGGTAGTTATTTGTGCATTTCTAGCCCTGGATTCTGACAGAATTCGTTATATTTACAATATAAACCATTATTTGTTTTCGGTATGCTTTTATTTTACATATATGATGTATATATGAACCTTCAAGAGTGCTAAAATAAGTGGGAAAAGCATTTGGGTGGTGAAAAACGAAGATATTGGCCACCCGGTCATAATCTCAGGCGAGAGAGAGAGACAGGCAGCCTTCCCCTCTCGCTGTCTGGGAGTCAACTGAGAGAGCGGGGGCGGTGTGTGCCGGTGTCTGGGTGTTGCATAACGATCTTTTATGCAACCCACTTGTGCTACATTATCGCGGGAGAGAAAAATAACCGATAAATGATGATAATAAGAGGAAAAATAGGTGATAATTGAGGAGGGGAGGGAGGGGGGAATAAGGTGGGGAAGGAGGGGAGGGGGGTGGGTGAGATTTACATGGATGAGTACTGGAGGGGAATTATCTCACCGAGAGACAAATTCCTTTGTTTTGATAGGCCCTTTTTTTTTATGGAAGGCTTTTTTTATGGTCCTGCTTCCGTGAGGCCTATCGCATTCCCTATAGGAAGCCTTCCGTGAGGCCTATCGCGCTTGCCGGGTTAAGAGTCTCCCCGCAGCTCCCGGGTTAACATTAATCATCAATTACAAAACCCAATGGACTTGAATAAACTAATGAAAGCATATGATCCTCCCGGGATTCGAACTCGGGATACCACACCCAGAACATAAGCATCAATCAGACTTTTATTACCTGGTGTTGACCTGAAAAAGTCTAGTATGCTTAGGAATAACATATAATATATATTCGAATCCTGTGAGGACCATATGCTTTCATTAGTTTATTCAAGTACATTGGGGTTTGTAATTGATGATTAATGTTAAGAATGGGGTGTTACTTATTAAATATTACCTGGAGTTGACCTGTCCTCCGAGAGAGCAGTTTATCAATACGAGTGTTGATGATGTGGTAGTAAAAGGCTAGGTGGTGTGAGGCCACTATAAGGGTAGCCTCAGGTACCAGGTATGCGGCCCACACCAAGGTAACTCCCAAGTGTTGTACCACGTCCATCACTGTGGACCAAGGCAAGGGAAGGTGGCTGCCTGGGGAGAAAAACACAAAGTAGGAATATGGGGTGGTATTCTTACAGGGGCCCACCTCGTTCTTTTTTCTCTCTCTTCCTCTCTCTCTGGGTTGTATTCATTCGGCCCCATTTAACCTCTGTTTTAAGACTTTTATCCCCATCCAGGTGTCTAGTGGTAGCGAGCCAGCATAAGTTTTATAATGTTTTTGTCAGCAGGCTAAATTTGTACATTTTTCGATAGAAAAATTTCCCCGGATTCTCAATACAATGCTGGCTTGTTATAGCTCTCCAGGAATAAATCGACACCTGGATGGGGATAAACGTTTTAAAACAGTAGGCTGAATGGGGCCGAATAGATGCAAGCCAGAAACAGAGAGAAAAGGAGAAGAAAAAAAGCAGGTGACCCCCCTTAAAAATTTCTTTCCCTTAGCAGCGCCTTGTGTTGAACGAATATTGTGGGAATGAGTGTTGTTTATAGAGATTACACTGATTAGCACTCCCATATCTCAAAGTAATGTAATTTTTTAAGTTATTTCGTCCATTAACGGTACTGCGAAAGGAAAACATTGTTTACAAATACCACTTTAAAACTTGACTCACGAAAGTAGCTACGGTCACTAGGCTACGTTAGTGGTGTGAATCGGTGAAGTAGAAAGAGTGTTCTCAGGAGGATGTATGTATGTATATACTTAGGCACATACCTCATAGATGGGGGTGGCCGACTTGAGACAGAGCTCAAATAGAAACATCATTAAACAGATCTTGTTCTCAGGGAGAAAGTGAAAACAATTGTAGAGAAGATAAATTTATCTATCCAATATTATGCTACAATCAGTTTAAATAATGTTATCAGAAATATCCAATGTTTCACTCTTTTATAATCAAAGGACCTAAACAACTTAATAACTAATACACACCAATGTAGCTGGAATTGTAGGGTTGCTGAAAGTACTGGTAGGTAATAACAGCGGTGGATATGAGAGCCATAAGGACGTAGCCGGCGAGGATGAAGGCGGGTATGTAGTGACTGGTGCGGCACTGGAGGCGGACCCTCATCATGTGTTCTGTGTGACGCCACGACTCCACAAAAGATGACAACTCTCCTACAAATAGGCAACACCATTTATGAAACATATTTTTGACACCACATGAGGAGGAGCACTTTATTGGTAACGTTTCGCAGATAGCTTCTTCAGGTCACTAAAATGTCAACATCTTTTTGACGTTCGTTTCTAAACAAACGACTTTCAACGTAGGTATAGCATCGTGAGTAGTTTATTGGCATTCAAATTACTGTATTTGTTGACAATGATCAAACAGCTGTATTAATGCTGGAGTCCATTATGGTAAAATATATAATGGATTATATATAGTTAATAGATGCAATCAATAGATACAATCACTAGTAGTTCATCAACTCAAGGAAATTATATGAACTTATTAAAACCAGGACAAATTTCAACAATTTGCAGTTGGACTACCAACCCACCACCGAAACATGCTAGTGATTAAGGCATCTTACAATGAATAGATAAAACTCACCTGCCTTAAGGAGTGTAAGGATCCCACACGCAAGCGGTACTATAATACATCCAAACCAAGGTGTGCTCATCAGACTCTCCGAGATGCTCAGGCTTTAAGGTGGAAGAATAGGATTGAGAGGGTAGAACAACAACAGAGAAAATGAAGATATGGGATGGAGGATATATGGAGAAAGGGGAAGACTAGATAGAGAAGGACATGCAAATAGAGGAGAGAGCATATTATAGAGAGTGACGTCCACCTCTCGGAAGGTGTGGAAATAGAAGTGAATAAAGGGAGTAAGAAGCGAAGATAAGCAAATTACCAGTGCGCCCTGTATATATATATATATATATATATACATATATATATATATATATATATATATATACAGAGAGAGAGAGGGAGAGAGAAAAACAAACTATAGGCACGTTTTCGCGAGTGAGCCCTCTATATATATATATATATATATACATATATATAGAGAGAGAGAGAGGGGGAGAGAGAGACAAATAAATTATAGGCGCATTTTCGAGAGCTTTTTATGGGCCTGGGTGCCTGTTTCTGTTTTCCTGATATGAAGACAGATCTGACCTCAAGATCGGGAAAATTGAGCCTGACTTTACCCAGGCCGGATTACAGCTCTCGGATTGACTGAGAGATTTCAATATGGCTGTTCCAATAAAGAGGCACTGATAGAGGATTTCCTACCTATTTGTCTGTATTTTGAATACTATGATGGCATGAGAAAACATTATTTAAATACATGCAATATATGATAAATAACAAACACATGCATGTGTTAGACAAGGACAAGGTATATCCCCTCAAAATCAACAATATTAACTCCCATAAATAAATCTTAGATCCCTACTAAACCTTCCAAGACTGCATGGTCTTGGTCAGGGCAAAAAATCCAAGATCATATGAAAAAAGCCAAGCACTCGCATCACTGGGGACGAGCTCTTCACCGTACCCAACATTTTCTGCCATCTTGTTTGTTGTCATAAGTGACGTCAGCATCACCCAGGTCAACCCAGCCCTACTCGGTCTCCAGGGCTGACTTTACCCAGGTACACCCAGTCCCAGATGACGTCACTGGCTCGCGAAAACATCCACTGGGACTGGGTCGACCCAGGTACACCTAGGTATAGTTCTTGTTTGTTCTTGTTTGTTGGTTATAGGGCCGTGTGGGCAGGCCCAATTAACCCTGCCGGAGACCATCCCAGGTACGCAATCACAGGCGGCCGAGACGACCCGAACACTTCAGGAAGACTTTGGTGTGCTGGAGCACCTGGACACGGAGGGCCGGGTCCAGTCCACTGCCCCCCAACAGGATGGGGAGGGTAAAGTTGTAGACCCCCAGGGAGTGGAGGCTGCAGCGGAGGAGGGTCCTATGGGAATAGAAGCGAGGGCAGTGAAGCAGGAAGTGCTCTACCGTTTCATCCACCGTCCGGCACCACGGGCAGAAAGGGTCAGGCACCAGTCGCAGACGGAAGAGGTGAGAGGCCAGTCCAACATGGCCTATGCGGAGACGGACCAGGGCAGTGTCAAGGGGGCGGAGGGGGGAGCAGGACCACGGGTGAGGGGAAGAATCTAGCCTGTACTGACCAAGGGCGGTGTGGGAAAGCTCACCTCTGAGGGAGGCATCCCAGAGCGTCCAGCATTGGGCAAAAGCTAGCTTGGCAACTGAGGAGGGAGGGAGAGGGAGGGGTTCAAGGGCAGGGGAGGAGAGTGCAAGGGAAGCCGCAGCTTCAACAATGACGTTACCCCGGATACCAACATGGGAGGGAACCCACTGAAAATGGAGGGAAAAACCGGACTGCCCAAGGGAGCAAAGGAGAGAATGGGCCTGAAAGACAAGGTAGCGATGAGACACTGGGTGCTGGGAGCTGAGGAGGGCAAGGGAGGATAGTGAATCTGAGAAAACTACTATTGACTGTGGGAGGAGGAAATCGCGAATGAAAAGTAAAGCTTGAAGGATGGCATATAATTCTGAAGCAAGAACTGAATGGAAACCGGACAGCCGCCATGCCCGACAAAGGGAAAGGTGCTCAACATAAATGGCGGCAGTAGAGGACAGGGGGGAGGAGGTGTGGGAACCATCCGTGTAAATAGGGAAGTGAGTACTATAGCGGAGGGAGACAAGGTCTAGCAAAAGGGAGCGGGCACGGAAGCTATCCTGAATTTTGACGAAGGGAACATGAAGAGCAAGGTGGAACATAGAGGAGAGGTCGGACCAGGGTGGGAAAGGGAAGACGGAGGGGGTAGGGAAAGGGGCAAGGAGAGGGAGGATGAGGACAGGAGGGCACGGACGAGGAAAGGGGAACGGGAGCGGAGAGGCCAGGAGGGAGCATGACGCAAGACAGGAGCATGAGAGATGAGGAGGCTATAAGGATGAGCAGGTGAGAAAGACAGGGCACGATGGAGGGTGATGACATTAAGGTGATGATGGTCCATAACAAGGGGAAGAAGACCCGCCTCCGCGTGGAGAGAGACCGCTAGCGACGAGCGGAAGGCCCCCAATGCGATGCGGAGCGCCGTGTGTTGCACCACATCCAGCCGTTTGAGTACCGTGGGGGAGGCTGAGCCGTAGACGGAGCTACCGTATCAAATTTTACTGAGCAAGTACGCCGAATAAAACCGTAGGAGGACTTCCCGATCCGCGCCCCAATGAGCGCCTGCCAAGCTCTCCATGATATCGAGCCGCTTCATACACGACGACCGCAAATACTCGATATGATGCTTCCAGGTTAAGATGGGGCCATCGAGTCGGAGTCCCAAGAAAGTATGCTGCGTACGGAACGGGGCCAGCGTACCCGTGAGGAGGATGGAAGGGAGGGAGGGGAGCTTGCGCTGGAGGGGGAAGCACATCAAAGGCGCACTTCTGCGCATTGACGGCAAAACCCCAGTCCGCAAAACACCGGAGCAGTTCATCCACCCGGGCCTGCAGGCCCACGTGCGCCTCTAACAGCGTAGGAGCCGTGCAGACCAAGGATAGATCATCCGCATATGCCAAAAGAGACGTACCAGGGGGACGGGGAAGGTCAGACAGGAGTCGATTACTAAAAAATGGACTAAGGCCCGAGCCCTGGGGGGCCCCACGACGAACGGGACACGGCGAGGACAGCGCCCCCCCCCCCACCGAGACCGAGAAGGAGCGACCCGACAGAAAACTACGCACCCAAGACAATGGAACACCCGAGACACCCGTACCAGAGAGTTTGTATAAGATTCCCTCATGAGAAGCAGAGTCAAAGGCACCCGCCACATCCACAAAGAGGGCCAGCATGACCCCACGACATCTGTAAGTGTCGTGTACCAGGTGCTCCAGCTGCAGGAGGACGTCTAGCGTTCTCCGGCCAGGACGGAAGCCACACTGCTCCTCCAACAGCGCACCCCGAGACTCGGCCCATCACTGCAGATGAGCACCAACCAGCCGCTCCATGAGCTTACCCACACACTGTAGGAGCACAATGGGGCGGTAACCAGAGGGGCTGGAGAGATCTTTCCCGGGTTTAGGGAAGGGGAGGAGGATAGACTCCTTCCAAGCACCCGGGAAGACCCCATCCGCCCAGCTACGACTGAAGAGATCCAACAAGACAGCAGTAGAAGAGGGGGGGAGAGAGCGGAGGAACTCATAAGGGACCAGGTCAGACCCGGCAGCTTTACGGGGCGAGAGAGCCGATAGGGCAGAGGAAAGTTCCTGAGAAGTGAAGGGAAGAGAGAGACCAGGGGGGGAAGGAGAAGCCTCCGCCAGGCGAACAGCGGCCGCCAGGCGGGCCGAAACAGGGAGAGGGACAGGAGTGCTAAGCAGCGAGGAAAAGAAAGAAGCAAGGAAATCGGCCTTGGATATATTAGACAGGAGAGCCAGGCCATCCCGGCGAAGAGGAAAGGAGAAAGAGGAAGAATGACCCTTCATAGAGGACAGGAACCTCCACGTGCGCATGGCAGAGGAGGAGAAGGAGAGAGAAGAAACAAAGGATGACCAGGCCGAGCGGTGCGCGACTACCAAAACACTGGTACACTCCGCGTCCAGGCGCCGGTACCGTAGCTTGTTCGCCTCGGAGAGACAGCGACGCCAGGCAGACCATGCCTGACGCCTGGCCTTCACTGCCCCGCGACAAGCATCGGTCCACCAAGGCACCCCGCAACGGGGCACCCCACGACGGTCTGACAGAGAGAAAGCCTGGCGGCCGGCGGAAACCAGCCACGAAGAAAAGGAGCCCGCCGCCACCTCGAGGGCAAGGGAGGGAGAGAGCCTCCTCAAACACCGGCCAGACCCCCTCCAAAAAGTGCCACCGAGGGCGAGTAGGACAGGGAAGATTCAAGGAATGGACTGGAAACCCAATGACAAGAGGCAAGTGATCGCTACCCAGGTAGGGACCAAGAGAATAGGCCGCACCCTGAAAAGGGGCTTCACCCAGGCACAAGTCTAAAACGGAGGCCAAACCAGAGTGAGGATCAAACCGGGTATGGAGACCGGAGGGAGAGAGAAGAGAGAAACGGCCAGAGCTGAGAAGAAACTGGAAGAGGGAAGAGCCAGAGACATTACGGGAACGAAGCGGAAGATCCTGTTCCCAACATCTATGCCTGGCGTTAAAATCACCCACGACCAGCGCCGGCGAGGGGAGCTGACCGAAGTAGTGATCAAGTTCAGGAAGAGAGACAGAGAGACAGGGATTATAAACCAACAAAACCGAGGACCAACCTCTCGCCAACTCAAGGCGAAGCGCCAAGACCTCCAGTACACCTCTAGGTATAGTTAACTCGATTTATTCGCAGAGACAAACCCCCAGAGCTTGGAATTTAAATTCTGGTAACACTGAATATTTGTGGTCTACCAAACGTACGACTCTTTAACCCCCCCCCCTCCAACCCCCAACCCGCCCACCAACCCCACCACAAACACAAGTGCTCCGCAACACCTCTCTTCCCGTTCCTCCCTTTCCACCACACCTATCCATCCCATCCCATTCATACCTGTCTCCTCTGATAATTTGCACAACGCTTTATTTTTGTTTTAAGTAAACAAATACGGCAATCAGACTCTAACAACGATTTTGGAAATATTTTACATACCTTACCTTTGGATACCTTTGGATGTGTTCGCCGTTCCTCTAGCGGCACCAAGGAGCGCGACGCCCCTCGTTATGGGTGGTGATTTGGTGCAGTAGACTGTTTGAAGCGACAGCTCGCTCCCTTGCGAGGATGGGCTCGTCTGGCACTTTTTGCAGTTCGACATCTAGGGCTCTCTTGAAGTTGTCTAACGAGATGTCCCTCATGTCTCTTACTCGCCGTGGGAGTTTGTTGAAGAGACGTGGGCCTCTGTGTGATAACCAGCCCTCTCGCAGAGAGCCCATAGCACCCCTGTTTTTCATCCGGGGGATTTCGCATTCCCAGCCTCTCCTATCACTGAATTTCATGACTATCGGAGTATGTAGGTTTGGTACTAAACCCTCTGCGATTTTCCACGTGTATATTATTAGGTAACGTTCTCTTCTACGTTCCAGTGAGTACAGATTCAGTGCTCTTAAACGCTCCCAATAGTGTAGATGTTTTATCGAACTTATATGCGAAGTGAAATTTCTTTGTACACTCTCTACGTCATTTATTTCACCTGCTTTGTATGGGGATGTTAATACGCTACAGTATTCAAGCCGCGGTAGCACTAGAGATTTGAAGAGCGTTATCATAGGCAATTCACCGCGTGTTTTAAAAGTACGCAGAATCCAACCCGTTAGACGTTTCGCAGCCGCCACTTTGACCTGGTTATGTACTTTGAAACCCATATTTTCAGACATTAATACCCCAAGGTCTTTCACACTGTCTTTCCATTCTATTATGTGGTTAGATTCTGTTAAGTAATTTGTAATTTCTTTAACACCATTATTATCTCCGTACCGTATTAATTGGAATTTGTCCTCATTGAATTGCATGTTGTTTTCCCTGGTCCACTGGAACACTACATTCATGTCTTCCTGCAGTCAGCCCGTGTCCTCTTGTGTGTTTACTATCTTGCTTAATTTTGTGTCATCAGCAAAAGACGACACCGTACTGTGTCTGGTGTTGGTATCTATGTCGCAAATTAGTATGAGGAACAGAAGGGGCGCTAGCACTGTTCCTTGGGGCACTGAGCTTTTGACATCCGAAGGCTCAGAAGTGACTTGGTTTACTGCTACCGATTGTTTTCGGTTTACGAGGAAATTGTATATCCAC
Organism: Paralithodes platypus; assembly: GCA_032716605.1. Taxonomy (NCBI): domain Eukaryota; kingdom Metazoa; phylum Arthropoda; class Malacostraca; order Decapoda; family Lithodidae; genus Paralithodes; species Paralithodes platypus. Next base: position 12,437,160 of record CM064518.1, on the reverse strand, counting down.
CGTCCGATTTTCCCAGTTATACCTTTTGCTTTCAGTTTGTGGGCTATTATACCATGGTCACATTTATCAAATGCCTTAGCAAAATCGGTGTAAATGACATCCACGTTTTTCTTTTCTTCTAGCGCTTTAAGAATTTTGTCATAGTGTTCCAAAAGTTGTGAGAGACATGATCTTCCCGCTCTGAACCCATGTTGACCAGTGTTGTGTAGTTCATTTGTCTCCATGAATGTTGAAATTTTGCTTCGCAGGACTCGCTCGAAAACTTTAATGATGTGAGAGGTACCGGGCGGTAGTTTTTTGGTAGTGCTTTACTCCCTCCTTTATGCAGTGGGGCAATTATTGCGTTTTTCAAGCTATCTGGTATGTCACCAGTGTCTAGACTCCTTCTCCACATTATAGCCAGGGGTTTTGAGAGGTTTTCCTTACATTTTTTCATTAGGATCGAATTCCAAGAGTCCGGGCCTGGTGCCGAGTGGGATGGCATGTTGGAAATGGCCTCTTCTATGTCTTTTGGACCGAAATCAATATCCAGCATCTGAGGGGTTTCCGTGGGGGAGGTTTCCATGAAAAATATATTTTGGTCTCTGATGACTTTTGTTTCATCAGGCTCACTGAATGCCATTTCATACTGCCTGCTTAAGAGTTCGCTCATTTCCTTTTTGTCCCCTGTGAAATGATTCTACTTATGCTACATTTCATCCATTGCCATTGTTCACTAGAAAATTGACATCCTAACATAATATAAATGAGATCTAGGATGTATTCGTGAACTGTTCTCTCTCTCTCTCTCTCTCTCTCTCTCTCTCTCTCTCTCTCTCTCTCTCTCTCTCTCTCTCTCTCTCTCTCTCTCTCTTAAAAGGTAAATATGCCTTGTTTTATTAACCCTTTCTGTACCGGTGACGTCTTTTTTAATTGATTTCAACTATATTTAGATACTTTTATGAAGCTTAGGAAGGACTTGTGGTAGGTAAAACGATTAATTGAGTTAGTGTGTAGCCTTTTAATTGGTAGACGTGCTTCCTAAGCTGAATAAATTGGTCTAATATTTTCCAGAATATAATGAAAAAAGGATGTCACTGTTACTGAATAGGTTAATGGTATTTTTCTGAAATTTAGAGCATCTACATTATGTTCGATTCACGGTTACATTTTCTTGAGGAGTTTGTTTTTAAATCTGAGCTAAATAGGTTAATCAATTTTGTGAAAATGAGCCTATGCATAATACCACGAGACAATAACTTTAGGTACAGACCATAGGCAAAGCTAATAGGATCAATATTAGAAAGAGAAAAGAGCTTGATGGTCTAGGAAAGGTTGATACCTTAGTAATTAGTTGATTGTATGACGTTCAGCTGAATTAGAGTACACTACAAAGAAATACGATTACAACTTGTGTATAGGGGGTTCCCCACATGCCCGATTTTGGTCATCGACACAAACCATTACCTCGGAACATTATCTACAATATTGTAATAAGTGAAATTGACGTTACAATATATTTGATAAACGTGTTCCACCCTCCTAAATATTTTGTTTTCTCCTATCACTCCCTTCTTACTCTTTGTCCCTGCCCTACCCCGCTTCCCCTCCCTTTACTCCTCTACCGCCCCCCTCCCTACCTTCGCCACACACGCCAAATCCTCCACCATACCATTCCTATCTCTCTCCTCTCACTCCCCACTAGCTCCGTCACTGCCTCCCCCACTTTCCCACCCTTCTCATCCCCTACTCTCAATGCTTCTCCCATGAAGCTACCATGCTTGTTATCCTAGGTATTTGTATACAAACATTAATTCTCTCATTTTACATTCACTCACTTTACAATGTTTATTATTATGCACAGATAATAACAAAAAGATACTTCATGCACCTAGAAAGGTAAATTACATCATACGATAACTTCTGTTGTTACCAAGCGCTGTAGTTATTGCCAGATCAAATATCCCTCTCTTAATATATACATATCTATCATTCTCCGCGAATGAATCGAGTCAACTGTACATGGAATCGGGAAAACTGAGCTGACCCAGGTATACCTGGGTTTACCTTTGTAAATTGTCTCGCGAAAACGCGCCTTATGTTAGGCTATTTCTTCACAGAGATATGAATACAGCAAAATCATTAAATTCACAGAAAAGGTTTGGTTCGTAAGCCAGCGAAACTTTGAACCTCGTCGTAGTTCATTGGTTAAAATCTAAAATAGGTTAGAGGTGAGGGGGATCGGGATGAATCGAGACATGAGGCACGGGGCAGAGAGGAAGGGAGGAGGGGGGGGGGGGGTAACAAGACTGCCAACTTCCACTTACGTCTTAATTACTGGGTTTATGCGAACGGCTTGTAAACTTTGACACCCTATCAAATTAGAGTTTACTATATAATACGCAAGGCAGGGTGTCAAACCGGAACAATTCTGTTTGAAGACTTGAATGAATAAGAGAAGGAATACAAGAACATTAACATGAAATAGCATTGTTTTGGCCATGTTATCACTTCCAAATTAACATGAAATAGCATTGTTTTGGCCATGTTTTGAATTCCAAATTAACATGAAATAGCATTGTTTTGGCCATGTTATCACTTCCAAATGTACATGGAATGGCATTGTTTTGGCCATGTTATCACTTCCAAATGTACATGGAATGGCATTGTTTTGGCCATGTTATCACTTCCAAAGACCTAATTTGAACTATAAACCACACTATTACCATTACACATACATTAATAAAGACAACAAATGAAGAACTCGCCCTTTGTTTGACACCCTGGTGCAAGGTATAGCGATAATAACCAGCAACATAAAGTAACTGAAAGAAAGCGAATGGTCGGAATAAAGGGAGGTGGTGGAGGGGTTTAAGGGGGTAGTGCTTGCTGTTTGGCCTAATATATGCATTCATTTATTTATTTACTTTTATTTTCTCGCTAGACCTCCATCAAGCTCAAAAAGATACCCCCTAGACCCCCTTTCAAGATTAATTTGTACGGCCGAAGGCCTGTTCCTTTTAAAATTAAAGGCTCGCTATCGCTTGCCAGAAAAAAATTGACAGCTAAATGGCACGAAACGTCCTAATATTGTCACACAATTGAGGTGAAAGGCCTCAAAATCACCAAACTAACGGAAGGAATGTCGTAAAATCCTAAAGCTATCATGATAAACATGAGGGAGAAGGGGGTCAAGAAAAACCGAGCACTAATAGGGATGGTATGTGTAGAGCGGGAGGGGGTGGGGGGTGGGGGGGTACTGTTTCCAATTTAGCTACTTTCCCGCTAGATCTAGAGGTATTTACTTTGATTTAGAGTATTTTTTTTTACATATAGCGACCTAAATTATAGTGATATTCTGTAGGTTTTAGCCATTTTAGAGATATATTGTAGAGATTGTGCCGTTATTCTTGCTATTCTCGGCATTTATTTACTATCTAGCGGACTTAATTAGGTAACCCTGGTGGGGGTGTAATACTTCCTCAGTCCAGTTACACTCGCGGGAGAAGACAGACGTGTTTTATTGCTAGTGTTGTGTTATAGTATTTACTGTAAGTCCGGGAGAATGTCTGCACTGCTGCGGTGAATATTGAGAGGAAAAAGGACGGTTCGCTTTCCTTCCCGTGTAGACATCCAGTAGGGAAGAGGGGTGGAAGAAGCCGGAGTGAGGTTAGTCCTCCATTGTTAGTCATCATCACCATTTAATGGTAGAGGTAAATATGTATTTTAGGTCACATGTGTGTTTTTTATTTTATTGCTTTTTCTCATCAGTCCCTTCATTGATTACTGTGTTTTAAGCTGTTTTTCCTTCTGCACATGCATTTTTACCCATCAATAAGCAATATTAAAACATGCCCCCTGATAACCATATTTTGTCATAAAAAGAGCCGTGGTGGTCCAGTGGTGAGCACGCTCACGTGTGAATCTGCAAGACCCGGGATCGAATCACTGCCACGACGGACATTTAGTGGGTGTGGTAGTACGTCCTAGCATGTTTCACATGCTCGCACCCAGTCAGGGGACATCCTGACGACGTATACAGACTAAACACACATAACAAAGCCACTCCAACAGCTTCCTCTCTCTCCAACACCCCTTCTCCCCTCTCAACACTCTTCTCTGAGCTAGTGCCGATACAAATGGCCAGTCCTGTATAGAATCGTGAGGTTCAGAGTCTTAAAAGATTCCAGGACGAGCTCCATAGAAAATGAAATGAAAATGACCCTAACTTAACAACCTAATCTAACCTGGGGGCTGCCACCCCCAGGCCCCCGCTGGATTAGTATTGATGTAGAGGATGACAAAATACTAAAAAATGCGGTAAAAAAGTGAAAAATAATAGTTCTCAACTGATCCAAGATGGCCGGCATTTTTCCTGCCACCCCTATTTAACCCACAAAGTCTAATGAAAACTAATTTAACGTGCAGCAGTAAGGACATATATTGCGGTGACTAATACTGTATGACAAAGCTATAGCAAACGCATAGATAAATATATAAATATAGATAAATTCCTCCTAAAAACGGTTTTATTGAATAGCGACACTGATATTGCATTAATAAAATAACTTCACTCACACACTCAACCACTCAATCTATCCCAACTTATCTAAATATAACTATCCAGTATTATAACTATCTAGTCATGACTCCCTCTAAGATTACCCAAATCACTACTGGGTCAAATTGGATTTTAGGTCACGTATGTGTTTTTTGTATTATAATCCTTTTCTCATCAGTTTCTTCATTGATTAGTGTGTTTTAAGGTGTTTTTCCTTCTGGAAATTCATATTTACCCATTATTTTGCAATATTAAAACATGCCCCCTAAAACCATACTTTGTCATTACCCTAGGGCCTAACCTAACAACCAAACCTAACCTGGGGGCTGCCGCCCCCAGACCCCCGCAGGGTTAGTATTGATATAGAATATTACAAAATACGAAAACTACGGTAAAACACGGACACATTTTAGTTCTCAGCTGATCCAAGATGGCTGCCATCACCCTTATTTAACCCACAAAGTCTAAGGAAAAATAATTTAATATATAACATATATTGTGGTGACTAATACTCATAATGACAAAGCTATAGTATACATTTAGAACATTATATCCCATACATGACCTAAAATCCAGTTTGTCCCACTACTGATTACTGCTAGTCACACGAAATCTCACATCAACCAACCCTTTACTCTTCTGTGTGATACTGACAACGTCTAGCCCAGTAAATGACCGCATGATCGAATAACACACAAGATATTATCACACCCGTAAATCACACTCATCTTCTCTCTCTCCGCTCTCACCCCCTCTCCTCAGTCACGTGACTCGCTAGTAGCGAGACTATGAGAGTCGCATAGAAGAGTTGCATAAAGTAAGTACGTCAAGCCTTAGGGAGTCAAGCCGACGAATGCGAGTCATTTCGAACGAATTCCTGATAGAGTGGATGCACAATCGAGCGAATGCGTTCCTATTCGACTGAACAAAACTTATGTTTTATCTACAAGTAATATTAAATTAAGGTTACTTGCCATAATGTTAAGCTATGTGTAATAATAAACTAATATATACCAAATAATCTTGACCAAACCGATTCGTGAACACAAATCACGTGTGTTGTTGATTACTGTAGTATCAATCGGTCTCGGGTGGGGGTCTAATATACCCGGCCGAGTTCATGTTTGCCGCTTTCATAAATATAACTAAAGATTCAGTAATGCATTAACGAAATTTGAGTGAAATTTTGATTAAAATATATGAAACGGTACACTTTAACCCTTAAAAATCGACTCCCCACATAAGTCGAGTTGAAAAAACTGGCAAAAAACGGGTGAAAAAAGGGTGGAAATAGAGTGAAAATGGGTGGGATAGTAATGATCCATACGTCCGACATCTGTGGCCTCCCGGCCCACACTAACTCCAGTTCCCCCACCGCGCGTGAGGATGACAGTGTAACCAATAGTTCGCTAAAAGTGAGCAAGGTAGCAAAATCAGCTAAACTTCCATCTTCGAGGTAACACTGTCAGTGCTCCACGAGTGCTACGTAGCTGTATGTGGCGTCATTGTGTAGCGATTTCCACCTAGTTTTCGGCGCAATACAGTTCCTTTCATACTGATGGTTGATATAGTAGTCAGAACGGCCCAGAAAGGCCCAAAACGGCCACAGAGCACCCGCTAGAGGAGGGTTAAACCATATGTGGGTAAAAATGTCTATGTTCCCGTTTTACTATCCTCAAGTAACCTATTAAGAACTGGTCAGGGGACTGGTTATAACTTGTAGGATGTTTAATTGAAGTGCGGAAATCCGTATTTACTGAGAAATAAAAGTCATAAAATGCGCTATGTTTTACGGGAGGGTCTGTACGCGGCCACATACTTTACCCCCTGCACATGCGCGGCCCCACCCACTGCCCAAAATGTACAAATATTATATTGATTAGATTAACCTAACCTAACCTAACCTAACCTAACCTAACCTAACCTAACCTAACCTAACCTAACCCTAATATAATATAACATTTTTGCCTAAACTAGTCATTGTTTACCTGGGAAAGAGAGGGCAGGGACCCTGGGTGACCCATAGCACATTTTAAGACTGTTATTTCTCAGTAAATACTGATTTCCGCCCTTCAATTAAACATCCTACAAGTTCTAACCAGTCCCCTGATCAGTTTTTAATAGGTTACTTGAGGATATTTTAACGGGACCATGGGTAAGCATTTATCCATATGTGCACTACCTTAAGGGGGTATCCCACTGCGACTTTTCGATGGCGAACGCCCAGCGACAGGCGGTGACAGGATTTTTTTGTCTATGTCCCAAAATTCGCCATTTCGCTCGAATATTCTCCATTTGTCGCTGAAAGCGCCCAGCGTTCACCCTAGTGTCGCCCATGTTCACCTATGTTCGCCCAAATTCACCCAGATTCGTCATTAAATTTTGAGCATACCCAAAAAACGGCGGCGAACTGAAAATTTTGGCGAATTTGTCTCATGGCATTCGTCTTGGCTCGCACTTGAGTCGCACAATTCGCACTTGAGTCGCACAATTCGCCCTGATTCGCCAATTTGCAAATTCCAATTATTGGCAACTCTGCTTTTTTAGCGAATAATGGCGACAGTAGCGCGAATGCAGCGAATGTGAGGACGAATTATTGCCAATGCCATACGAATGACATGCGATATGTGGCGAACTGAGGCGATAGGTGGGCTTTTATGTGACTGTTGATGTGTCTCTCACTATACTCTGTTTCTTTTCAACTGACGGTAAAAAATGAAAAGTTCCCATCAGGATTTCTCAGTTATTTTGAAGATTTTGTAGTGAAATGTGGTGCTAATTATATAAACTTGGACTTAATATGATGCAGAGACATGGTTTCATATTTTTCCATTAAGTATCGAGAAATTCGGGATTCAATAAAGTTAGATGAAATGAAACTGAGTATACCGTATAATACCGGCGTATAAAGAAACATTTCTAAGCCTTAAATAAACTCTCCAAAACCATGGGTGGTCTAGTATAAAGAATATAATTTCAATGCAAGTGAATTTGGAGCGCCGAGATCCATCACCTGATTTTCAGAGTGACCAAAATCGCCGAAATACGATAATTTAATCATAAGTAATATATACATAGCAGTAGGTTATGTATACTTACCTAATTAATTCTTCATAATATTTCATAATAAACTTATGTAACACGAGTTATAAGTTCAAACTATGGTTCAAATTAACTGTTTCACGCATTTATGACGCAGAGGTTGCCAGATTAGCAATAAGAAATAGAGTTCTCTCACTCTTATAATTACCTCTCCAACATTAGTTTTCTGCCCACAGCTAACTCAAAGACAACTGGAGAGGTTGAAGTAACTAAACTAAAGGTTTCTAAATACCCCTGATGGTAACAAAGGCTTTAAAGTATACCCAATAGGCTCAAAATCGCGTCATATGTCGGAGAGGGTTAAAAGTCAGTGTACCGGAACCATTACCGAAACAAGTGTTGTGTGTGTTATTGTTGTGTGGCTATGTCGAGTGTGTATGTGAGGCATAGTTATTTCAAAAGGCCCTGTCTAATCTGTATTTAAGGGAACGTTCGAATAGGGCGAACGTCTTAAAATTTCAAAAGAAATGGTGCTAAACATGACGGAGAAAGGGGTTTAGAATAAAATCCTTCATATGGAAATCTCCCCTTAAATCGACAAATGATAACTCGAATTAGAGGAAACAAACTATCATAATAGTGAGAGTGTTAATTTAATAGTTACTTCTACTTAACCCTTTGAAGATTAGGACGCACTTTGACAGTATATTCTGACTACCTTTAGACGATTTTATCCAGCTTAGGAATGATCTGTGGTAACTAGAAGGGTAAAGAGTATCTCAATTAACCCTCTGACCTCCATATACACTTCCTAATCTGAATACAAGAGTCTTAAAATTGCAAGGAAACAAAACATTAATTCATAATTGTATCTTGAGTGGGAATACACCTATTCCATAGATGCACAGACACTCAGACTGTTACGACCTGGCACTCGGGTACACAAGGGCTCTCAATCAGGACTCGAATACGGCTCGCTGCCACAACGGAAACACACGATCCCAACCCCTGAGTACTGCCAGCCAAACAAAAAACACCAATACCCTCCAGAGTTCAATCTGCTATAACGGGGTATACAAGAACTCGGTACTAGTGTTCAACAACAGACTAATAAAGAGACAGGAATTCTCTAGTCTGGTCAACAATCAAACAAAGAAGTAAGAAACAACAACACCAAAGAATAGTGTTGGCCGAAGCCGAAGTAATCCACCCTTGACTAAGAACTTAAGAAGTCCTCCACCCTCTACTTCGGATCGGCACTATTACGTTACGTTAATTAATAGTCCTTAAGCATCGAGCAAGGAATCTTCTGAAAAAAGTTAGATGCTTCTCGGATGCTCGTAAGAAGTACGTATCGGATTTTGAACAGTAATTCAATAAGAAAAACACTGGCAATTAAATACTATTAAAGGTTTAAATTGGCATAAGAATAATTAAAAGAATATGCAATAGTAAATGGCAAACATTAAAAAGAAGTACTCCACAAATGCAACGGCAATAGCCTACTCGGATTGTGCTCGTGGGCCACTAATCACTAAAGTAGCCAAGCTTGCAACACATGAAATCAATAGTGCATAAACAATATCATACATAAGGAAAGCTTCAATACTATTCTGTATCTACTAATCGAGTAAAGTCTAGCTGGGGTACTGTGGGCAAAAGGTAGCAGTGACTGAGCAAAAACGGCTCGTAGCCTAGCGAAGTCCTCACAACTGTTTAAAGTATTACGTTAACACTAACAAGTGCACTTTGAGAAATCCAGATCCCTTGTATCTGGTTTTCTCCCGGCTCCTTGACAAAGTAAAAACAAGCTGTTAATAAAATACAGGGTGGTTAGGCTCTTGCCCTCACGCACTGTAAATTATTAACTCAACACAGTCAGCCGCGAAGACAACCTAGGCTTCACTGAACCGAAACGAGTATGCAGGTTTATCACTTAACCACTGCATCAAACAACAACTCGTAACACAGAAAAGCCTTACCCCAGTCTAGCATTACCTAGACTAGCAGAAAACAGGAATAATAATAATAACACACAGGGAAATGCATAGACAAGTGCAACAAACATAAATCAATCCTATTCTAAGTTAACCCTTCCAAAATAGGCTATCTAATAGGCATGTATCTCATGAGAACTCAAGCGATAATACGTTGGCTGACTAGCTCTGCACCAACGGGACCATGGAAGTTAAAAAGGGTAGGGAAAAGAGGAGATAAGAATGTAAGGTAGTAGAGAAAGTTCACATCAGTCAGAAGAATATATATAGTTAGCAAGGGAAATGAGAAGTCGCTCTGCCTAATGAGTTCTGATCAAAAAATGGCTAGACTTCCCTTTTTATACTCGGCCCTCTAGTGAGCCCAACGTGAACTACTAAGGACCGCCCACTGACAATCATTACGTAATTTCTCTCTCTCCTCTGGGATAGACAAAGGCTTTCCTAGCACTGAGGGGAGGGGGGAGGGGGGGAGTGCTAGTGAGTTAGGCCCACCTCCCGCATGGCGCACCCACTGACCCCCAACTGTGGCTGCCGCTTCTCCCATCATTACAAATAAGTTTTACACACAATACTTATAACTAATGATATAAATTAGAACTCGTTGACTCAGATGAAAACAAAATACATATTCATATTACTTATAGTACAACGGCTCACATGAACTAAGTTAGGAAACTCTACATAGACTACAGCCAAAGTTCCTGCCCTGACGATCCTAGCAAGAGTGGGGCATGACTAGGCGTTCTGTACAGCATGCTCACACTGGATATGCGTCACAAGACATACCCACACAATTATATTTACATTTTTTGATTCGAGGGCATATTTTTTTGTAATAGACCTTATTATGTAAACGAGATTGTGAAGTTTGAATGAAAATATAAAACAAAGTTAATGTTCTCTATGGGACTGTTAATTGTTCAGAATAATTCGTCATTGTATCATTGTTGTTCTCCCAAGTATTGTTCAGATATTCCGGGATATGGCTTGTACACATTGATCCATAGATACACTTGCTTACTTGCTTATGGTAGTCCATCGTAGTCCGATGATGACGTTCCCTTACTGCATTCATCTGTTGTGAGTTCTACGATGACTGTAGAGTCCTATCCGTGATGCACATATCCTGCCACAGTCTGGGCACTGGTAGTCCGGGTTAGGAGGTGCTGGTTGTTCCCGGCGTGCATGTCTCCGGGCCCTCTTCTCCTGCTGGTGGTGTTTCCTCTGACGTTCCAGTTCCTTCGCCCTTGCTGGCAGTGTGAGCGCCATAGTGGTTTATCTGATGCTAAGTTTTCAAGTGCAGTTGGTTGTATGTTGCACCTTTTTAGTATTTTCTTTATACTGTCTTTGTATCTTAATTTTGGTCCTCCAGCTGCTCTGCGGCCTTCATGCAGCTGTCCATATAGTATTTTATGAGGTAGTCTCTCCTCTGGCATACGTATGACATGCCCAACCCATCTGAGTTGTTGTTTGATGATAAGGGTCTCAATACTGGTGTTGTTGGCTCTTTCAAGTATTGTTATATGAGGAACACGGTCCTGCCAGGTTATACCCATAATCTTTCGGAGGCATCTGATGTGGAAAGCCTCCAGGGGTCGTATATGGCATCTATATGTCGTCCATGTCTCACAACCATAGAGCAAAGTGGTTAAACACACAGCATTATATACAGCCACTTTGGTACAAAGAGTCAGGTGATTATTTTGGAAAACTCTCTTGTAGGCGGCCAAAAGATGCTGCAGCTTGTCTCAGTCGGTGTTGTACCTCATCGTCAATACTGGCCGTTTCACACAGGAAGCTTCCCAGATACTTGAAGGAAGGAACTAGTGCTATCTCGTCTCCTGCTAATCTGAACACTGGCTGCACAGGTGGTATCTGAGTTGACCACTGAGAAATGATTTGTGTTTTCTGGATGTTAACTGACAGGCCCATTCTGGAGTAAGCACTTGCTGCAGCTTCAAGCGCGACTTCTAGTTCCTCTGGCGAGTGAGCTACAAGAGCACAATCATCTGCATACTGAAGTTCCAGGATATTTTCCATAGAGACTTTTGTTCTTGCTTGAAATCTACGAATGTTGAAGAGGTTGCCATCTAGTCTATAGTCTATGTTCATTCCACTTCTGTTTGCTATAGTCCTATGAAGAAGTATTATAACGCATATTAATTTTTTTTTGAAAAGGACTGGTGCCAGTACACACCCTGTCTGACTCCGGCATTAACAGCAAATGGTTCTGATGCATGGCCTCCTGCAGTGACTCTCGCCGTCATGCCATCATGAAACTGCCTTACAAGTGCCACAAATTTTGGTGGACAGCCAAAGATATGGAGAATATTCCACAATGTTTCTCGATTTACGGTATCAAAGGCTTTTGACAGATCTATGAAGGCTATAAAAATGTCTTTATTTTGTTCCCTGCATTTTTCTTGCAATTGACGTATAGTAAAAATCATGTCAATATTTCCTCGATCTTTACGGAAACCGCATTGTGACACTGGCAGTATTTCCTCAGTAATTTTGGTCAACAGTCTTTGAAGCATAATTTTTGACAGCACCTTCCCTGCCACAGCTAAAAGAGAAATGCCTCTGCTGTTGCCACAATTAGATTTATCACCCTTGTTTTTGTAAATTGTGATAATATTTGCATCTTTCAATGTCTGAGGTATGTACTCCTTGTCCCAAACCTCCAAAATGAATGAGTGAATATCTACACACACACACACACACACACACACACACACACACACACACACACACACACAGAATGTCCAGCTTTTCCACATTTTGCCTCTTCTACACACACACACACACACACAATGTCCAGCTTTTCCACATTTCGCCTTTTCACACACACACACACACACACACACACACACTCACTACAGCACGCATACATGGACACACACTCTACAACACACACACACACACAGAATGTCCAGCTTTTCCACATTTCGCCTTTTCACAAACACAAACACACACACACTACAACACACACACACACACACACATACCATTCGCCATATTCGCACAACCTCCGCGGTGTTTCGCATCACATCGTCCAACATTCGCCCTGCAATCGCTACTATCACCATCATCGATCGCCACATTCGCCCTGATTCGCCCTCCATTGTCGCACACCATTCGTCATTTTCGCCAAAATATTCGCCACATTTGCACTGTGGTCGTACTTCTGTCGCACTGCAATCGAAGAAATTTGCCTTTTTCTCCTTCATTCGCTTTCATTCGCTTCTGAAAAACCCCTATTCGCCGCAAATTTACGGACATAGAAAAAAAACATTGTCGCAGGGCATTCGCCATCGAAAAGTTGCACAGTGGGATACCCCGTTTATCCTACAGGATTGAGGTCAGAATATGCTTAGCCATTCAACCAGCAACATGTCCCAGAATAGACCTATCTTCTACAGCTCCTAAGTTAACCACCCGTGTATCTTTTGCCAGAAAGATGTTCGGGGAGAACTGCATGCTCTCTTGTGTGATTGTGGCAGTTGGCAGCACAGATTATGCACCTGCCGTTATCGTAAATACAATTGACTACAATAACAAGTCGTATATCTATAACAGTGCATACTTCAATTTAACTATAAAAAACAATACTATTCAAGATAATAGTATTCAATCCCTGCCGTGTTCGTAAATATAATAGAGACCATAACAATTCCCTCATATGCGTCTTCGCACGAATGCGCATACATTCGAATATGAATTCGCTCATAGTGTCCAGATACCATCCCGACATATCGGTAAATATATACGAGACGCAACAATCTACTGATGAAGTTGAATGGGAATTAAGCATTTACCCATTATCCATCAATCTAAAGACACACACCCCGATAGTGGGGAGGGCTATGAAGATCAGGGAAATTAAGGGGTAAGAAGCGTATAGAACACGATATATACATTTGTAACCAAAATTTGGCTCTGGTTTTGTCAATTTCCAGACCCATAAAACCAGACTTTTTGAAAACCCGAGCCAAGTTTTGACGAAACTTGGCTCGGATTTAACTAATTAAAAAATGAAAAATAACACAGTATCCTTATTATAATGTTGGCTCGGGTTTTGTAAATTTCCAGACACATAAAACCCGACTTTTTGAAAACCCGAGCCAAGTTTTGACGAAACTTGGCTCGGATTTTACTAATTTTCATGTTAAAATTTCACAGTAACCCTAATAAAAAGTTGGTTTGGGTTTTCATAGGGTTAACATTAGCCTAACCTAACGTAGTAAGAATGTGATTAACATCAGCCTAACCAAAAAACCTTACCTAACCAATCCTATTAATATGGGTGGGGGCTGCCGCCCCCACACCCCCGCTGGTGGGCAACCAACCATGGGGTTAACATTAGCCTAACCTAACTTAACCTAGTAAGAATGGGGTTAACATTAGCCTGGGTGGGGCTACCGCCCCCACACCCCTGCTGGTGGGCAACCAACCATGGGGTTAACATTAGCCTAACCTTACTTAACCTAGTAAGAATGGGGTTAACATTAACCTGGGTGGGGGCTACCGCCCCCACACCCACGTTGGTGGGCAACCAAACAACTAACCTTAATAAGCAGAGGAGGTACTGGGTTGAGGGTTGTCGGGTTGAGTGGCTGGCTGAGGGTCGTCGGGTTCAGTGGCTGGAGGCTCATCCTGCTCATTTTGGTTTATTTGTTTCGATTTCTTCCACAAAAAAAAAAATTGTGTGCATTTCAAAACCACCTGTCCTCGTCGGCCGTATTTGGAACACTGGTTGTTGCACTTTGGACAGGTTACACTTATTGGAAGGCAACCATGGGAGGTGAAAATGTCTAAAGCAGCCTGATTGTTTTAAAAGACGGTGGAAAAAACTTTGATCGGCTCCCTGACACCCTGTACACAGGCTGGCCATAGTCAAACTAAGAGTTTAAATTCGGGACCAGCTCTCTTCCCAATGATGGCATCACCTGATTGGTCGATAGACATCATGTGTCAGTGGACTGCATCGTTATTGGTCGAGATGCGATTACACTTGCCAAGACATACTGTATGGGGCATTGCATTCGCCACCAGATGTCTCAGTTGTTGACTGACAGACATGGAAAAGACCTCTCACATTGTAAACAAACACATTGAAAGGTAAATATCCATATATTATGTAGTACGATAGTTTCCTGGGACTGACACGTATATCAGTAATTTGGAAAAAAATTGCTTAATCACATGCCATTGAGATTAATTTTCTACCTATGTCGCGCGTGCTATATATTGATCGACATATATTATCTCCTAGCGGTACCATTGATCGCTTCTTCGGGATCAAAATGGCTACTGTGTCACTGACCACACACACACACACACACATACACCCTCTATCAGCCACGTGACTCGCTAGATTAGGAGTCGCAGTACGTTAAGCCTTAGGGAGTCACGCCGACATATCTCCTAGCAGTAGCATTGATCGCTACAGTCACTGACCAACACACACACACACACACCCAACACTCACCCCTGGTCACGTGCATTGCTAATCAGTGGGATATCGCCTCGGGGATTATGTCAACCATGAGCATCGCCAAGTGGTAGCACACTCACTGTGGGGGTGTGCCTGCATCTACCACTTCTGGCCATAGCATTGCTAATTCGGTCGACTGTCGCATCAGGGGGATTATGTCAATCCATGGCCTAGGCCTAAGCCGACGTCACCTAGCAGTGGCCTTGGCCATGTGTGTGGTCTGGCTCAGTCTTGGTGGCTGGCCGACACACACACGCATACCACCACACATCACGCTGGCTATCTCAATCAATGTTGATTATTTGTCTAACTGAATTGGACTCACCTGTATGGTAGGATTTAGGACACGAGTATTCTCGCGGCCCTACCGGCCCATTCATAGCGGAGGCACTAAATATAGACTGGTTCGTTGGGGGTCGGCAGGGAAAGAGGAAGAGTTTGGCATCATCTGAGCCTTACATACCCTCGTTTCCCCTCCCCCAAATGCATTATGAAAAGGATACCAAAAGGAGGGGTGGACACTCCTTGACCACGCTCCCAAACATGAACGCACACACTCACATACGCACCACCAATCATGCTTGCTACCAACGCCTCCCTCACTCTCTTTCTTTCTCTCCTGTTCCCGCGTCCCCAAAATGTCCTGCGCTGGATAATTAAACCTATCTATCTATAAGTAAACAATCTCAGTCACAGTCTCGTGACATCCAGTAATAGTATTGAAAACGATATAATAACTTTTTAAATGTGTGTTTTCGACGAGAATAAAACAGCGCGTTTGAGCCGAAAATCGGGAGTCCGTCTTCGCTTCCGATCGTCGGTTTGGGTATTTATTACCAAAACTAACACTAATTATTTCTCAATATTAGAAGGCTATTATAGAATAAGGATGTTACAAAGATCATATTAAAATGTGTTACAACATCCGGAGATACATTTTATGTACACTATATAAAGTACTGTAAAAAACAAAAAAAATCCCTGTAGCATTCCCTATTGACGGCAGTGAAACTCTTATTACGCCCCTTACTGTTAAAATAGATGCTGATTTCAATAAGTCATGGGGGGGGGGGGTTACGACCGGGACTCGTATAAAACAAGGGCTCTTAATCATTGGACTAGAAAGGCACACAGCCACAACGGTAACACTAGATCCAACCCTCGAACTTATAATGCCGGCGCACAAAAACACCTATACCCTCCAGAGTTAAATCTGCGATAGCGGGGTATCCTCTAACTCGGTATAAATGCACTACTACTACAGGCTGATGATCTCTGATACAGCCTGATCACAACAACATACAATTACGTTAATAATGTATACAAGGAAAAAGATAGAGAGCTTAATTAAATCACTGGAATGATTTAATGCAAACAAGAAGAAGGTATAATTAAAGTTACTCTAAACAATATTAAACTGTCACTCCTATATTAAAGAAAGTGAATGAAAGTCCTAAAGCATCGAACAGGAATCTTCTGAAGAAAGTCTGATGCTGCTTAAGATGATCGAATCGGATTTTGAACTGTTATATAAAGCAGGAACAAGATATGACAAGTGTATGGACATACAGTGTTAACTGGCACGGGACTAATGATAAATGCGCAATAGTATTATCTCCAACAACAAAAGAAGACTTCCTCAGGCAAAAGCCTGCTCGGGTTGTGCAACTCAACAACAACCAAGGCTTACAATCAACGTGAATAAAAATGCTGCATACATAACATAAGAGTTTATAATCCTAATCGGGTGTCTGCTAGGCGAATAATGTCTAGCTGGGATGTCGTAGGCTAGGAAACAATGGCTGAGCAAGCGGCTCATAGCCTATCGAGGTCCTTAAGATTGTACGGCCAAATTACGTTAAATGACGGGGTGCTCTCTTGAGAGATCCAGATCGCTAGTATCTGGTTCTCTCCTGGCGACCCTCTTCAAGTCAAAGCAAAACGAGTTAACACAGTGTTGGGTGGCACAGGCAAAAGCCCTCACTCGCAACACAGTGCTAAACTCACAAGGTACACAGTCAGAAAGACAACCTAGGCTTCCCACGTATCCGTTGCTATTGTACAAGTTCAACAAAACCTGGTACACATCGGAAATCACAACATCAATAGCTTCACCCCAGTCTAGCATTAAATAGCCCAGCAGACAACCAAGAAATAGGTAGGGAGACACCGCGAGTGTGTCGAACCTCTACAGACAAAATGTTAACCCCTCCAAAATGTCTAACTAAGCATGAAATATCTGAGAGCTACAGCATATAATACGATGGGCGATATATGAAATCGTGCAGAACCAAAGGGGAGTTATGATGTTAAATAGATTAGAAGCATAAGAGGTAAGAAGTTGAGAGAGAGAGAAAGTGTTCTATAGGTGGAAGTCGGGGACAGATGGCAAGGGAGGTGTGAAGGTTATGCTGGTCAGGCAAGCTCTGAGCAAGGAAGGCACAAAGGCAGCAGGGAGTGCGGGGGGACTACCTCCTGCTGCAGCAGGAGGGCGGCAAAGCGGCCAGCCACTCAGAGGGCCCGGCCGTGGCATGACGTCACCGAGACAACGCGTAACACTACGCGAACAACACTCTGCCTCCTGCACTTACTCACTCACACTCTCTAGCTTTATCATTCAGTCATATACATTAAACTTATAACTGATGATATAAAATATAATGCATTGTCACAGACGAAAATAAAGACCACTTCTATACTGCCTGTAACATGACGATTCACAAGAAAGAAAGTATAACATTGTAGATAGACTGTAGCCAAATTCATTGCCCTGGCGAGTGTTAGCGAGTAGCCAAGCGAGTGGCTGAGCCCACGTGGCGTTCTGCTAAGCTGCAGGTGTCACACCCCACCCAAGATATTAGACGCTCAACCATGAGCTCCATATCTGACAAGCAGAACCCCGATAAGACTCGCCACCCCTAACCACTTCGCAACAAAGAAAGGCAAAGCTCAGTTCTCATCAAAAAAATTAAAACGCCTCCCAACACAATAGCTTAATTCATACTGCTATGCTGCTAGAGCGAGCTTCTACTAGCCCAGCCTTCTGAGAGAAGTACAGGTTCGACTCAGAACTTCAGCTATAACATACTTAAAAAAATTAACTATTAAAGAAAGAGTTTTTATAGAATTTTCATTTTTAATATGTTTATGGCGGCTGCACTACAGGGGCAAGCCAATTTTACTCCACACAAACCCGCACACCTATGGTAGCCTAACTCGGATCCTCCACCCTCGATAAACAATGAGCAATCACATTATCACTACCGGCAATATGGCGAATGTCTAAATTGTACTCCTGTAACATCAACG
>CM064518.1:12362221-12418675 GCA_032716605.1 Paralithodes platypus | reverse complement strand
CATAAACACTACCCCCTTTAATAGACCAACACATCAACACTACCCCCTTAATAGACCAAAACATAAACACCTACCCCCTTAATAGACCAACACATAAACACTAACCCCCTTAATAGACCATCCTAACACTCCCCCCCTTAATAGACAACATAAACACTACCCCCTTTAATAGACCAAAACATGAACACTACCCCTTAATAGACCAAAACATAAACACTACCCCACTTTAATAGACCAAAACATAAACACTACCCCCTTAATCACTATGAACTGCACATGACACGCACACGCTACTTGTTATCACCCACTTTATCTCCGTATTACCGCTTTTACGGCTATATTAGCTTTAATTAAGGCTGTAGATGGACAAGGCAAGCAGTCCAGGGGGCTATGTAAACGAGAAACACATCGTCTATTTCCGGGTTGATGGTCAGGTTGCACAGGGCGGAGAAATACCCGGAAATCAGAAAATAGGGGTTCTTGATAAAATATCCTACATAGTTTTTTTAATACTCTATATAATTATTATAGGTTTACATTTCATTGACATTCTCCGCATATTATCACCTTCACATTCAAGACACGCTGCAGGCATGACTATTATAATGATTTCGGAAAATATTATATATCGTGAAATATATTCCTGTTCTGATTACGAACATCTAATGAAAGCACCTATTTGTAATTTTAGGAAAACATAAAAAAGTGTTGTATTTTTCATTATTATTATTATTAATATTATTATTATTATTATTATTATTATTATTAGTATTATATTTTTGGTTTGCTTCGCCAGACACCATAATTCCCGAGAAGGGGTGGCCATGAACATATATATATATATACGATTATTGTACTTAAATGCCAATGAGGCAAATAATGGCTACACATGTTTGTGTACATATTTGTTTTGTTTTTGTCACTACTCAATTAACTTATCTTCTTTCTGATATATGAAAGAAACCGGTAGATGTATTACCTTTTCTGTGTTTAATGGGGCAATGTAAAGCATAATATGTCTAATAGTTGTGGAGTATTGTTTGTTTTAACCATTTTAGTATTGTGGAACACATACTTAAAATATATTCTGGTTATTAGTGGATGATAATATATTACTTAGGAAGGATCTCTAGTAATCAAATCATTTTTCTAGCTCTCCCAAGTTCTTCCAAAATTGAATAACATCGTCTAAAATATCGCAAGAATACATGGTCAAAACGCGTCGCAATCCTCAAAGGAGTAAGGAACATGATTAAGGGAAGTTAGGTAGTTTTTCTGGTCCCCCTTCTTCCTCATGCTTAGCCCCATTTGTTTTGAGATTTTAAGACGTTAGCCCCTTAGTTTGTGGATTTTAAAACTTTTCGTTCCATATATTTACCAATATCTAGACCTTTCGTGCCATTTAGGTGTCAAATTTGTTTCCTGGCGAGCGATAGCGAGTCTGTAATTTTAGGAGAAACCGGCCTTCGAAAAATTTACACATTTATCTTGAAGGGAGGTCTAGGGAGTATTTTATTTAAGCTTGATGAAGGTCTAGCGAGGAAATTAAAAAAATAAATGAATATGTAAATAAATAGCTCCTCTCCCTCCCCACCACCCCACCACACACCACACACACACCACACACACACACACACACACACACACACACACACACACACACACACACACACACATACTGTAGTATGAACAGTCTCCTTATAACGCGTGACACTGCCTGGCCGGTATAACAAGCTAATATATTCTCACTTCTACTCTGTTATATTCTATTGTGTATGTTCTCCCTGCTGCCGGTAACTTGCCATGTCTGAATCTTGATTATTAAGCTATGACCACAATAATGTAGCGAAATAGTTGTTCATTGTGAAAACGTGGCATTAAGGGGGGATGGTTATGTTTTTCTGCCCCCCTTCTCCCTCATGTTTAGTCTCATTAGTTTTTCTGCCCCCCTTCTCCCTCATGTTTAGTCTCATTAGTTTCTCTTCCCCCCTTCTCCCTCATGTTTAGTCTCATTAGTTTTTCTGCCCCCCTTCTCCCTCATGATTAGTCTCATTAGTTTTTCTGGTCCCCCTTCTCCCTCATGATTAGTCTCATTAGTTTCTCTTCCCCCTTCTCCCTCATGATTAGTCTCATTAGTTTTTCTGGACCCCCTTCTCCCTCATGATTAGTCTCATTAGTTTTTCTGGACCCCCTTCTCCCTCATGATTAGTCTCATTAGTTTTTCTGGACCCCCTTCTCCCTCATGTTTAGTCTCATTAGTTTTTCTGGCCCCCTTCTCCCTCATGTTTAGTCTCATTAGTTTCTCTGCCCCCCTTCTCCCTCATGTTTAGTCTCATTAGTTTTTCTGCCCCCCTTCTCCCTCATGTTTAGTCTCATTAGTTTCTCTGCCCCCCTTCTCCCTCATGTTTAGTCTCATTAGTTTTTAGATTTTAAGACGTTAGTTTGGCGGTTTTAAGACTTTTCAACCAATTTCTGTATCAATAATTATTAAGACCTTTCTTACCATTTAGATGTCGATTTGTTTTCTATTTTACCGCTAAGTATCGAACAAGCAGCTGCTAAGAGATCACATTTACCGTCAACTGACAATATACATGCTATATACAGTGGGCGTATTCATTATATTTAGGCCGAAAATATTGACCACTAGTATCACACGAATGCTTTTCCCTCAACATTTATCCTCAACACTGGTGTGGCAGCTTATGAGGTTAACCTTTTCTATATTTCGGTCAGCTAAATTCATATATATATCTGACTCTATCATCAGTCTAGTTTCCCATACCAGTGCAAAATATTCCAGAAATGTTGCCAGAAAATGTTTGATCTTTGAATGTTGACTATAAAATCGCTCGTGTGATACCGGCTTAATCGAGAGTAGTCGTAATGAATGAGGATCAGTGAGATAGAGAACATAGTGTGGCCGCAAGCATTAGTAAATCTACAGTATTGAACTTTACAACTTTTAACACCAAACTAGAGCATCATCAGGTATACAAGCAATTAATATCAAGAAGCTGAATACAACCAAATACTGGGTGAGGGCTGGTCCTATCCAGAGTGAGTTTTGGCATCCTCTACCCAACCATATCAGTTTCTGTCTGTCTCTTTTACTGTCCAAGTTTTCCTTCTTGGGGCAGAAGGGTATGAACCCTCCCCCCTTGTATAATTCACATACTAGATGAGACAGAGAAACGGTCGAGGAAACGCGAAAGTAGTCCTGGACCTTAAGAATTGGAACTTTAAATGTTGCTTCAGTTCTAGCTCTGTCTCGAGTCGGCCACCCCCAGCCATGGGGTATATGCCTGAGTACATACATACATATATACATACATACACACATATATACATTACTTAGTTAAAATAGGACTTCAGAGGCTATCAACCCTATTGGATTATTGTGCCAGCACACTGTAAGTCAAGAATAGCGTCGGGACTGGAGCCCCTTTTCAGTCCTTTGTATACATACATACATACATACGTACATTTCCGAAACACTGTAGTTACATTTAATTACATCATACTGGGAACTAGTCGCTGATGAATCACTGTTATTGACCCCTTGAGGATCTAAGCTCAAATTCACATTACATTTGTGTTATCGTTAGACGAGTTTATGTAGATTAGGAAGGATCTCTTGGTATAAAAAGGGGGGGGGGGGGTGGAGCTGGGAGGGAGGAAGGAGGAAGGACAGGGAGGGGGCAGAAGAGTGGGTGGAGGGAGGCTAGATATGGGTAACATAATCAGTAGGTACAAGCAAAATCAGATATACAAACATGCATATAGGCTAACAACGCAACTAGTATATAATATTAATACTAATAAAATAATACTAATACTAATAATACTAATACTAATACTAATAAAAATGGTATTAATCATAATAATCGTAACAATGCTAATAATAATAACAGCTAGTGGCGATAGTGACAATATTAATTATAGTGGTACTAGCAATAGATTTGTTTTTGTTTTGAAAGGATAGTTATATATACTGTATATATATATATATATATATATATATATATATATATATATATATATATATATATATATATATATATATATACGTAGATAGATAGATAGATAGATATAGATAGAGAGAGAGAGAGAGAGAGAGAGAGAGAGAGGTTAAGTGCAAGGAGTAGGGAAGAGATTAGTTTAATTGTAAAGCGAACGGGAAGGGTTAGGGCACATTAACGAGTGTGTGTGAACGGTTTAAAGGAGGAAGGTAGGAGTACATACGAGTATACTCCTCCCTTCCTCCTAAGCACGCAGACAGAACTCGCATTTACACTACTTATTCCATTTAATTTATCCAACTTCGCTGGCTCAGATAAATACAGTATGTCTACTAACTTTGAATTACAAAAGAAATGTGGTGGTCTTGATATATCAGAGTGAGGGCTGGTGTCCTTTACTTCCCATAACCAGTTCTGACTTTTTATTTGATTATTATATTCTTGATTCATACTGTTTTAAGGGGGGTAGTGCTTGTTATTTGGGCTATATATTTAATTATTTATTTATTGAATAGTTTCCTTGCTAGAACTCCATCAAGCTTTAAAACACGCTCCTAGACCCCTTTTCAAGACAGATTTGTACATTTTTCGGTAAAAAAGATTCCCGGTGTTTCGACCGGGACTCGTATAAAACAAGGGCTCTTAATCATTGGACTAGAAAGGCACACAGCCACAACGGTAACCCTAGATCCAAACCTTGAACTTATAATGCCGGCGCACAAAAACACCTATATCCTCCAGAGTTAAATCTGCGATAACGGGGTATCCTATAACTCGGTATAAATGCACTACTACTACAGCGGGTGCCCAACCCCGAAAGGGGTTTGAAACGCGGTGAATAGGGGAGAATCCCCCTCGCTAAAGGCGGCTTTCTAGGGCCTTTCCTAGCTGTTGCTGAGAGGGTGGCGTTCTAGTCACTGTGGTGATGGGAATGGTCCATCAGAGTGCGAACTGAGCGATCCTCTGCTTCCTCTGACTGTGCCTTTTACTTGTTAGATATTTCTAGGATCTCAAGTGACGGAGTCTCTTCCGTGGAGTTGACATCCCAATCTACCAAGATTGGAAGCCAAAGCGTCAAATTTTACGTGTTGGCCCCTCAACTTTATCTTCATAATTGCTGAGGGGCACAGGGCCCTGGGTGGACGGCTTTGGCTGTCTGGGTGTTTCCTCACCCTCCTCAGCTCCCCGCAATGGGAGTGGCGTCGGGTCAACCAGCGGATATTGTGGTCGGCGGGGAGGGTTCTGTGGGGGGCGCTAGGTTGTGGCGTTGGCATTGCTCGGGCATTTGGGGCTGTTCAGCCAGGCAGCTTGGGGAACAGCGCAGCAAAACAACAACACCCACAAACACAAACCAACAACAACAACAACACAACAACAACAACAACAACAACAACAACCACCAACAACAACAACAACAACAACAACTACAACACCAACAACAACACACAAACAACACCAACAACTACAACAACAACAACAACAACAACAAACACATGCCCTCTACCATCTTATCATATAGTTTTCAAGTAACTGACGGCAGTCGGGCCTATTTACCAAATACGGAAAGGACAAACGGCGTAACATTAGCTGCGAGATGAGTGTTGCAACTGTGAATGATTGTTTTGTTTATCATGTCATTCAGATTGTTCCATTTCTGCTAATACAGTGCTGCCTTAAAACGGTCTATGTTTCATTCTACGTGTTCTATAACCTCATTTTGCCAATAAATGATGGTCTAGAACTCGATGTTAATTACAGTAATAAAAAGCCGGTGGTTTAACTTATAGTAAGGTTTGATATCGAGCCCCGGAGTTAGACAGTTTTCTCGCCCTTCTCACTCTCACACTCCTCTGTCTCTGTATGCAATCACCAGGCTTCTCAATCTCTACAAACGCCCAACTAAAGATTAAGGTTTAATAGACCAGTTCTACCAATTCAACTTCTTTCTATTGTGTTATCAGAATGTAGGACAACTTATTCATCACACACACAGATGGAAGGGTGGTATATATATACCCCATATCAGACCTGTTACATCCTTGGTATTGTGAGAAAGAAAAGTTCATTTCTGTGAAAGGTTAGAAAGTGTTTGCTATGAGAGGCACAGTGAGGAGTCACCAGCCGTATTCTAAGCGTGTGGGTGGTGGGTGGCATCATCCAGCCCTATAATTAACCAATATATTGATAATTGGAAGTATCACATTAATGAAAGAGAGAACTTGAAATCTCCGATAGTTTTGATAGCGAACCATTTATATCGTCTTATTTCGTTCATCCAAGTGTAGGGTTTTCACGGTGGGAAGGTTTAAAAACATATTTTAACAAACTTCAATGAGCTGAACTCGTAGGAGAGAGAGAGAGAGAGAGAGAGAGAGAGAGAGAGAGAGAGAGAGGCAGCAGAAGACCCAACAACCGAAATTCAAGCCGACGTTGTATGTAAACTAATTTTTAGAATGACAATATATATTGTATTGAATTCCTAATACATTGAATTCCTAATACATTTTAAATGTAGGCCATTGTAAGAGTGTGCAATGATGGTTTAGCTATAATTTACAAGACATGAGAACATACGTTGCTGATCACTAACTAGCAGCCAGAGGAGGAAGGTAGGGGAGTTGGGGATAGTTTGGGGGTGGAAGGTGGGGGTAGACTTGGACACGACTCCCCCCTTCCACCTGCCCAGGGTTGGGTAGGGGAAGGAAGGCCCCACCCCTGAGCAGCTTTTAGTACGCGTGAGTGTACAGTACGCAAGACTAGAAAACGAATCTTCGATCCCGTAGATGAACCTCCGCCGTTCCTTTTGTCGAGGGAGGCGAGAAGGGTGGGAAGAGGTGTAAGGGGGAGGAGGTATGAGATGGAGGGAAAGGGGAGAAGGAGTGGGGGGGGAGAAGGATGTGGGGGGGGAGAAGGGGTTGTAAGGGGGAGGAGGAGTATGAGATGGAGGGAAGGATGAGGGGGGGAAGAAGGAGGGTGGTGGGAGAAAGGGTGTAAGGGGGAGGAAGTATGAGATGGAGGGAAGATTGAGGGGGGAAGAAGGAGGGGGGTGGGTGGAGGTAAGGATGAGGGGGTGGGGGAAGGAGGGTGGTGGGTGGAGGTAAGGATGAGGGGGTGGGGGAAGGAGGGTGGTGGGTGGAGGTAAGGATGAGGGGGTGGGGGGAAGGAGGGTGGTGGGTGGAGGTAAGGATGAGGTGGTGGGGGAAGGAGGGTGGTGGGTGGAGGTAAGGATGAGGGGGTGGGTGGGGAAGGAGGGTGGTGGGTGGAGGTAAGGATGAGGGGGTGGGGGAAGGAGGGTGGTGGGTGGAGGTAAGGATGAGGGGGGGGGGGAAGGAGGGTGGTGGGTGGAGGTAAGGATGAGGGGGTGGGGGAAGGAGGGTGGTGGGTGGAGGTAAGGATGAGGGGGTGGGGGGGGAAGGAGGGTGGTGGGTGGAGGTAAGGATGAGGGGGTGGGGGAAAGGAGGGTGGTGGGTGGAGGTAAGGATGAGGGGGTGGGGGAAGGAGGGTGGTGGGTGGAGGTTAAGGATGAGGTGGTGGGGGCAGGAGGGTGGGGGGTGGAGGTAAGGATGAGGGGGTGGGGGAAGGAGGGTGGTGGGTGGAGGTAAGGATGAGGGGGTGGGGGAAGGAGGGTGGTGGGTGGAGGTAAGGATGAGGTGGTGGGGGAAGGAGGGTGGTGGGTGGAGGTAAGGATGAGGGGGTGGGGGAGGAGGGTGGTGGGTGGAGGTAAGGATGAGGGGGTGGGGGAAGGAGGGTGGGGTGGAGGTAAGGATGAGGTGGTGGGGAAGGAGGGTGGTGGGTGGAGGTAAGGATGAGGGGGTGGGGGAAGGAGGGTGGTGGGTGGAGGTTATGGATGAGGTGGTGGGGGTAGGAGGCTGGTGGGTGGAGGTAAGCATGAGGGGGCGAGGGAAGGAGGGTGGTGGGTGGAGGTAAGGATTAGGGGGTGGGGAAGGAGGGTGGTGGGTGGAGGAAAGGATGAGGTGGTGGGGGAAGGAGGGTGGTGGGTGGAGGAAAGGATGAGGTGGTGGGGGAAGGAGGGTGGTGGGTGGAGGTAAGGATGAGGTGGTGGGGGAAGGAGGGTGGGGGTGGAGGTAAGAATGAGGGGGGTGGGGGAAGGAGGGTGGTGGGTGGAGGTAAGGATGAGGTGGTGGGGGAAGGAGGGTGGTGGGTGGAGGTAAGGATGAGGTGGTGGGGGGAAGGAGGGTCGGGGTGGAGGTAAGGATGAGGGGGGGGGGGAAGGAGGGGGTGGGGATGGAGGTAAGGATGAGGGGGTGTGGGGGAAGGAGGGTGGTGGGTGGACGGGGGGACGGAGGTGTAAGGGCAGGAGGTATGAGATGGAGGTAAGGATGAGGGGGTGGGGGACGAAGGGTGGTGGATGGAAGGGGGTAAGGACGGAGGTGTGGGGGGGAGGAGGGTATGAGATGGAGGTAAGGATGAGGGGGTGGGGGAAGGAGGGTGGTGGGGGCAAAGGGGGGGACGGAGGGGTGTAAGGGGGAGGAAGTATGAGATGGAGGGAAGGATGAGGGGGGTGGGTGAAGGAGGGTGGTGGGGGAAGGGGTGGACGGAGGTGTAAGGGGGAGGAGGTATGAGATGGAGGGAAGGATGAGGGGTGGGGGAAAGAAGAGTGGTGGGGTAAGGGGGGGACGGAGGTGTAAGGGGGAGGAGGTATGAGATGGAGGGAAGGAGAGGGGGTGGGGGGGAAGGAGGGTGGTGGGGTAAGGGAGGGACGGAGGGTGTAAGGGGGAGGAGGTATGAGATGGAGGGACGATGAGGGGGTGGGGGGAAGGAGGGTGGTGGGGGAAGGGGGGAGGACGGAGGTGTAAGAGGAAGGAGGTAAGTGAGGGAGGGTAGGATGAGGGTGTGGGGGAAGGTGGGTGGTGGGGGAAGGGGGGACGGAGGTGTAAGGGGGCAGGAGGTATGAGATGGAGGTAAGGATGAGGGGGTGGGGGAAAGAAGGGTGGTGGGGTAAGGGGGAGACGGAGGAGGTGTAAGGGGGAGGAGGAGTATGAGATGGAGGTAAGGATGAGGGGGTGGGGGAAGGAGGGTGGTGGGGGAAGGGGGGGACGGAGGTGTAAGGGGGAGGAGGTATGAGATGGAGGGAAGGACTGAGGGGGGTGGGGGAAGGAAGGGTGGTGGGGGAAGGGGGAGACGGAGGTGTAAGGGGGAGGAGGTATGAGATGGAGGTAAGGATGAGGCGGGTGGGGGAAAGGAGGGTGGTGGGGGGAAAAGGGGGGGACGGAGGTGTAAGGGGGAGGAAGTATGAGATGGAGGGAAGGATGAGGGGGTGGGGGGAAGGAGGGTGGGGTGGGGGAAGGGGGGGGACGGAGGTGTAAGGGGGAGGAGGTATGAGATGGAGGGAAGGATGAGGGGGTGGGGGAAGAAGGGTGGTGGGGGAAGGGGGAGACGGAGGTGTAAGGGGGAGGAGGTATGAGATGGAGGTAAGGATGAGGGGGTGGGGGAAGGAGGGTGGTGGGGAAAAGGGGGGGGACGGAGGTGTAAGGGGGAGGAGGTATGAGATGGAGGGAAGGATGAGGGGGTGGGGGAAGAGAGAGTGGTGGGGTAAGGGGGGGGACGGAGGTGTAAGGGGGAGGAGGTATGAGATGGAGGGAAGGATGAGGGGGTGGGGGAAGGAGGGTGGTGGTGGGGGAAGGGGGGGACGGAGGTGTAAGGGGGAGGTGTTATGAGATGGGGGGGAGGATGAGGGGGTGGGGGAAGGAGGGGGGGGGGGGAAGGGCGGGACGGATGTGTAAGGGGGAGGGGGTATGAGATGGAGGGAAGGATGAGGGGGTGGGGGAAGGATGGTGGTGGGGGAAGGGGGGGACGGAGGTGTAAGGGGGGGGAGGAGGTATGAGATGGAGGGAAGGATGAGGGGGTGGGGGGAAGGAGGGTGGTGGGGGAAGGGGGGGGACGGAGGTGTAAGGGGGAGGAGGTATGAGATGGAGGGAAGGATGAGGGGGTGGGGGAAGGAGGGTGGTGGGGGAGGGGGGGGACGGAGGTGTAAGGGGGAGGGGGTATGAGATGGAGGGAAGGATGAGGGGGTGGGGGAAGAAGGGTGGTGGGGGAAGGGGGAGGACGGAGGTGTAAGGGGGAGGAGGTATGAGATGGAGGTAAGGATGAGGGGTGGGGGAAGGAGGGTGGTGGGGGGTAGGGGGGGACGGAGGTGTAAGGGGGAGGAGGTATGAGATGGAGGGAAGGATGAGGGGGTGGGGGAAGGAGGGTGGTGGGGGAAGGGGGGGAGACGGAGGTGTAAGGGGGAGGGAGGTATGAGATGGAGGTAAGGATGAGGGGGGGTGGGGGAAGGAGGGTGGTGGGGGGGGAAGGGGGGACGGAGGTGTAAGGGGGAGGAGGTATGAGATGGAGGTAAGGATGAGGGGGTGGGGGAAGGAGGGTGGTGGGGAAGGGGGGGGGACGGGTTAAGGGGGAGGAGGTATGAGATGGAGGGAAAGGATGAGGGGGTGGGGGACAGGAGGGTGGTGGGGGGAAGGGGGGGACGGAGGTGTAAGGGGGAGGAGGTATGAGATGGAGGGAAGGATGAGGGGGTGGGGGAAGGAGGGTGGTGGGGGGAAGGGGGGGACGGAGGTGTAAGGGGGAGGAGGTATGAGATGGAGGGAAAGGATGAGGGGGTGGGGGAAGGAGGGTGGTGGGGGAAGGGGGGGACGGAGGTGTAAGGGGAGGAGGTATGAGCATGGAGGGACGGATGAGGGGTGGGGGAAGGAGGGTGGTGGGGGAAAGGGGGGGACGGAGGTGTAAGGGGGAGGAGATGAGATGGAGGAAGGATGAGGGGGTGGGGAAGAAGGGTGGTGGGGTAAGGGGGGGGGGGGGGGACGGAGGTGTAAGGGGGAGGAGGTATGAGATGGAGGGAAGGATGAGGGGGTGGGGGAAGGAGAGTGGTGGGGAAGGGAGGGACGGAGGTGTAAGGGGGAGGAGGTATGAGATGGGAGGGAAGGATGAGGGGGTGGGGGAAGGGGAGGGAAGGGTGGTGGGGGGAAGGGGGGGACGGAGGTGTAAGGGGGAGGAGGTATGAGATGGAGGGAAGGATGAGGGGGTGGGGAAGGAGGGTGGTGGGGGAAGGGGGGGACGGAGGTGTAAGGGGCAGGAGGTATGAGATGGAGGTAAGGATGAGGGGGGTGGGGAAAGAGGGGTGGTGGGGGAAGGGGAGACGGAGGTGTAAGGGGGAGGAGGTATGAGATGGAGGTAAGGATGAGGGGGTGGGGGGAAGGAGGGTGGTGGTGAAAGGGGGGGACGGAGGTGTACGGGGGAGGAGGTATGAGATGGAGGGAAGGATGAGGGGGTGGGGAAAGAAGGGTGGTGGGGGAAGGCGGAGACGGAGGTGTAAGGAGGAGGAGGTATGAGATGGGAGTAAGGATGAGGGGGTGAGGGAAGGAGGGTGGTGGGGAAAGGGGGGGACGGAGGTGTAAGGGGGAGGAAGTATGAGATGAAGGGAAGGATGAGGGGGTGGGGGGAAGGAGGGTGGTGGGGGAAGGGGGTGGACGGAGGTTGTAAGGGGGAGGAGGTATGAGATGGAGGGAAGGATGAGGGGGTGGGGGGAAGAAGGGTGGTGGGGGAAGGGGGAGACGGAGGTGTAAGGGGGAGGAGGTATGAGATGGGAGGTAAGGATGAGGGGGTGGGGGAAGGAGGGTGGTGGGGGAAGGGGTGGACGGAGGTGTAAGGGGGAGGAGGTATGAGATGGAGGGAAGGATGAGGGGTGGGGGAAGAAGAGTGGTGGGCGAAGGGGGGGACGGAGGTGTAAGGGGGAGGAGGTATGAGATGGAGGGAAGGATGAGGGGGTGGGGGAAGGAGGGTGGTGGGGGAAGGGGGGGGACGGAGGTGTAAGGGGGAGGAGGTATGAGATGGAGGGAAGGATGAGGGGGTGGGGGAAGGAGGGTGGTGGGGGAAGGGGTGGACGGAGGTGTAAGGGGGGGGAGGAGGTATGAGATGGAGGGAAGGATGAGGGGGTGGTGGAAGGAGAGTGGTGGGGTAAGGGGGGGACGGAGGTGTAAGGGGGAGGAGGTATGAGATGGAGGGAAGGATTGAGGGGGTGGGGGAAGGAGGGTGGTGGGGGAAGGGGGGGGACGGAGGTGTAAGGGGGAGGAGGTATGAGATGGAGGGAAGGATGAGGGGGTGGGGAAGGAGGGTGGTGGGGGAAGGGGGGGACGGAGGTGTAAGGGGGAGGAGGTATGAGATGGAGGGAAGGATGAGGGGGTGGGGGGGAAGGAGGGTGGTGGGGGAAGGGGGGGACGGAGGTGTAAGGGGGAGGAGGTATGAGATGGAGGGAAGGATGAGGGGGTGGGGGAAGGAGGGTGGTTGGGGAAGGGGGGGACGGAGGTGTAAGGGGGAGGAGGTATGAGATGGAGGGAAGGATGAGGGGGTGGGGGAAGGAGGGTGGTGGGGGAAGGGGGAGACGGAGGTGTAAGGGGGAGGAGGTATGAGATGGAGGTAAGGATGAGGGGGTGGGGGAAGGAGGGTGGTGGGGGAAGGGGGGGACGGAGGTGTAAGGGGGAGGAGGTATGAGATGGAGGGAAGGATGCGGGGGGTGGGGGAGAGGAGGGTGGTGGGGGAAGGGGGGGACGGAGGTGTAAGGGGGAGGAGGTATGAGATGGAGGGAAGGATGAGGGGGTGGGGGAAGGAGGGTGGTGGGGGAAGGGGGAGGGAAGGAGGGAATATAGGATTAAACCATGAACAGAAGACATCAGGGTTTTTTTTTTTTTTTTTTTCGATATCAACTAATGTATAAGAATCTTCCAAGCTGCCCCAACAATTCTCTGGGGTAATTCATCTAATAGCAGCTGTGATAAAAACCTGTCTCCTCTCCCGGACTCCCACTCTTTACATTCACTGCCCTCCCTAATTGGAAGGAAGGACAGAGGGAGGGAATAGCAAGCAAGCAATACTGAATCTTTATGGCTCCGAGATGCAACTTTTGGTCACGATTAAGGGGAGGCAGACCGTTTTTCTGGACCCCCTTCTTCCTAATGTTTAGCCCCACTATTTTTGAGATTATAAGACGTTCGGCCCATTAGTTTGGCGATTTTAACACCTTTCGCCCCATTTCGTTGACAATTTTAAGACCTTTTGTGCCATTTAGGTGTCGATTGATTTCTGGCGAGCGATAGCGAGCCTGCAAATTTAAGAGGAACCGGCCTTCGGCCGGGAAATTTTTCTACCGAGAAATGTACACATTTATCTTGAATAGGGGTCTAAGGGGTGTTTGTCTAAGCTTGATGGAGGTCTAGGGAGGAAACTAAAAATATATATGAATAAATGAATAAATAGACCAAACAAACGGCCAGTCTCCCCTTAACAAACAAACAGGTAATATAATATAAGCTCCGGCAATCAGGCTAATCAACCTTCCAAACCATCGCCTTTTGTGTATATTTAAGTTTATCTCCATCTATCTACTACCGGACGCCGTGATCCTGAAAGGGGTGGCCACGAAGGAAACGCCCCCATGCACTTCTGTTCCCAGTCAGTCGACGTCCCTCCTCCCATCCAGCACCGCTTTAACGCATATACTTCTTAACTCTATCCTTCCACCTCTCTCTCGGTCTACCTCTCCCTCTCTGTCCTTCGACCTCACTCTCATACACTCTTTTAGTCATTCTCTCGCTTCCCATATGTTCCACATCGCCGAACCATCTGAAGGTGTTCCTTTCCACACTGTCATGTAAGGACTTCGTTACTTCCATGCTGACCACCTTATTTCTTATTACTGCTTTCAGCATTCCAAATGTTTTGTTATAATATGATATTTACTAGCCCAATCGATACGATACACACAAAAGAGTGAGAGACATGCAACATTGCGGCGTGTAGAGAGAGATTTTAGGGAGTTAATAAGAGGAAGTGTTTTGATGAGATAAAATGACTTTGACTACCCGTTCGAGAAGTGCGGTATGGGTGGAGCCTCTCCATAAATGCTAGCAATACTCGATACATGGGCGCAATGTTTCCCTATACAGAGCAAGGCTGTGCGGAGGTGAGGAACCCATGGAGATGGTTGAGCACACCTAACTTCTGGGAAGCTGATAGTAGCTAGTAAGTTGCGGAAAGCAGTGAAGATCATGTATGTGGGTGCAAAGGCGGCAGTGCGTGTGGAGAATACCGTGAGGTCGTATTTGACATACAAATATACTCTGAACAGTAGACAGGATGAATATAAACACCATGTGTGCGATAAGTGTTACGACCGGGACTCGTATAAAACAAGGGCTCTTAATCATTGGACTAGAAAGACACACAGCCACAACGGTAACACTAGATCCAACCCTCGAACTTATAATGCCGGCGCACAAAAACACCTATACCCTCCAGAGTTAAATCTGCGATAGCGGGGTATCCCCTAACTCGGTATAAGTGCACTACTACTACAGGCTGATGATCTCTGATACAGCCTGATCACAATAACATACAATTACGTTAATAATGTATACAAGGAAAAAGATAGAGAGCTTAATTAAATCACTGGAATGATGTAATGCAAACAAGAAGAAGGTATAATTAAAGTTACTCTAAACAATAATAAACTGTCACTCCTATATCAAAGAAAGTGAATGAAAGTCCTAAAGCATCGAACAGGAATCTTCTGAAGAAAGTCTGATGCTGCTTAAGATGATCGAATCGGATTTTGAACTGTTATATAAAGCAGGAACAAGATATGACAAGTGTAGGGACATACAGTGTTAACTGGCACGGGAATATCGATAAATGCGCAATAGTATTATCTCCAACAACAAAAGAAGTACTTCCTCAGGCAACGCAAAAGCCTGCTCAGGTTCTGCAACTCAACAACAACCAAGGCTTACAATCAACGTGAATAAAAATCCTGCATACATATCATAAGAGTTTATAATCCTAATCGGGTGTCTGCTAGGCAAATAAAGTCTAGCTGGGATGTCGTAGGCTAGGAAACAATGGCTGAGCAAGTGGCTCGTAGCCTAGCGAGGTCCTCAAGACTGTACGGCCAAATAACGTTAAATGACGGGGTGCTCTCTTGAGAGATCCAGATCGCTAGTACCTGGTTCTCTCCTGGCGACCCTCTTCAAGTCAAAGCAAATCGAGTTAGCACAGTGGTGGGTGGCAGAGGCAAAAGCCCTCACTCGCAACACAGTGCTAAACTCACAAGGTACACAGTCAGAAAGACAACCTAGGCTTCCCACGCATCCGTTGCGATTGTACAAGTTCAACAAAACCTGGTACACATCGGAAATCACAACACCAATAGCCTCACCCCAGTCTAGCATTAAATAGCCCAGCAGACAACCAAGAAATAGGTAGGGAGACACCGCAAGTGTGTCGAACCTCTACAGACAAAATGATAACCCCTCCAAAATGTCTAACTAAACATGAAATATCTGAGAGCTTCAGCATATAATTGATGGCCGATATATGACATCGTGCAGAACCAAAGGGGAGTTATGATGTTAAATAGATTAGAAGAATAAGAGGTAAGAAGTTGAGAGAGAGAGAAAGTGTTCTATAGATGGAAGTCGGGGACAGATGGCAAGGGAGGTGTGAAGGTTATGCTGGTCAAGCAAGCTCTGAGCGAGGAAGGCACAAAGGCAGCAAGGAGTGCGAGGGGACTACCTTCTGCTGCGGCAGAAGGGCGGCAAAGCGGCCAGCCACTCAGAGGGCCCGGCTGTGGCATGACGTCACCGAGACAACGCGTAACACTACGCGCACAACCCTCTGCCTCCTGCACTTACTCACTCACACTCTCTAGCTGTATCATTCAGTCTTATACATTAAACTTATAACTGATGATATAAAATATAATGCATTGTCACAGACGAAAATAAAGACCACTTCTATAATGACGTGTAACATGACGATTCACAAGAAAGAAAGTATAACATTGTAGATAGACTGTAGCCAAATTCATTGCCCTGGCGAGTGTTAGCGAGTGGCCAAGCGAGTGGCTGAGCCCACGTGGCGTTCTGCTAAGCTGCAGGCGTCGCACCCCACCCAAGATATTAGACGCTCAACCATGATCTCCATATCTGACAAGCAGAACCCCGATAAGACTCGCCACCCCTAACCACTAAGCAACAAAGAAAGGCAAAGCTCAGTTCTCATCAAAAAAATTACAACCCCTCCCAACACAATAGCTTAATTCATACTGCTATGCTCCTAGAGCGAGCTTCTACTAGCCCAGCCTTCTGAGAGAAGTACAGGTTCGACTCAGAACATCAGCTATAACATACTTAAAAATGTAACTATTAAAGAAAGAGTTTTTATAGAATTTTCATTTTTAATATATTTATGGCGGCTGCACTACAGGGGCAAGCCAATTTTACTCTACACAAACCCGCACACCTGTGGTAGCCTAACTCGGATCCTCCACCCTCAATAAACAGTCAGCAATCACGTATCACTACCGGCAATATGGCGAATGTCTAAATTGTACTCCTGTAATATCAACGACCACCGTGTCGGTCTCATATTCCGATTGTGAAACTGATTGAGAAATTTAAGAGGGTGGTGATCAGTATACACTACCACGACTGGTCCATAGGCCGGAACATACACCTCGAAGTGCCTGAGCGCCAGCACTATCGCCAGTAATTCTTTCTCCACCACTGAGTAATTCTTCTGGGCCGAATTAAATTTTTTGGAGAAAAAACTTACTGGTTGTTCCAGGCCCTCTTCATCTGTCTGCATCAAGACGGCACCAGCCCCAACCTTGCTGGCATCAGTTGCCAACTGAAACGGCCTGTCGAAGTCTGGGGCCCTGAGTATTGGATGAGTGCATAAAAGGTATTTAACAAGGGAAAATGCCTTTTCACACTCCGGCGCCCACAGAAACTTCTTATCCTTCGCTAATAAGTCAGTCAGAGGTGCCAACACAGTTGAATATCCTTGAATGAAACGGCGATAGTACCCGATCATGCCCAAAAACCTCATAATCTGCTGCTTGGTGGTCGGTCTAGGGAACTGATTGATAGCCTGTATCTTCTTCTGAGGAGGGCAAACCTGGCCTCTCCCGACCACAAATCCTAGATACTGCACAGTTGCCCTTACAAAGTCACACTTTCCCAGATTCACACCAAGCCCGCTTCACTAAGCTTGTTAAACAAGGCTTCAATGTGTGCACAGTGACTTTCAAAGTCATCGTCATAAATTATCACATCGTCTAAATACACAGTACAGTTAGGGATTTCTGCTACTAAGGCATTCATCAGATTCTGGAAAGTCGCTGGTGCATTCTTGAGTCCATAGGGCATGACGTTACAACAGTAGGTGTTACCATCCACCACAAACCCACAAACCTCCTTCGCTCGCTCCGACAGCGGCACTTGCCAGTAACCTTTCACTAGGTCTACCTTGGTCAAATACTGTGCCTTTCCGATCTTGTCGACACTGTCATCCACACGAGGAAGGGGGTAAGCATTTGTGGGGGTTAAACCGTTTAACCGCCGGAAATCAATACAAAAACGAACTTTCCCATCAGGCTTGGGCTGCAGAGTGACGGGAGATGTCCACCTAACTGCACCCTTTTCTATCAGGCCCCGATCCAACATATACGCTAACTCGTCCCTGAGTGCTGGGAGTTTGATAGGAGGGACTCGGTATGGCACTGATTTAAAGGGTGGGTGATCTCCTACATCCACATCATGCACCGCATGAGTTGTGAGGCCTGGGTGCTCCGCAAACACAGCACGGTATAAATCGAACAGGTGCTGCATGGCTACACGCTGTTGCTCAGGCAGGTGCTCTAGAGCCTCGTGAGCCACCTGTCTTGAGTTCCCCGCCCACTGGTCTGCGGAGACATGACAATCCCAGTTATCCTCCACCTGAGCATTACTGTCCCTTCCTCTTTCTCCACCTTGACCGCTGCAAGTCATCACCGGGACAGTGAGAGGCTCAGGGGGGCGCCTCACATACTCCTTAATCACATTTACGTGGCACAACTGATTTCACTTCCTTCTGTCTGGAGAGGCCACCAGGTAGTCAAGATCTGAGATCTTCTCCACCACCCTATAAGGAGCAGTGTACTTAGCGGATAAGGGATGACCAACCAAAGGTAGCAAGATCAACACCTCTTGACCCACCTGAAACTCCCGGAGTTTGACCTTCTCATCGTGCCTGTCCTTCATCAGGGCCTGGGATCCCACCAGGTTCCGACCAGCCAACTCCAAACTCTTCAACATCCGTTCTCTGCTCTCGAGGACATATTTCAATAGCGAACACGGCTTAGTAGTACCCTCCCAGATCTCCTTAACCATCTTGAGAGGGCCTCTGATGCGATGACCAAATACAAGCTCATTTGAACTAAACCCGAGGCTTTCACCAGGTACCTCTCTCGCAGTGAACAATACGTAGGGCAAACCAAGGTCCCAGTCTTTACCATTCTTCAGACAATAACAACGGAGCATACTCTTTAAGGTCGAATGCCACCTCTCTAACACCCCTTGGCTCTCAGGGTGATAAGCCAACGACACTACAGTATTAATCCTGTGTTGCTGCATTGTCTGTGTAAATATGTTCGAGGTAAAGTTAGACCTCTGGTCAGATTGTATTTCCTGCGGATACCCATACCGGGAAAAGTGCAAAAGCAAGTTCCTAACCACCGTCTTTGCCATGCCATTCCTCATGGGGTAGTGCATCAGGATAACTGGTCGCTACATCCATTATCGTCACGAGAAATTTATTACCGGCACTAGTAGGAGGGAGGGGACCAACCATGTTTATAACTACCTTACTGAAGGGGGGCCCCATGACAGGAATAGGTTGTAACGGAGGGGATGCATTGATTCGGTTTCCCCACTTTCTGGCAGGTACTGCACATTGCCACCCATGACACAACCTGTGCTTTTAAACCTGGCCACCAAAACAACTTAACCAAAGCCGCTACCGTCTTGCGTACTCCCAAGTGTCCTGCCAACGGCACATCGTGGGCCAACCTTAGTAGGCTATCCCTGCACGCCCTCGGCACAACCAGCTGGTCTACCACTCCTGACCCACCCTCCCAACTTCTCTTCGGGTCTTGAAATCGCCGATACAATATTCCCTCAATATAAAAAAATCTCCTGGCTTTGCATCCCCGTCCTCTTCGAGCTCAACAGCACCATTACCACACTTCTGAACTTCCGGATCCTCCAACTGCAGTTTACTAATATCCGAGGGAGCCAACCTGTCTAAATGCTTCCGAAGCAACCCATGTCCTCCCCCAATATCAAACTGAGCAACCCTTTTTTCTCTCTGTGTGTAACGTTGCTGCCTCGGAGTCTCTTCCTGCCCTACCTCCTCACTAGCTGTGACAGGTCCTGGGGCTTCTCCAGACTCCAACAATGTTGCCAATACTGAGTCGCAAAGAAGAGCTGCTGGTACTAAACTCTCCAAACTTTTACCAACATTAGCCGTCTTCTTCCAACCATTCCTCCGTTGATCAGAAGACTGAGGAATAGGCTGTGACACTTTGGATGCAAGAGATCTTGTAACAACGCACGCCATAGGTTGTACATGACACTTCTCTACCCACTCCTGTTCCTCCCTACTCACGTCGGCCGGCTTCTCGGCAACGACTAAGGGTGAAACCTCAGAAGTAGGCACCGCAAAGTCGTTGCCGAGAAGGAGGTCAACGCCCCCAACAGGCAAGTTCTCCACAATTCCAACATCCAACTCTCGTGTCACACCTTCTACCTCCAGTTCCATCCTGACCAACGGGTATGACCTGGTAGCATTGATACCTTGCACCACAACCACCCGTGCCGCGTTTATTGGTCTACCAGTAAAGTTCTTCATCAAAGTCTGAGAGGCACCCGTGTCTCGCAATAGCTCAACTCCATGCTTCTTACCAGCCCACTACACGCAGCCACGCCCTCGATGGTCGCAAAAGACATCGCGGACAGGGTTCGAGCCTTCCGGATTCTTCTCCACTGGCTGTGTCCCAGCCTCTGACGTTATACCCCGGGCAAACTCAGACGACTTTGGGGACACCCCAATGTTGCGAGCCAAAGACACAACTGCATTAGGTAGCTTGCTTGGACAGGCTCTTACAAAATGCCCCTCCTTATGTTCTTAGTGTAATTATGTGTATCAGTGTTTCGGGGAGGGGGAGGGTTACGCTCCTTATTGCCTGCATCACTTCTCTGTGCAGAACAGCACCCACGAATCAAAGATAACCGAAGGTCAGCCATCTCAGCTGCCTCCTGAAGAGTTTTCGAGGTTTTTTCTTTAAGATTCAACGTCAAATCGCAGCCCGTACACTTGAAAAATTGTTCTAGAAGCATCAGCTGTTTCAACTCAAACGTCGATGCCTTCTCAGAACGCAGCCAGTTTCTAAATGCATCGGACAGATCCCGAACATGCTCAAGAAAGGTGCACTCACGACCCTTCGTTACACCCCGGAACTTCAATCTGTACGTCTCTGGTTGTAACTCGTACGCCCGCAGAACAGCCTCCTTCAATACCTCATAATCGACGCAAGACTCCAAGGGCAACGCATCATATGCCTTGAGTCCTTTGCCAACCAACCTAGAGGAAACAAGGGCTGCCCACTTAACCTCGGGCCATTGGTGCTCCCGGCACTTCTTCTCAAAACGCATGAAAAATTCGGTGACACCCGACTCATCAAATACAGGGACTAACTTAAGAAGGTGCGATAAAGACTGATCAAGACCTCGATTCCCAGAACCGAGACGCTGCCCTGTTGACTCCACCCGAGACTTCTCAAGATCTATGTCTGCACAGTACTTCGTAGCCTGAATCCTGAGCTCAGCCTCATGCCTTCGTTGCTCAAGCTCAGCCTCATGCCTTCGTTGCTCAAGCTCAGCCTCATGCCTTCGTTGCTCAGCCTGCATTTTAGCCATCTCCAGCTGGAAGAGCATATCTGCAGTTAAACATTGGAGGAGGAGATGCAACAATTGGAGACCCACCCTGTGATCCACCCAGGTGCAAACCACGCTGCCAGTGACTATCGGCTTGCGGGACCGTAACCGACTCCGGAGCCCGAGGGGGCGCCCTGGTAGGAGTCGAGTGGGATGGGGGCTGGGCCGAAGGTGCCCCAGCTCCCTCTCCACCCGAAGCCCCACGCACCCCGCCGAGCACCCAGGCCACCAGGTCACCTCTCGTCATGCTGCTAGTGCCCACATGAACCATGACCGTGGCCAAACACTGGAGACCATACCGATCAATCCCCGATACCCGGTCAACAGTAATAGGCATCTCCAGAAACTTCTTTGCATCCTCCTCACTAGTTATTACTCTAATGTGTTCTAACAAACCCCGCTGCTGCACCTCAGAGCGTGCTTCCCGTACTGTGTTCTCACTGTACACTGATCCGTCGTCCGACATAATGTCCACCGAAAATTCTCAACGTTTATATAAAAAAAAAAGGAGTACCTAAACTCTCATGTAGCACTATTCACTCAACAATTATGAAGACTCTTAAGTGTTATACTACTTGCCAAAACAAATCCGTGTCCACTATATTCCTTCAAACAAAAAAACAAATTACCACAACACTCTTTCAATATTTCTCTAAGTTCACAAAATCCTGAGCAAGGTCGCCATTTGTTACGACGTGGACTCGTATAAAACAAAGGCTCTTAATAATTGGACTAGAAAGGCACACAGCCACAACGGTAACACTAGATCCAACCCTCGAACTTATAATGCCGGCGCACAAAAACACCTATACCCTCCAGAGTTAATTCTGCGATAGCGGGGTATCCTCTAACTCGGTATAAATGCACTACTACTACAGGCTGATGATCTCTGATACAGCCTGATCACAACAACATACAATTATGTTAATAATGTATACAAGGAAAAAGAAAGAGAGCTTAATTAAATCACTGGAATGATTTAATGCAAACAAGAAGAAGGTATAATTAAAGTTACTCTAAACAATAATAAACTGTCACTATTAAAGAAAGTGAATGAAAGTCCTAAAGCATCGAACAGGAATCTTCTGAAGAAATTCTGATGCTGCTTAAGATGATCGAATCGGATTTTGAACTGTTATATAAAGCAGGAACAAGATATGACAAGTGTAGGGACATACAGTGTTAACTGACACGGAACTAACGATAAATGCGCAATAGTATAATCTCCAACAACAAAAGAAGTACAAAGGAGTACAAAGGAAATCAAGCAACAACAAATCTAGTGACCCTTCTAGGTTGCTTGTCCTCCAAAACACTGATGAGAAAGTGTCCAAACAGTGGTTTAGAGTGGGTAAGGGAACATTGGAAAGGGAATTACTGCCCTGGAACTAATGTCCGTGGCAGGATTAGGAAGTTAGTAGGGGACAAATGGGTTAGTAACTAAGGGGGGGATAAAATAAAGTTATTTATTTACAAACGCAGTCAGTCGCGGGTTTGATGAGAGATATTTGTCTAGGCGGAGTTTAAATGAATCAACGGTGATGCAGTATATAACGTTTTGGGGAAGCCCATTCCACAAGTTGACAACTCGATTGAAAAAGAAATTCTTAGATTCGTGTGAGTTAAAAGAATTACCAATAATTTTGCAACCGTTTCCCCGCGTGTAACTAGATTGGTCGCTAGTGAAGTACTTACTACAGTACATATTGTCGATGCCTTTGATGATTTTGAACACTTGAATTAAGTCACCTCTTAATCTGCGCTGGGTTAAAGGAAATAGATTTAATTCTCTAAGACGCTCTTCGTATGGTTTGTTCTTTAGGCTAGGTATCATTTTGGGAACTCT
This sequence comes from Paralithodes platypus, assembly GCA_032716605.1. NCBI lineage: Eukaryota > Metazoa > Arthropoda > Malacostraca > Decapoda > Lithodidae > Paralithodes > Paralithodes platypus. The sequence continues at coordinate 12,395,984 of CM064518.1, read as the reverse complement.
ACGTTGAACTCGCTCTAGCTTGTTTATATCTTTTTGGTAATAAGGGCATCAGGATTGAACGCAGTATTCCAGAAGAGGGCGGACTAAGGAATTGTAAAGGGTTAGGATAACTTCTTTGGATTTATGCTCAAATGACCTGCCTATAAATCCAATTATTTGTTTGCCTTCTTAAACATCTTCTGAATTGTTGACTCGGTTTTAGGTTACTCGATATTGTTACTCCCAGATCGGTTTCTCTGTTTACATTCTTAAGCTGAGTGCCATTCATCGAATTGTTTGCTTTCTCATTTAGGTATCCGATATGTAGTACTTTACATTTATCCGCATTGAAACTCATTTGCCAAATTTGGCCCAACATGACAATTTATCTAGATTGTGTTGCATATTGTCAACTTGTTCTTTTGAGAGTACGCTATTTGCAATTTTTGTACCATCAGCAAATTTTGAGATTGTACAGGTGAGACCCTCATCTATGTCGTTGATGTAAATTAGAAAGAGAATTGGTCCAAGTACCGATCCCTGGGGTACCCCGCTACTTACATTGGTCCATTTAGATGCCTTACCGTTTATGACTACTCTTTTCTTTCTGTCGCTGAGCCAATTTTCTATCCATTTCAACACACCGTCTTCTATTCCATGCACATTTAGTTTTAACAGTAAACGTTTGTGGGGAACTTTGTAAAACGCCTTTTGAAAATCAAGGTATATAATATCTACAGCTTTACTCTCATCGTAGAGGTTGAGGATATCGTGGAAGAATTCTAAGAGGTTTGTTAAACAGGAACGTTTTTTACGAAAGCCGTGTTGAGTATCTTTAACCCGTCCAGCCCCGGCTAGTTTTGTAATGTTTGTTCACCAGAACCCGGCCGGTTTTCAAAAAATTGTTTTATTCCAGAAACAATAGCGAATGGCTTAGGAATGAAGGAAAAACCACGAAAAACCGCTCAAAAAGCTTAAAGAATGGTCCTACAGAGCCCCCGAAAACGTATTTTACAAGAGTAAAAAATTGAAGTCAATTACCCCAAAAAACCAGGTTATTGTGCGCTCACGCGCACATAAGTGGACTTTGAGAGTTTTCAACCATCGGCACGGTTGCGTGGGATACGTACACAGTTCCCATACAAATCTGAGCCCTCTTGAGTGGCTACACCTGAGGTTACGGTCGGCGCAATTAGGGTGACGCGCCAGGCGCATCTCTGGGGCTGTGCGTTACATATATCGCCGACGCGTCAGGCGCGTCGCTGGGGCTGTACGGGTTAAGTATGTTATTTTCCTCTAAGTGATTTACGAGTCTGTCTCGTATGACCGTTTCTAGCATTTTACATACAACTGAGGTTAAGCTAATTGGATGATAGTTACGGGGTAGGGATTTACTGCCTTTTTTGAAGATCGGTGTTACGTTGGCTAGCTTCCACTGATCAGGCATAGTTCCAGACTGCAAGGATTTATTGAATAGTAATGTCAGTGGTTTGGAGAGCTCATCCTTAGCTTCCTTTAGAACTCTAGGCGAAATTGTATCAGGTCCAGGCGTTTTATTTACCTTGAGCTTATCTAAACAATGCAATACTTCTCTCTCTGTAACGGTGATATTGCTTAGAACATCTGAATTATCAATCTGAATCGGCGATGGTGTAGGGATATCACTGAGGTCTTCTGTTGTAAAAACTGATGCAAAGAAGGTATTGAGGGCATTACTCATGTGTACTTCGTCTTTGGTGTATACTCCATTTTCATCGACTAATGGTCCAACAGTTGAAGTAACTACTTTTTTCTTTCTGATATAACTATAGAATTCTTTCGGGTTTGTTTTACTTTGATTCGCAATATGTAACTCTAAGGTGTTTTTACTTTGCTTAATTAACTTTTTGGCTTTGCGTCGTAGCTCTACAAATTTCACCCGTTCTTCGTCATTTTGTGAGGATTTTAATCTATCATTAGCAAAATATTTAGCAAGCAGGCAGTTTGAAATATCTTTATTCCACCATTTGGGCTTACTTCCTCAGGCAACGCAAAAGCCTGCTCGGGTTGTGCAACTCAACAACAACCAAGGCTTACAATCAACGTGAATAAAAATGCTGCATACATAACATAAGAGTTTATAATCCTAATCGGGTGTCTGCTAGGCGAATAAAGTCTAGCTGGGATGTCGTAGGCTAGGAAACAATGCCTGAGCAAGCGGCTCGTAGCCTAGCGAGGTCCTTAAGACTGTACGGCCAAATTACGTTAAATGACGGGGTGCTCTCTTGAGAGATCCAGATCGCTAGTATCTGGTTCTCTCCTGGCGACCCTCTTCAAGTCAAAGCTAAACGAGTTAGCACAGTGTTGGGTGGCAGAGGCAAAAGCCCTCACTCGCAACACAGTGCTAAACTCACAAGGTACACAGTCAGAAAGACAACCTAGGCTTCCCACGTATCCGTTGCGATTGTACAAGTTCAACAAAACCTGGTACACATCGGAAATCACAACATCAATAGCCTCACCCTAATCTAGCATTAAATAGCCCAGCAGACAACCAAGAAATAGGTAGGGAGACACCGCGAGTGTGTCGAACCTCTACAGACAAAATGTTAACCCCTCCAAAACGTCTAACTTAAGCATGAAATATTTGAGAGCTTCAGCATATCATACGATGGCCGATATAGGAAATCGTGCAGAACCAAAGGGGAGTTATGATGTTAAATAGATTAGAAGCATAAGAGGTAAGAAGTTGAGAGAGAGAGAAAGTGTTCTATAGGTGGAAGTCGGGGACAGATGGCAAGGGAGGTGTGAAGGGTATGCTGGTCAGGCAAGCTCTGAGCAAGGAAGGCACAAAGGCAGCAAGGAGTGCGGGGGGACTACCTCCTGCTGTGGCAGGAGGGCGGCAAAACGGCCAGCCACTCAGAGGGCCCGGCCGTGGCATGACGTCACCGAGACAACGCGTAACACTACGCGCACAACACTCTGCCTCCTGCACTTACTCACTCACACTCTCTAGCTTTATCATTCAGTCTTATACATTAAACTTATAACTGATGATATAAATTATAATGCATTGTCACAGACGAAAATAAAGACCACTTCTATACTGCCTGTAACATGACGATTCACAAGAAAGAAAGTATAACATTGTAGATAGACTGTAGCCAAATTCATTGCCCTGGCGAGTGTTAGCGAGTGGCCAAGCGAGTGGCTGAGCCCACGTGGCGTTCTGCTAAGCTGCAGGCATCACCGGGGTGAAGGGAGGCAAAGCCCCCCTCAACCCATTCTGTATCCAAAGGCAAAACAAATTGTATATATACTCTGAAAATGACTTACATCTGAGTGTTTTAATATCGTTGGATAATGGGAGAAATAACATTTTCCGGGGATTGTAACTAATTTCAACTACAGTATAATGATGAAAACTATCTTAAACCAAAAAGAAAAACCATGGTAAAATTAGTGGTAGTTTCGGTTATATTGTCCTCGGTTTGTTTACAGGACGCTCGACGCATGACAATATTGATATTAACCTAACCTAACAACCTAACCTAACCTGGCGGCTGCTGCCCCAAGACCCCCGCTTCTCTAAACAATGATGTAGACATAAAATCACTAGAAAATACTGTGTGAAAGCGAAAACCACCTCCACACTCCGCCATTTTAAGTCGACCGCCAAGTCCTCGGGAAGTAATTTCGAGCATAAAGTAAACAAAGCGACGCTACTTCCACGAACGCAACAGAGTTTTCTTTATATTTCGTCTCATATTATTAATATTAAAGTGTCCCCATTGTTTTTTTAGTGTTTCGTACACCAGAAAAGGGTGTAGTTTGGTGTTGGATGTGTAGAAACCAAAAACAAAATTGTATTAAATCCTTGGTGGTACTGTACCTGTCAAATGTGTGTCCTATAGGTAAAATTGTACCCTATGATCTATACATTTTATCTTCAGGTGTAATATGGTAGTGTCACATGTGCTTCATGTATTGCATATTCTTAATACCTAATGTTCCTGAAGATCCCAGTAAAATCGTATTATGGCAACGCCGAACACCCTTCCCTCACCCCGCCTTTCCTCCCTCCCTCCCACCCCACCTCTCCTCCCTCCCTTCCACCTCCCCAACCCCCCTCCCTCATCTCATCTCTCCTCCCTCCCTTCACGCTCCCCAATCCACCTCTCTCGCTCCACCTCCTACCTAGCACCCCACCTTTCCTTCCTCCCTTCCGCCTCCCTCACTCCACCTCCTACCTACCACTCCACCTTTCCTCCCTCCCTTCCACCTCCCCAACCCCCCTCCCTCACTCCACCACCCCACCCCACCCTTTCCTCCCTCCCTGCCACTGTCGGACTCCTAGTATCTCACGGTTATGACATAGGTGTGTTGTGAAGCATTTAAACCACTTGTTTTCATTATTATATTATTTTGATACCTACCCGTATATTATTACATGAACCCCTAAGTGTCGGCGCGCAACATAAGTCGAGTATAATAAATCTGGACTATCTGGCGGCACGCGACATAGGTCGTGTGGCAATTTCAGCACGTAATGTTGCTGAGAGAGAGAGACAAGTGGTGGCAGGAGAGTAGCGAGCATATGACTGCTCCAGACCACCGCGGCGAACCTACTGACACGAATCCCACCTCCTCCCTCCCTCTCTCACTCGCTACATACTGAATTTAATGGGGAAAGTACCGAATTACATGCTTTTTGCACTCGCGTTGCGCGGTTGTTGCAAGAAAACTAGCCGTCATAAAAGGATCGTTATGGTGTCATTGGAAAGCTCTGTTTATGCCCTTTCAGGGATAGATACTTGTTTTACGCTCTGGGTCTTATTTAGGCATGAAAATGATCACGTAAACAGCCCTATTTTGGCTAAAAACACCCCGCTGGGCGGTACATATAAATCAACGCTAGCCCGCTAATCTAGTGTTAAGAAAGGCTCTTACTAAAGCCAGTGTCACACGAGCGCATTTTCCGTCAAGTTTCCAGGAGCACGATTTGTTTGGGTGATATTTAGGGATATGTTTGCATTGTAATCGGAAACTAGATCGAAGGTAGATTATTGTTGGTAGTTTAATTCTTCGGGAATTTTTATTTTAAAGCTGCCAGACAACAATTGCCCGTAAACATTGATGGAAAAATCGCTCGTGTGACACTGCCTTAAGTTCAGCATTATGTTCCAGCCCACATTAATTGCCATTTTATAGTTTTACTGATACTTTGGATTATGCTGTGATGATAATTGCAACGACCAAATAATTAAACAAGACGGAAAATGTTTTTGTAATTATAGGGTCGCACCCTTATTAGTCATGTTTTTTCCTCCAGATTTTGAGAAATGAGTGTGTTCATGTTTTTAGTTATAATTTCATTGTGTGATACAAGATGGGTCCCCCCTCAATCCCCCATGAATTATTGAAATCGTCATCTATGTTGCCAGCAGGGGCTTAATATCGATTATACTACATAAAGAAGGCGTAACTTGTAAACAGTGAGGATGTCCGAAACAGCTCTGAGATAGATTAGAATGGGCGTTTTTTCTATAAATATCGGTTTTTATAAATGTGATCAACATTATTCTCCCACAGTGGATTATATATGAGTACAGTATAAGGATTCCATAGACCTAAATTGTCCCTAATACATTATGTATAAATAAAGTACGAGCTTATTCCCTATAATTATCAATGTTTTTTGTTCTTCTGTCTTCCCCTACTTCTCCCTCGCCTCAAGCCCCACCTCTCTCTCTCTCTCTCTCTGAATTGTCGGACATACAGTATGTTTCATGCGTAGCCTATCCATGCATTTATATCTCGATTGAACTTAACTTAATTTAAAAGCTTATTATAATGTCATGATAAATGGGTAGGGTATATATAATGCAAAGAAAACAAGTGGTTTAGATGCATTACAACACCCATACTTCAAAACAGTTATATACTATGAGTCGGACAGTGGAAGGGGGGGAGGAATGGTGGGGTGGAAGGTAGGAGGTAGAGTGAGGGAGGGGGTAGGGAAGGTGAGAGGGAGGGAGGAAAGATGGGGTGGAAGGTGGGAGAGGGGTAGGGAAGAGGGGTGGGAGGGAGGGAGGGGTAGGGAAGGTGGAAGGGAGGGAGGGAGGGAAGGAAGATGGGGTGGAAGGTAGGAGGTGGAGTGAGGGAGGAAAGATGGTGTATAAGGTAGGAGGTGGAGGGAAGGAGGGGGTAGGGAAGGTGTGGTGTGGTGGAATGTAGGAGGTGGAGTGAGGGAGGGGGTAGGGTAGGAGGTGGAGGGAGGGAGGGGGTAGGGAAGGTAGGGTGGAATGTAGGAGGTGGAGTGAGGGAGGGGGTAGGGTAGGTGGAAGGGAGGGAGTAAAGATGGGATGGAAGGTAGGAGGATGAGTGAGGTAGGGATGGTAGGGCGTTGCCAATATACGATATTATTGGTATCTTCAGGAATGTAATATGCGCAGTAAACTGTACATTGAACTGTTTGCATGGTGTGTGTGCGCAGGTATGCCAGCTCAACGTAATTCACTTTTGTAAGCGGGTAGTACTCGCTTTTCCCGGAACCCCTTCTCCCTCATGCTTAGCATATTAGTTTTGAGGATTTAACCCGTTGAGCCCCGGCTAGTTATAATATTTTGTTCACCCCAGTCCCAAGCCATTTTCACTTATTTTTTTTGTTTGCTAAAATGGAAGACAAGGATGAGAAATGAAAAAAAAACAAAAAAAAATCACCTCTGACATTTTGTTTTGGGGGGGGGGGCCCGGTGGGGGGTTGGGGGGGGGGAGCTTCAAAAAATGTGTTGAGCCAAAATGGAAGAGAATGGTGAGAAATGAACACACAAATAAAAAAAAACTCATTTCGGTCATTTGGGGGGCGGGGGGGGGGGGTTTCAATAGTTCGTCTCCCCCGCATGACCACCCGCCCGGGAGCACTAGGGTAAAAACTGAGTATGGCATTGTACGGCATACATCCTAAGGAGTATCTCACATAAATCTCAAGCCTCTAGCTCCCATACGACCGGAGTAATGAAGGTTCAAAGTGGCGGTAAACTAGGGGTGTAAAGTATCCCCACTAAGCCCACCACCACCAGCCGCGCGGCTGTCTCGGCCCGCTCACACCTACTGGCCCGGCTCCCCCACACACTACGGTACCGCCCCCTCCTATTCTCCCGCCATTTCCTACCTTACGAGCCACGTAAGTGTTTTTTATATGTCGGACGCACGTGATGCGTCGCTGGGAGTTGGTGATCAAAGACTGCCGACGCAACACGTGCGACGCTGGGTCTCAACGGGTTAAGACGTTCGTTCCGTTAGTTTAGCGATTTTGAGACCTTTCGCTTCATTTTGTTATCAATATTAAGACCTTTCGTGCCCTTTAGGTGTCAATTTTTTTCCTGTCCAGCGAAAGCGAGCCTCTAATTTTAGAAGGAACCGGCCTTTTCTACCGAAAAATGTACAAAGTAATCTTGAAAGGGGGTCTAGGGGGTGTTTTCTAAAGCTTGATGGAGGTCTAGCTAGGAACCTAAAAAAGAGATTAATAAATATATATAGAGGTAAAAAACCAAGTACTACCTCCTTAACCCTTTTATTTTGCCTATAATATCTTGCAGGTTGTATTGGTAGTTATTTTGGTATCGTATGGTATGTGATACTTCATGGTATTTTTAACTGTGTTGGTGGTGTAATGGTTTGGATGCTTGTGGTCTGGGTGTTGTGTCCCGAGTTCGAATCCCGGGAGGACCATGTGCTTTCATTGGTTTATTCAAATGCATTGGGGTTTGTAATTGATGATTAGTGTTAAGAACGGGGTGTTATTTAATTATAAAGATTGAGACAGAATATAAATAAAATTGTGAATGGCTTGGTAAAATATATTAGGGCCCCCTAATACTATGGTAGTGTTCCCCCTGTTGCCTGTTTATTGGTCGCGGAATTACACACCCTCGTTCTTGATTGGCCAGAAACCTCCTTGTTTAGGATGGGATATTCAAAAGGCATTTTCCCTTCGACAGCAATACCCCGCAAGCTATGTTAGGTCTTTGCTGTGTTGAATAATCATTGTAGTGGACGTGTATATTGACCTATAATGAAGTACATAGTTTACATAGGAGATTTGATAAGGGGTTGTTGTGGGTGTTCGCGATGCCTGGAGGGTGTGTCGCTGTTTTCGTGGTATAAGGGGAGGCTGAACCTAGGATGAGGCCCGAAAGTCAAAATTTCAATGTTTTTTAGTTCTTTTTCTAAAATGCTTCTTTCAATATAGGAGAATAGCATAGGAGGGAACAACGAAACATATCACATCCATAACCCCCCGGGACGGGGGTTCGCCCACGCCCCACATTTTTTTTTTTTTTTTTGCCTTCAGCCACCCAAAAAAATTTGTTGTCTTTTGTCTAAGAGGTTTCTGTAAGCAATAGAAATTATCATATGAGGGCATAAACACCCATATGACATCCCTTATATATGGCCCCCTTCTGGGGGCCCCAATATCATGGATTTTGTTAAAAATATTATGTGTAATGGTTTGTCCTACTCAAATTTCTCAAGAAATTTTCATTTAGTTTGCCATCAAACTCCGCTTTCTATGAGCGCGCATACCATAGAAAACGTTCCAAAGGAGGCCAAACTAATTCTCTCCCCCAACGTTGATTTGGATGATCGATTGTCTAAGAATTTAATTTGCCAGAGATCATATATTGGCACTTACGAGTGCCACTACATGTTTTTGTATTGCTCAAATTCGTTCCCCTTCTACACACTATAAATAGGGCTATATAGCAATGCCTGTACATTCTAATAATGGCCGTTTTGCCGAAAAATTCCGAGATTCGACCTTTTTCATGTCAAAATCTGCTCTCCCCCAAAAATAATTATATTATATATTTTTGTCAGCACCTTCTATTATTCAATATGGGAAAGCGAGGACGCTACGTTGTAGGGGATGATTGTAGGATACGCCATACAAAAATTGCGGGAAATTTGAAAAAATGTCAGTGACTAGATGATTTTTCAAATCGTGCAATGAAATTCTGCGCTCGCGCACACACGCACATAGAGAGCTGATTTTTTTCAGCGAGTCTTAGTATTTCCATTGGTAATAAGATGGTATAATGCCAGAAACAAAATCTCTTAAACAGGGTGAATTGGGGGTGTAAGGTTCAGCCTACCCTGATGTATTCATTTATATTTTAGTTTCCTCGCTAGACCTCCCTCAAACTTAGAAAATCGCCCCTTAGACCTCCCCCCCCCAACCCTTAAATTAAATGTGAACATTTTCCGGTCTGATAAAAAAAGTCCAAGCCAAAGGCCGGTTCCTATTATAATTACAGGCTCGCTATCGCTTGCCAGGAAAAAAAATCGACACCTAAATGGCATGATAGCTCTTAAAATTGACAACGAAATGGAGCTAAAGATCTTAAAATTGCCAAACTAATGGGCCGAACGTCTAAAAAAATAAAAACTAATGGGGATAAACACGAGGGCGAAATGGATCTACAAATACGGCCTATCGCCCCTTAAAACTAGGTTACTATGTGTCTGAAGTGAAAGCCGAACCTCACTCCTGGGTTAGCTATTGCATTATCATTATCAGATACTACATGTGAGCCCCACCGTAGAGCCTTGGGGAGACTATATACCCCGAAGGGTCTCAGTGGGGAGCACAAATAGCCAGGAAGATAATAATTAGCTAACTACAAAGGCGTTAACCCTCATCTTGAAAACCTGGGAGCTCTCCTCATTCACTACTTCATTAGGGAGAGTATTCCATAATTTTGTGATTGATGGGATAAAACATCTTGAATATTGTGACGTGTTACAATGAACATGAGCAAAGGCCTGATTATTATTTAACTCCAAGGAATATATAGTCACACGAACAGGCCGAAAAGGTGGTGGAATCTTAGAATGTAATGGATGATCAGCATTAAGAAATATCTTATGAAATAGAGTCAAAGACCCAACAAGGCGACGATGTTCAAGGTTAATATCCTGGTCAGGCAACAGAAACTTTGTCTGATTAAAAAACACGATCCAGAAGCCTCAGATTGGAATCTGCATGCTGAACAGATCGAGGAAGTACTGTTAAGGGGGGCCACCTGCTTTTATTCTCTCTTTTTCTCTGGCTTGTACCCATTCGGCACCATTCAGCCTACTGTTTTAAAACGTTTATCCCCATCCAGGTTTCGATTTCTTCCTGGCAAGCGATAGCAAGCCAGCATTGTATAGAGAAATCCGGCTTTGGCGGAGACTTTGTTTCTAACAAAAAATGTGCACATTTTTCCTGCTGTCAAAAACATTAAACAAATATGCTGGCTCGCTACTGCGCGCCAGGAAAAAAACGACACTTGAATGGGGATAAACGTCTTAAAACAGTAGGCTGAATGGGGCCGAATGGATACAACCCAGAGAGGGAGAGGGGAAGAAGCAGAAAGAAAAAACAAAACGAGGTGGGCCCCCTTAAACCTTTTTTAATGTGCATTTCACTGTGACGTAATTTGAATTACCCTGGGGTCCGAGGATTTTGATATCAGGCATAATTAATTTATATTAATGGGAGATGGGCCATTTTTCTGTTCCCCTTTCTTCCTCATGCTTAACCCTATTAGGTTTGAGAATTTAAGACGTTCACCCCATTATTTTGTCAATGTTAAGATCTTTCGACCCATTTCTTTGTCAATATTAAGACCCTTTGTGCCCTTTAATTGTTGATATTTTTCTGGCGATCGATAACGAATTTCTACAAATTAATCTCGTAGAGGGATCTAATGGATATTTTGTTTAAGCTTGATGGAGGTCTGGGGAGGAATCTACAAAATAAATAAATATATAAATAATTAGACCCCCCATAATAACCACTGTCCCCTTAAACATGCAATCCTTGCACAGATACGTTTAGTTGCTAAGCAGCGAATGAGCCAGCGGGAATTAATTATATAAGAACGTATCTTAGCATATTCGCACATAGGTATATTGTATTTTGTGTTTCCTGTGCCTCTCTTATCAGGCCTCCTTGTCCTGCATTGTACATAACAATACGGTACTACTGTAATTGTTGTTGTTACTTTACATCCACAATGTATTTATTGCATTAATTGTTGTAGTTGTATTAATTAACGTAATTGTAAACTATAGGTAGACAGTATATAACAAGTGTCCTCGCTAAGCTGCTTTTGTTTTGGTATTGCCTTTAGTATTTTGTTTGTATTATTTTAGTACTTGTTACTTGCAGTTAACGTATATTAACCCCATCTGTACCGGCGACGGCGATATCATTGTATGCTAGCTATATTTAGACGATTTTGAGAAATTTAAGAAGGATTTGTGGTAGTCAGAAGGGTTAAGTAGGATAGTTCGAAGTCTGTTAATTGTTGAAAGCCCTTTTTAAAGTGAATCAAATCGTCTAATAGTAGCCAGAATAAAGCTAAATGGACGGCGCCGGTACAGACAAAAACACTTATACATATAATTAATAGGGGTCCAGACTGTTTGAATGTCTATCTCGGAGCAGTGGGTGGAAAGGCTCCCAAAGTCTGTCAGCTATAGGACAATTTAGCTACTCCGATAGTTGGACAGTTTGCGGCATTCTATAGTCGGTTTTATTTCAGTTGATGGTAAAAAGAATCCCTTAGCAACTGATTTATCGATACTTAATGGAAACATGTGAATCTACTATGTCTCTGCGTCGTATTAATGCCAAGTTTTCATAATTAACATCACATTTCGCTATAAAATCTACGTAATACCTGAGTAACCAAGATAGTAACATGACAATTTACCATCAGCTGGAAAAATATATATTATAGTAGGATCGTGCAGGGGTGTTCAATATGTCTTGAATTACCGTACATATTAGATTGTGAAATGCTAAAGCTTACTCAACATTCTTCCGAACCTGATTACTATGATCAAATGAAATTAAGAAAGACGTCGTTGTACTGAGAGTGTTATTTAGATCAGTCAAGGATTTTGTTATGCTTTTTTTTTTTTTTTTTTTTTGTTTTTTTTAAGGGAGATGGGTCGTTTTTGGGTCTCCCTTCTTCTTCATGTTTAGCCCCATTAGTTGATAGATTTTATGACGTTCAGCCCATTACTTTGGCGAATATAAAACTTTTTGCCATATTTCTTTGTCAATATTAAGACTGTTCTTGTCATTTAGGTGTGTTATTTCCTGATACCGAGCTTGTAAATTAACAAACATGTTTATCAAAAAGTGTAGACATTTATCTTGTGTGTGTGGGGGGGGGGGGGGGGGGGGTGTTAAGCTTGATGGAGGTCTAGGGAGGACATTTTAAAAAATATATAAAAAAGATACATAAATGAGGTATTAACTCAATCACTGCGGGAGACGTTCGGGAACGTTATTGTAATTTACAAGCAATTTACAGGCTGAATGGGATGAATGGGTACAAGCCATAGAAAGAGAGAACAGTGGGCAGGAGCGCGGCAGGCCTCTCGTTCGCTCGCCAGCACGTCGGCTGACACACTAAAGGGTTCCCACATATCTCGAGAGACCTCTGCAGAGCTGCCAAAGGTAAATATAGCTCGAGTTTACTCATAATTAGCTAATATTTGCCAATGTTTTTGGTAGCGCTGCGTGTTAATCCCGCGCGCTACGAAGCTCATTCTGGTGTCATGTTGATGCTATTTTCTACTAGTTCTCAGCTGAATGTTTGATTTCATTCAGACACTTGATTAATAATTCAGGAGTGCCTGAATGAGCCCAAATATGGCGGAAATAGGCGGAAACATACCTGCAGCGTAAGTGTTAATAGCACATCCCCCCTTAAATGACCCTTCCTATCCTAAATGACCTAGAGCAGCTGGTCCAGCAACCCACCCATATCCCGGATCGCTTCGGAGATCGGCCCAACATTCTTACTTTTTTCTAACCTCTAACCCTTCTGCATATACTATAAATCTTTTCTCTCCTTTGGGCTCCTCCGATCATAAACTAATATCTGTCACCTGTCCTTTCTCTCCTTTACGCCCACCCGATCCTCCCAACCGGCGGCGCTTGTGGCACTTTGGCGCTGCCGACTGGAGGGCTCTTCAGCAGTACTTCTTTGATTTCCCAGGGAATTACTTTTGCTTCCGTGGTCGGGGACCCTCGGATAGTGCTGAACGCATTACCAAGGTAATCCTCTCGGGCATGGAAGCGTACATTCCATTTTCTTTCTCTCAGTCTAATGCAATTTTGTTTTTGGTTTACTCACGCTTCTTCTACTGCTGTCTGCAAGAAGGAGGAAGCATTCAAACGGTACCGGCGCCTTAACATTCAAGTATCTCATTCTTCTTATGTTTCTACTTGGAATCAAGCCAAATCTGTTCTTCGACTTGCCAAGCACTCTTTCATTAATAATAAATGCACTGAACTATCTAACTCTAGCTCTTCCCAAGTTTTCTGGCATCTACCCAAAAACCACTCCAACAATGTTTTGTCCTCGTCTTTCCCTCCCCTTTTCCACTCTGATGGCACAACCATCACTTCTTCCTCTGACAAAGCTGAACTTTTTGCTCAAACCTTTGCTAGAAACTCGACTTTGGATGATTCCGGTGCTATTCCTCCCTCTCCACCCCCTTTCCCCTACTTATGCCTAATATCCTAGTCTCTTATAAAGATGTACTTTCTACCCTCTCTGGGCTTAATACAAAGAAGGTGTACGGTTCAGACAGTGTTCCTCCTGTTGTACTAAAAAACTGTGCTTCCATGCTGACTCCCTGCCTAGGCAAACTCTTTCGTTTCTGTCTCTCCTCTAACGTTTTCCCTTCATGCTGGAAGTTTGCTGTCATTCAAATTGTCCCAAAGAAGGGTAACCACTCTCAACCCTCCAACTATCGCCCAATTGCTCTCATTTCGTGTATCTCTAAAGTTTTTGAAACTATTCTTGCATCCAAATTTCTTAAGCATTTCTCTTCTCATAATCTATTCTCAAATCGCCAGTATGGTTTCCTTTATAAAGGTCGCTCTACTGGTGATCTTCTTTCATATCTTACTAACTCTTGGTCATCCTCCTTTCGGGACTTCGGTGAGACCTTTTCTATGGCCCAAATTTTTAATTTCTAAACTACCCTCCTACAGTTTCTAACCCTCCATCTGTGCCTTTGTCTCTAATTTCCTTTCCCGCCGTTCCTTAGCTGCGGTTGTGGACGGCCATCGCTCACTTCCTCATCCTATCAACTCCTGTCTTCCTCATGGCTCTGTTCTATCTCCCATTCTCTTTTTAATTTTCATAAATTATCTTCTCAACTGCACCTCCAATCCCATCCATTCATACGCATATGACTCTACCTTACACTACTCAATTAGTTTTCCTGAACTGCCCAGCCAACAATTCCTCAAAGACAAACGTAATGAAGCCATGCAACACTTATCTTCTGATCTAACTACTATTTCCAATTGGGGCAGAGAAAACCTTGTTACCTTTAATGCTTCCGAACTCAATTTTTTCATCTTACTACCCGTTCAGAACTTCCAGAGGACTAATCCTTACTCTTCAACAATACAAAAATTAATCCTTCATCTACTCTCAATGTTCTTGGTGTCTCCTTTTCTTCTACTCACACTTGGAAGGACCATATTACCAGTCTTGGTAAGGCAGCCTCCCAGAAGCTGGGTGTGCTAAACAGCCTCAAGGGGTTCTTTACCCCTGCACAACTTCTTGCTCTATACATGGGAAAATTGCGTCCTTGTATTGAGTATTGTTCACATGTGTGGGGAGGATCCCCTCGCACCGCACTCCTAGACAAAATAAAAGGAAAGCCTTCCGTATTATTAACTCCCGTCTACTTACCAACTCTCTGCAATCTCTCTCTCTTCTCCGCAATGTTACATCTCTCTCGCTATTCTATCACTACTACAATAATCAGTGTTACTCACAGCTTTCCCAGTGTATACCATCTCCTCTACGTACGGTACGTAGTACCCGTCTAGCAACACAATCCCACCCCTACTCTGTGCAACTCTCCAACCCAAGAGTGAAATGCTATTCTGTCTTTCTTCTATTCAACAGCTGAGATCTGGAACTCTCTCCCAGAATCAGTCTTTCCGTCTTCTTATGACTTAAATGGTGAGATGCGGGCTGACTAAAATGCCACCACATCTAGCCATAACAACATAGAGAAGATTGCCTCAATCAGGAATTACGACATCGGGGAAGTCAGAAATATATTTAAGACCCCCTTCTATTCGGCCGCCGTAGAAGACGAGCAGGCACTACGCGTCTTTGAAATCTACCAAAGCTTCCATAACAGACTATTATAAACCTAATAAAATTCCAACTCGTATGACCAGTCCAACACCGATTACACATCTCCTGCAACACCCAGAACCTGCATACTCCCACGCATCATCAACATCACATGCCTCCAGCTTACGACATAACCAACCAGTCCAGAGCCCAAAGACAGAAGAAAAGGAACCAAAGCCCTGAACATGTGCGTACACCAAGACCAAGTACCTCAACAACAATTACACATATTGCAAACCATACACACCTTCCTTCACCAAGCCCATGCAAACCACGTAAGGCCAAGACATCAGGAATCCGGGAAACTACATCCGGCACCTCCAAACCACCTCAAACACCTTCAACTTTGCCTCGAAATAAGCCCATCAAAAGTGGACAAAACAAGAAAGATGCTAACCACATTATCTATGCACCAACACCAGCCATAGACGCCCCATGCAGTTCTACAACACCGCAACTACAAGAGCTACCCAAAAAGGTAGCTGCTGCCCCTGTTGCCTCTTCTGCTCCTGCAGAAGGCAACACCTCCATCCACGCGGGTGCCCAACCCTGAAAGAGGTTGAAATAGGGGAGCTATCCCCCCGCCAAAGGCGGCTTTCTAGGGCCTTTCCTAGCTGATGCTGAGAGGATTGGGTTCTAGTCATGTGGTGATGGGCTGGTCTGTCAAAGTGAGAGCTGAGCGATCTCTGCCATACCTAAAGCTTACTCTGACTGTTCCTTTACTTATATATTTTCTAGATCTCAAGTGACGGCATCTCTTCCGTGGATTGACCTTCCAATCTGCCAACCTAGAGGTTGGCAGATTGGAAGCCAAAGTGTCGTCACATTTTTCCTTTGCCTCTCAACTTTCTCTTCATAATTGCTGAGGAGCACAGGGCCCTGGGTGGGGCTTTGGTTTCCTGGGCGTTTCTGCATCCTCCTCAGCTCCCCGCCATGGAGTGGCTTCGGTCACCCAGGCTTTATTGTGGTAGGCAGGGAGGGTTTTGTGGGGGCGTTCGGTTATGGCCTTGGCCTTGCTCGGGGCCTTGGGGCTGTTCGGCCAGGTAGCCTGGGGAACAACAACAACAACAACCACGCGTCCTTGTTGCCCCGAGCCACATCCAGTGTGACCAACCAGCCGAAGGAGACACTATCTGAGCTGGCCAGACCAAAGGCAAGCAATCAGCCTTAAAAGCAATATTTGAATCCTGAAAAGGTTTTCCTAAGGCAAAAAGAATAAAGGGATCTAAGTCTGGGAAGTACTTGCAATCCAAGCCACCACGATTATCCCCGATGGGTGATCGTGCAAGGGAGGATTCAGGGAAAAACAGAGTTCGGATTGTTGCTCGCGTAGATCCTTCAGGAATCTCTGAGGAACAATTCCAACCTAAGCAGAAACACCAAACACAACAAATATCGTCTTCACCTTGTTCACCTTTAGCAGGTCCATTAGCTAAAGAACAGCGAGAGGTAGACAATATTCAAGTTGAACTAACAAACTTACCTGCTACCCCAGGTAAATCTATTGAGATTTACAGGTCCAGAGTGCGTGTCTGCCGAGCGGACAAAAAGAAAAGAAGCCGAGTCCATAGATGAGAGAAACTGTACTAGGAGTTGTTTGGCCCCTAGTAGGATCCTCGTGACCTTGTGGATCTACAGTACCAAGTCATCAGCCAGTGTCCCTCTCAGTGACTGCTGAGCTCCTTTAAGTAACTCTATTTATGTAGTGGTAATGCGATTTTGGGAAAAGTTAATGTCTGAGAAATATCAAGTGTTTCTATAAATAATTAACGTAATTAGGGAAGTCTTTCTTCTCTCTTCTGGTTGATTCCGAGACCCGTTTCAGGGAAACATTACACTTCTCTCCCCGAGTATCGATATATATAAATTTTTGAGTTACTGGATTCCCGTAGCTCATTATTGATAAAATATACATATCAGATACTCTAGTGAATTTATAAACAACACCCTTGTACGTAATTGATATAACTCGCTAGGTACCTGAGATTACTCTTCTATGTTGCCAGGTTCAAAATTAAAATCAGTGAGCGTTTGCCTAGCAGAGTTGAGTGCTTCATTATCAGTGATTCTATGTTATGATTGTAATCTACATTATATTAACGTAAGTTAATCTTTATGAATGTTTGCTATCCATCTGTTCTCAATTTCTTGTGAGTGAATTATTATCACTATTGTTCATCTTCTGATGTTTTAGATTATTCTTGTGTTTTGCTGTAGCCATTCAGTCTTTGTCAATATATACCGTGGACTTAAGCCCCTTTGGCCTGGACGGCATCTTTAACCTTTTATACATCCTCTGCGGATCCATTTAAGAGATCCTATTTAGAACGATTTACCATGAAGGGACTGGAGTTCTCACAGTGAGGCTCCAGTCTTGACGCTATTCTTGACTTACCGTGTCATGGCTTAATAATCCAATAGGGTTGATAGCCTCTGAAGTCCTATTTTAACTATTAACGATTAACCTGTACTCTGAGGATAAATTCCTCCATATGTTGTACCAATTTATTTGTCTCTATTGACTCACTATTATATTCTTATATTGATTCTTAATGCTTGCGAGACTTCGATCTCTATGTTGTACTAATCATTATTTTGCAACTATTTTATCATCCATCATTCTTAATATATTGAGACGTATATGTATTATGAACCTCTGCTACTATTGAATAAAATATTGTGTTGACTTGTCACATGTCTTTATTTATTAACTGTTGTTAGTGTATCGTATTGGAATTAAGTGCCAGCCCTCGCCCAGTTAGAGAGTTAAAAGTTGTAACAGAATATCTCCCGTTTCTCCAGAAACGTGACATAACAAATAGCTTCAAACTCTGTGTCCAAGCATTTTGGCTCGAACGTCCCTTGACTTTGGCCCTGTCACTCTTTCAACTCTGGGGAAGGTACTCGCTACAGGCAGTTCTGCCTTTTGTCTATCTCACTCACATAGAAAAAAAAGAGGATAAGTTGAGAAAGTTTGGTCTTCTTAAATTCTCAATGGTCCTTCTTGACGGAGGGTTTCTGGACCCCTTTCGCCCCTATGTTTTGAGACTTTAAGATATTTGCCAGATTATTTTGGCGAACTTACGACCTTTCGTGGCATTTATTTATAGATATTTCTTAGCGAGCGAAAGCGAGCCTGCAATATAAGAGGAACCGACCTTCGACCGGGTAATTTTTCTATCAAAAAATGCAAAAAGGTATCTTGAATGTTGGTCTTGGGGGTATTTTATAAACTGTGATGAAGATCTGAAGACATTAAAATTATCATATAATTAGACTGTGCTCCATTACCATGTCTAGGGGCCCCAGTCCTGACGTTCTTCTTGACTTAAAGTGTGCTGCCTTAACCCAGCAAGTGCTGAAACACTAGTAAGAGTTTTACCGCTGCGCTGCGGAACTCCTCATATAATCCAAGGCCTAAATTTGTTTTTTTAAATCAGCCCAGTATCATTTTTTTTTAGTTATTTTATTTATTTTTGTATTGCCCCTTGGCCATGCCAAATATCACTCCTCCACATCCCCTCCTTCCACCCCCCCCCCCCCCCCCCGCCCTTCAATTATCACCTATTCTCTCTCTTATTCCCCTATTTCGTCAATATATTTTGTGCTATCAATAGCAATTCATAAGCAAGCTGTGCTTGTATGTGCTACATAGTGAGTGAGAGAGAGAAAGAGAGGGAACTGCACGACAGTCTTGCTCCAGCCGGCGTGAAGGCTGGCTGGCCATATGTTATATGTTATGTATGGCCATATGTTATGTAACTCCCAGCCTCTATCACCGATTTTGACCATCCAAACGCTGTTTCCACTTGTTTTATTGCTCTAACAGGTTAATACCTTTATAATCAACATAAAATAGGCGCATATGGATAAGTATTAATGATATTTATGGAACGATGATGATTTGAGTGAAGAAAACAGCCTAAATACCTCCGCACAGGGAGGGGTGGCCAATACCCCACCTACGCAGTGGAGAGGTTAATAATCCAATAGGGTTGATAGCCTCTGAAGTCCTGTTTTAACTAACTATAAATTACCTTGAGTCAGTCATGAGGAACATGGTGTTGACGAGGTGATAGCAGAAGGAGAGGCCGAAGAAGGTGGTGACAAGGAGGGTTAAGTAAGGCGGGTAGGAGCGCCAACTCATCTTCTGCCAGGGGGGTGCTAGTTTCTCCGTTTTATGTTGCCTCTTCTCTCGCCAGACACCCTCACTCTCCTCCCTGCACGGAATAGTCCTACCATTAAAGGGAGATAGACCGGTTTCATGGAACACTTTCTCCCTCATTTTTAGCCCCATTACTTTGGCGATTATATGACCCTTCACCCCATTTTAGAACCTTTCCTGCCATTTAGGTGTCGATTCTTTCCTGGCTAGCAATAGCGAGCCTATAATTTAGGAGGAACTGGCCTTCAGCCGGGACATTATTCTACCGAAAAATTTACAAATTTATCTTGAAAGGGGGTCTAGGGGGCGTCCCTTTAAGCTTGATGGAGGTCTAGCAAGGACACTAGCAAAATACTTAATAAATTAAAAAAATCAACCAAAAAGTGAACCATCTCCCCTTATCCCTTCTGTACCAGTGACGTTTTTTTTTATTTAATTTCAGCTACATTTTGACGATTCTGTGAGGCTTAGGATGGATAATTATATGGTAGCTAAAAGGCTTGATTGAGATGGTATGTAGCCTTTTAATGGTTAGACGTCCTTCCTAAGCTGAATAATATCGTCCATAGTTGCCAGAATATCATAATAATTACATCACCGTTACTGAATGTCTTAACCCTTTCAGTACCGGTGCTGTCCGTTTAACTTTATTCTGGCTACTAGTAGACGATTTTATTGAAATTAAAAGGGTATATCAGTAATTAGCAAGCTTTGGAATATCTCGCTTAACCCTTTCTACTACCACTGATTTGTCATAAACTGCACAAAATCGTCTTAATATAGCTAGAGTACAATTCTAAAGACGTCCCCAGTACAGAAGTGGTTAATTCAACACTTTGTCTCACTGATTTACCCCATCTGTAGCGGCGACGTCTTTAAAATTTAACTCTAGCTATATTTAGATGATGTCCAGTTAATGAAGGCTCTGTGGCAGTAGGAAGGGTTAAGTGAGATTGTTCGAAGCCTTTTGATTGCTGAAGGCCCCTTCTAAATTGAATACAATCGTCTAATAGTAGCCATAATCAAGTTTAAATGACGGTACCAGTACTGAAGGGGTTAATTATCCTAAGTTATGAAATCCAGAGCATATTAGATTTACTTTCTCTAAGACAGAATAGTCTGGATTTTGCTATCAAATGAACTAGTTAAACATTATTCTTAATTCAATACATAATCATTATGCATAAAGGTTTAACATGACTTTTTACAGAATCATAACTGGACTCTGCTTTACACATCTTGGAAATTTAGATTAACCACTTTTTGAGACATAACAGGATACATTTTATAACATACAATATATTTAGCATGATTACAATTTGAAATATGTCTATCCTCGGGCACGTATCGCAATTATTAGGCACATTCTAAATAAACACTTGGGCTAATTTTAAGATGCACTTTTGAGTTATGTCTGGACATTTTGAGACCCACTTCTGAGACATACCTGGAATTTGTTGAGACCCACCTTTCAGACATACCTGCAGTAATTTTAAGACCTGTCTCTGACACATGTCTACTATTTTCCAAACCCACCTCTGAGACATTCCTCGACTAATTTTGAGACTCTCTTTTGCGAACTACCCGGACCAATTTTGAAACCCACCTTCGAGACATAACTGGACCAATTATGAGACCCATCTTTGAGACGGACCTTGACTAGCTTTCAGACCCACCTCTGAGACGTACTTGGAATAATTTGAGATATACCTGGCCTGATATTGAGACTCACCTCTGAGACATAGCAGGACTAATCTTCGCAGTCCGTGCCTCCCATGCCGCCTCCCAAGTCAATCTTTCCGCCGCATCGTCTTGAGCGGCCTGCTCATCGGTAGGAACATAGGCCTGAGGGTCCTCGGTTAGTGGCCAGCATCCAAAGACCCTAGCCAGGCGCAGGTACCAACGGATATCCCTGGAACCCATTTCAATTGTATGTCATATCTTTTCTTTGTAGGAACTAATGGTTCAATTCATATAGGTTTCTTACCCCTATAATTCCACTGTTTTTGTATTCAACTTTGAGAAGCAACTGTGACAGTAAAATGTTTTAATGACATAGTTATATAACTCTTGAATTCTTGTAAACATTATATAAACTTTAACACATACGTTGCAGTGCCCGTCTCATGACAGACACCAAAATCTGCTTATTATGTGTCCTGGGAGTAAGGCAAGCGAGTGCAAGCAGCAGCACGGGACCCTTTTGTCCGTCGCCCAGCAAGGCTAGGCCTGCACTCACGTAATATCAACTGTCTGCCACATTAATACAGTGTTACACATAGCAAAAAACAGCTCAAAGTCGCTCAGTTTTTGTGAGTTTGGCCGACCTTTGTAAGATAGTTGCAAGACAACCAGACGTCATACAGAGACGATTCAGGTGTCTTTGGAAAGATCAATTACTAGAACGTTCACAGATATACATTTGTATTATGCTGTGGCTCTTGTTTGTGGATGAAAATGTGTAGGGAATGTAGGTCAAATAGCGCCAAAAAACCCGCAGGCAAAGAGTTAACATAAAACAGAAACATGGAGTTAGCAGATATATGTGACAACCTAACTGAGATACTAAAGTTTGGAGAACTACTTTGAATATAAATACAGTTCAGTAATTTGCTCTGATAAAATAGGCTTCGAATAAAATAACCAGAAATAATGTAATAATAATAATTATAATAAAATAATAATAATAATAATGCTAATTATCATTATTATTATTACTATTACTATTAACCCTTCTGGCCCAAGGGCACTATCCTAAGGACATTGTTGAGACCCGGGCGATCTGGCCAAAATACGTCTATGCCTAGGCTACCGTATCTTTGTTATTTTAACAGCTAGAAAATGTTCACGTATGTCTAAACGTACTGTGGTTTCCAATCTGTAGACTGGCGTTAAGTAGAGCTCTCTAAGTCAACTGGTTCAGTTGTGATGACGATTTCCGTGGAGCGCATTTTGCCGCGATTTAAGCAATGTGACACACTTTTCAAGACTGAATAAGTCTTTGCAGACCACATGACAACAAAGCTCCGACGTCTGCTTGCTGCACGAGGTGCGTGCGTCGCCTCCGACAGGCTTTGTTTACATACGTCGGATGAGCGGCTTTCAAAACTAGCTGAATAGGCTTTTTCAAGCTTAGGTATTTTATAAGGACACCCGGGTTCCTGCCCATCTGCCGCGGTGTCCTTTTAACACCTTACGAGCGGCCTAGGCGGTAATTTATATGTACCGCTCAGCGGGGTGTTTTTACCCTAAATAGGGTTGTTTACGTGATCATTTTCATGCCTAAATAAGACCCAGAGCGTAAAACAAGTATCTATCCCTCAAAGGGCATAAACAGAGCTTTCCAATGACACCCCAACCATCCGTGTACGACCGCTAGTTTTCTTGCAATGATCGCGCAACACGAGTGCAAAAACCATGTAATTAGGTAGTTCCCTACATAATTCCCTGTGTAGCGAGTGCGTGAGGGTGGGGGAGGGTGGGATTCATGTCAGTAGGTCTGCCGCGGTGGTCTGGAGCAGTCATACGCTTGCTACTCTCCTGCCACCACTTATCTCTCTCTCTCAGCAACATTACGTGGTGAAAATGGCACACGACATAAGTTGTGAACCGCCACTTAGTCCAAATTTCTTTCTCAAGACATAAGTTGCGCGCCGCCAATAAAGGGTTTAATACTGCCCGGGTGGGAAGGGTTAAAAATATTATTATTAGGATGAGGGCTGGTCTTATCCAGAATGAGGTTTGGCATGCTCTACCCTACCTTAGCCATTTTTGTCTCTCTCTTTTACTGTCCTACTTTTCCTTCTTTGGACAGAGGGCTAAGAATCCTCCTCCACTCGTACAATTCACCTACTAGACGAGACAGAGTAAGGAGCGAGGGAACGTGAAAGTGGTTCCGTACCCTGAGAATTGGGACTTTAAATGCTGTTTCTGTTCGGCCTTTGTCTCAAGTCGGCCACCCGCAGCTATGTTATATGTGCCTGAGTATATAAATAGATACACACATTATCATTATTACTATCATTATTATTACTATTACTTCTACAGTAGGACCTATAGTTGAAAACAATTGAGCCAGGTGTTTAACCATCTATTGGCTCTGTTAGGAATCGTATAGGATGGAGTTACATATTCACATTCCCTACAAATAATATTCATTAACATTTGTCTGGTACCCTGGTAACGTATGGGTGCTTATACATGTCATTGATAACTATGCTGTACTAGAGGGAGATTACACATGTTATTACAGAAGCTACCAGGCGTATGTTTCCAATATAAATAAGGAACTGAAAAATGGGTCTGTGTAGATTTCCCTTCACACAAAAAGTGTCCCTGGCTCTTTTTTAGCCATTTCAGCCATGCAGATTTTTAATATTTTAAGAACAGAATTTCAGATCTAAATTGTTCAAATATGTAAATAGTCGTGTGATGCCTATTACAAAGATATTTTATTTGATATAATATTTATTTATTAATATATTTTATTTGGAATTCTTAAGAACCAAGTAAGTGCATGATGATAAGACAACATTACAATGGCTGTGTTCTTCTTCATGTTCCATATTGTTAGACTAGTCTGAACATTTTTTTTACGGAGGATTTACCGCAACTGATAGCTGGGGAGTACAAAGGAGTACAGAGGAAATCAAGCAACAACAGGTCTAGTGACCCCTCTAGGCTACTTGTCCTCTAAAACAGTGAGGATGAAGTGTCCGAACAGTGGTTTAGAGTGAGTAAAGGGAAATTGGGAAGGGAACTACTGCCCTGGAGCTAATGTCCGTGGCAGGATTAGGAAGTTAGTAGAGGACAGACTGATGGGTTAGTGACATAACGCAGTTATAAGTGATCTTTCATATATCTGGGAAAAAGAGAGTAACGTCTTATATACACAATAATCCTTCATGATTCTGAGGGGGTAATAAAATAAAGTTATTCATTTACAAACTCAGTCAGTCGTGGCTTTGAGGCAAGATGTTTGTCTATGCGAAGTTTAAAAGAATCAACGGTGCTGCAGTCTATAACGTCTCGGGGAAGCCCATTCCACAAGTTGACAACTCGATTGAAGAAGAAATTCTTAGATTCGTGCGAGTTAAAGGTTTTACCAATAATTTTGCAACCGTTTCCCTGCGTGTAATTAGATTGGTCGCTAGTGAAGTACTTACTAAAGTTCATATTGACGATGCCTTTGATGATCTTGAACACTTGATTTAAGTCGCCTCTTAATCTGCGCTGGGTTAAAGGAAATAGATTTAAATCCTTAAGACGCTCCTCGTATGGTTTGTTCTTTAGGCTAGGTATAATTTTGGTAACTCTACGTTGAACTCGTTCTAGCTTTTCTATATCTTTTTGGTAATAAGGGCACCAGGATTGAACGCAGTATTCCAGCAGAGGGCAGACTAACAAATTGTAAAGAGTTAGGATAACTTCTTTGGATTTATGGTCAAATGACCTGCCTATAATGCCAATTATTGTGTTTGCCTTCTTAACTGCTGAACATTGTTGACTCGGTTTTAGGTTACTTGATATTGTTACTCCCAGATTGGTTTCTCTGTCTACACTCTAAAGCGGAGTGCCATTCGTCGAATAGTTTGATTTTTCAATTCGGTATCCGATATGTAGTACTTTACATATATCTGCATTGAAACTCATTTGCCAAGTTTGCGCCCAACATGACAACTTATCTAGATTGTGTTGCATATCGTCAACTTGTTCTTTTGACAGTAAGCTATTTGCAATTTTTGTATCGTCAGCCAACTTTAAGGTTGTATAGGTGAGGCCCTCGTCCATGTCGTTGATGTAAATTAGAAAGAGAATTGATCCCAGTACCGATCCCTGGGGTACCCCGCTACTTACATTGGTCCATTAATATGCCTTACCGTTTATGACTACTCTTTGCTTTCTGTTGCTGAGCCAATTTTCTATCCATTTCAACACACCATCTTGTATTCCATGCACTTTTAGTTTTAGCAGTAAACGTTTATGGGGAACTTTGTCAAAGGCCTTTTGAAAATCAAGGTATATAATATCTATAGCTTTACTCTCATTATAGAGGTTGAGGATACCGTGGAAGAAGTCTAAGAAGTTTGCTAAGCAGGAACGTTTGTTACGAGAAAGCCGTGTTGAGTATCTTTAAGTATGTTATTTTCATCTAAGTGATTTACGAGTTTGTCTCTTATGAGTGTTTTTTTACATACAACTGAGGTCAAGCAAATTTGACGATAGTAACTTGGTAGGGATTTGCTGCCTTTTTTTAATATCGGTGTTACGTTGGCAAGCTTCCACTGATCAGGCATAGTTCCAAACTGCAGGTATTTATTGAATAGCAATGTCAGTGGTTTGGAGAGATCATCCTTAGCTTCCTTTAGAACTCTAGGTAAGATTGTATCAGGTCCGGTCGATTTATTTCTATCTATCTATCTATTGCCTGACGGCGTGATCCCCAAAGGGGTGGCCACGAACGAACTGCCCCAAGCACCTCTGTCCCCAGTCCGTCGACGCCCCTCCCCCCAACCAGCACCGCCTTTGTTCATATACTTCCTCACTCCATCCTTCCACCTCTCTATCGGTCTAGCTCTCCCTCTTTGTCCCTCCACCTCGCTCTCATACACCCTCTTAGTCATTCTCTCGCTTTCCATACGTTCCATATGGCCGAACCATCTCAAGTTGTTCCTTTTCACACTTTCCAGCACATCTACCTCCACACCACACCTCCTTCTTACTTCCTCATTAGTCTGTCTATCCCTCCATGTAACTCCGCATGCACTTCTTAAGTAATTCATTTCCACTGCTCTCACTCTTGGTCTGTGTCTCTCAACCAACGTCCATGCTTTGCTTCCGTAAGTCAGTGTCGGGATTACCACACTGCCATGCAAGGACTTCTTCACTTCCATACTGACCATCCTATTTCTTGTTACTGCTTTCAGCATTTCTACAACCCTCTTCCCCTGTTGCACTATCTCCCGCACTTCTTCATCCATAGTCCCATCTTTACTCAACACACTGCCCAGATACTTAAAATAGTTGACGATCTCCATAGCCTGACCGTTCAGCTTCACCTCACACTCTGTGACTTCACCCCTTTCGAAGACCATAACCTTGCTCTTCCCCGCATTTACTTTCAAATTATTTTTTTCACACACTGTTCCAAACTCATTTACCAGACCCTGCAACTTCCATTCATTATCACTCATCAGAACTGTATCATCCGCAAACAGCAGTATATCTTTTTGGTAATAAGGTCACCAGGATTGAACGCAGTATTCCAGAAGAGGGCGGACTAAGGCATTGTAATTGAAAGAGTTAGGATAATTTATTTGGATTTATGTTCAAATGACCTGTCTATAAATCCAATTATTTTGTTTGCCGTAACAACTTCTGAACATTGTTGACTCGGTTTTAGGTTACTCGATATTGTTACTCCCAGATCGGTTTCTCTGTCTACAATCTTAAGCTGAGTGCCATTTATCGAATAGTTTCCTTTCTCATTTCGGTATCCGATATGTAGTAGCCTACTTTACATTTATCCGCATTGAAACTCATTTGCCAAATTTGGGCCCAGCATGACAACTTATCTAGATTGTGTTGCATATCGTCAATATGTTCTTTTGAGAGTTTGCAATTTTTATATCATCAGCAAACTTTGATATTGTACAGGTGAGACCCTCATCTAAGTCATTGATGTAAATTAGAAAGAAAACTGGTCCTTGTCCCTGGGGTACCCCGCTACTTACATTGGTCCATTTTGATGCCTTAACGTTTATGACTACTCTTTGCTTTCTGTCGCTGAGCCAGTTTTCTATCCATTTCAACACACAGTCTTGTATTCCATGCGCTTTTAGTTTTAGCAGTAAATGTTTGTAGGGAGCTTTGTCAAAGGCCTTTTGAAAATCAAGGTATATTATATCTACAGCTTTACTCTCATCATAGAGGTTGAGGATATCGTGGAAGAAGGCTAAGAGGTTTTGTTAAGCAGGAACGTTTGATACGAAAGCCGTGTTGATTAGCTTTAACCCTTCCCGCCCGGGCAGCATTTTAAAAGGACACCGCGGCAGATGGGCAGGAGCCCGGGTGTCCTTTTAAAATCTGTAAGCTTGAAAGCCTATTAAGCTTGTTTTGAAAGCCGTGCGTTCAACGTATGTAGATACAGCTTGTCGGAGGCGACGCACGGGGAGGGGGGGGGGGGTGGGGGGGGCACGAGGGTGGGGGTGGTGGCAGGAGGGGAGGGGGGGTAAACCAACAATGAGCCCCTAACCTACAATGAGCACCTAACCTAACCTAACTTAACTTAACCTAACCTAACCTAACCTAACCTAAAAAACCCAACTTATATATACCGTATATATACAGTATATATACAAAATATCTCCAATTACTTTTTAAATTATGATGATGTTAAATACTTGTGCTATGGTATTGGCTATGGTGATTACATACAATTATTGGTAGAGTTGTTAATAATATTTCAAAGGTTACTTAAAGTTTTGACAAATATAGAACATTGAGACACATTATGAAATACTGATTAACCCCTTGAGTATTATGACGCATATAGGCAGTTTATTCTGGCTATCATTAGACGATTTTATACAAGTACGGATTGGTCTGTGGGAAGTAAAAGGGTAGCAACTATTGCAATTAACCCTCTGGCATCCATATACCCTTCCTAATCTGAAGAAAACCGTCTAATAATAGCCAGATTATACTGTCAAAACGCCTCATGATCCTCAAAGGATTAAGTTTACCCCTTCTGTACGGGCGACGTCGTTTTAGTTGCATTCTAGCTCTAAATAGACGTGTTTGTGCAGTTTAAGGAGGATCAGTGGTAGTAAAAAGGGTTAAGTGAGATACTTCAAAACCTGTTTATTGCTGGAGGCCCTATTTAGTCTGAAGAAAATCGTCTAATAGTAGCCAGAATAAAGTTAAAAGTTCGTCACCGCTACAGAAGGGGACATTCAAACGTTAACTAACCTCCAAACAGTACAGGTAATAATGTTGACGGCTGGTGCACTCCATGTCTCTTGGTCCTGATTCATGCTGTAATGATACTCAGTGTTAGCAAATATAAGATAATATACTACTACTACAACTACTGCTAATAACCTACATCTAGCTTATGAAAACACCCGCCCAAGACCCTCCTTCAAGATAATTTTGTACATATATCGATAGAAAAATGTCCTGGCCGAAAGCCAGTTACTCTTAAATTACAGGCTTGCTATCGCTCGCCAGGAAAAATTTGGCACATAAATGACACGACAAGTCCTAATATTGACAAAGAAAAGGGACGAAAGGTCTTAAAATCGCCAAACTAATGGGTCTTCAAATCTGAATACTAATGGGGCCAAACATGAGGAAGAAGGGGGACCAGAAAAATGGCCCATCTCACCGCAATATATGTATAATGTGTTTTGAGAATACTTACCATAATTGTAATAGTTTTATTAGGGGTTCGTCCCCTACGGGGAACCCCTATTGTAATCATTAAACCTGGAATTTCATCCAAATTCTTCTTACGCGCCGGTTTTGACGCAATCACTCCAGAACCACTTTTTGGATCGGGATCAAACTTTCACAAGAGGTGCGTTTTTGTATTGGGCAACTTTTTATATGCTAAACATCCGGCATGGCGGCCAAACAGGTCCGTGGCAGCCGATTTCCCGAAAAATTTGACGCCTAAATACCGTCTCTCCCACTCACAGGAAACGACTTGGCTTTGGCATACGCACTCCCCTACTAATTCTCCGCAAATTTTATAGAGAAGGTTTTGCTTTTGCACGTGGGTTTTTTTCCGGCAATCTTGAAAAAAACTCTAATTCCACTTAAAATTCCACATCTTAAAAACTACGCCGATGATCAAAGCCATGCTTGCGTAGTTGGGTGAGGCTCGCGATTCCGAACGTTTTGATACCAAAAAAATATAAATGGGTGGAATAGTTTGGCCGCAGCATTGAAAACTGTCTATTCTTAAATTACTTTTAAACCGAATTCGCTACCCACACAAAGTTTACCGTCTACAGTCTATAGGCTTCCACGCATCCCCCAGTTTTGCTTAATAACATAATCTCTTTATTATTCAGATCTATAATTTTTTTTTATTTAACTCTCTCAAAACAGTTCGAGTCCCTACGAATTCCAGCAATTATTTAGCCAACCTACCTATACATACCTACCCTACCAAATAATAATGATAAATTCAAATTTATTTATGGTGAATGACAGAGTATTGGCTAAGGTTTTTAACAATTCCTCCCTTTGCCAAATGCTTAGTTTAATAACAATGATATGGACCTTTAAAGTTTTGGTAATTGCCCGTGTGACTCGTATTTTAACCCTCCTAAAGTGTTACCACGAAATACCGCTAGATCCTTTCTCAAAAGTCGCTAGCATGTTGCTACATAGCCAAACAATGTTAGGATAATGCTGCAATTTCTAAAGAGTTTTGGTTTGTTTGTTTTGCAAATTTTACAATGTAGTATGACTAGAATGTCTGAAATTTTCAAATTATCCCTAGTAAATGTCTCTAGATATAAAATAAATGGCTGCTAGATTGAAGTAAATAGCTCTACATTTAGCGGTAATATGTAGCTTTACAACTGGCACCACTGCAACCACCACCTCCCTCCAACCCTCCCAGTATGTCTCCACAAAATACCGCTAGATCCTTTCTCAAATGTCGCTAGCATGTTGCTACATAGTCAAACAATGTTAGAATAATGCTGCAATTTCTAAAGAGTTTTGGTTTGTTTGTTTTGCAAATTTTACAATGTAATATGACTAGAATGTCTGATTTTTTTAAATTATCCCTAGTAAATCTCTATAGATATGAAAAAATGGCTGCTAAATTGAAGTAAATAGCTCTACATCTAGCGGTAATATGTAGCGATACAACTGGCAACACTGCCACTGTTACACCAAAATACCGCTAGATACTTTCTCAAAAGTCGCTAGCATGTTGCTACATAGTCAAACAATGGTAGAATAATGCTGCAATTCCTAAAGAGTTTTGGTTTGTTTGTTTTGCAAATTTTACAATGTAATATAACTAGAATGTCTAAAATTTTCAAATTATCCCGAGTAAATGTCTCTAGATATGAAAAAATGGCTGCTAAACTGAAGTAAATATAGCTCTACATCTAGCGGTAATATGTAGCAGTACAACTGGCAACACTGCCTACAACCACCACCTTCCCCTACCCTCCCCAGAGACTCGCCGAGTCGCACCTACAGTACATCTCTCCCTCCCCCCATCCCCATTCCATCACTTTGTATGTACGATATTATTTCCGTCTTTTTTACTGTGTATGGATTAAGTTATTGGTGTTCACTCTTGACATATGTGCCCTGCTACTTCTGTATGCATACATAATCGCATGAAAGTGATCAATACGAGCATATGAAGCTATGTATCTCGTATATCGGGTTCTCTTCCCTTCCATCGGTCCACCCCTTATACCTCCCTCCCTCCTCCCTATCCCACATTATGTGTAAACATTATATTTTAGCTTTCCGAAGGTAAATACGTACTTCCGATAAATATCTAGCCTTGTATTTAAATCATGAATCCTGTTTAATGTCATTATTTAATAAAAACATGTGTAAGGGTTACATTTATACACAGGATAAGATAAGCAAATACAAACCTCAGAGCATAATCATTGGCGATGAATGTGTATGATATGTAAACAGGACAGTTCGTCGCTAGATAGGCGTGCTTGTGTGATGGTCTTGTGTAGCTATGTGTGTGCTTGTTTGAGTGTTGCTATAGGCTACGCATTAGTTATCTCTCTCTCTCTCTCTCTCTCTCTCTCTCTCTCTCTCTCTCTTATTTATCGCTGTCTTCCATACGATTACGACATACTGTACTAGTGAATGAGAACAGGAAATAGGGAGCCGCGCTCTCTCTCTCACAAATGAGAACATAAGTAAACAGGAGTCTGCAGAGGCGATTGGCTATAGGACTCGGTAGCCTATTCCACATATCTACAACTCTGTTACAAAACGAATAGAGGCAGATCCCTTACACACCCGTCTCTCTCTGTAGCTCGTTTGTTTCTACACCGGTACAAATGAGGCAGATTCCTTACATATGATGAACATGGGAATCTGCAGAGACACAAGTGGCCCACAAAAGGCAGATCCCTTTCACATCTAACCCATTTCGTCCATATGACTATCTGATTTTAACTTGAAATTCTCTATTGTTCTTGATCCCACTATAGCACTAGGTAGCCTATTTCACATATCTACGACTCTGTTACGAGAGGCAAATCCCTTACACAGCCAATCTCTCTCTTATTTGCACACTGGTACAAAGGAGGCAGATCCTTACACATGCTACCAAGATGAAAATGGGAGTCTGCAGAGAGCCGATTGGCCCACACACGGCAGATCCCTTTCACACCCAATCCATCTCGTCTTATCAAATTTTATGTCGAAGCTCTATTGTCATTGATCCCACTATAGCACTTGGTAGCCTATTCCACATATCTACAACTCTTTTACCAAGCGAATAGAGGCAGATCCCTTACACAGCCAATCTCTTTCTCTCTCGCTCTTGTTTGTTTACACACTGGTACAAATGAGGCAGATCCCTTACACATACAACCAAGATGAAAATGGGAGTCTGCAGAGAGCCACGTGGCCCACATGAGGCAGGTCCCTTTCACTCTCAACCCATCTCATAAACGTTACCTGTTATTTACACTACTTACTATACACCCATGTTATCATATACCTGCAACCAAAACACAATTGTAAGAAATAGGAACATAAGAAAATGGGAGTCTGTAGAGAGCCAATTGGCCCACACAAGACAGATCCTTTTCACACCCAACCCATCTCATAAAAACTCTCTCTCATTTATCTCTGTCTTCCTTACATTTATGACATCCTAGTGACCTAGTCTCTCTCTCTCACAAATGAGAACATAAGAAAACCGGAGTCTGCAGAGAGCCGATTGGCCCACATGTTACGTCCTGGGATATATAAACACTGGGCTCTTTCTATTGGACTAGGTATGCGGCAACAAGCAACAACGGAAAACGCTAGATCCAACCCTTATCTATAAACCCAGGCAACAAACCACCCTAAACCGTCAAGAGTCCTGCCTGGACAACGAGGTATCCTATGACTCGGTTACAGGGTGCACGCACTATAGACTGCTGATAGTCAAGCAGGCTATATAAAAGATCACACAATTAAGTTGACTTAAAGCTTCAAGGAAAAGATAAAAAACGGAATTAAATTGCAGAAACAATTTAATAACAAACTAGAAGAAAGTACATTTAACGTTACGTTAATTAATACAACTAATCACCCCTGCGTGAAAGAAGGTGAAAGCAAACAGTCCTCAAAACATCGTACAGGTAGACAAGATGCAGGTTTCTAAACTGCATGCGGCTACTGTAGGATCTGATGCTTAGCAAAGAAAGTACGTTACGGATTTAGAGAACTCTTAACTCATAAGCAGGAATAAATACTAGTGATAGGACCTTCAGTGTATAATGGCATAGGTATAATTAAATAAAGGCAGCAACTCGCACCATAACCACATACAGGTGTGCTTCTCACTCTTAGTCAGGCAAGCCTGCTCGGACAGAGTCTCTAAGCCACACCCTGACTCATAATCCTCACAAAAACGGTAAACTGTGGCACAATAACAAGCATACAGAGATAATAAACCCCTAGCTGTTAATATTGCCAGGTGGCAGCGGTCTAGCCGGAAGGATATAGGCTTCGGATACCCGGGCTGAGCCACCTGCTCTAGCCTAGGGACGTTCCCAGGTCTGTGCGCCAAATTACTCTAATTGAAAGGGTGCTCTCTTGAGAGACTCAGATCGCAAGTATCTGACTCTCTCCTGGCGACCCTAAAACAAAAGCAAGACGTGCTAGCGCAGTGCTGAGTGGACTAGGCAAGGGCCCTCACACAACACAACGCTAGACACACAGGGACACAGACAAGAAAATGCCCCCAGACTCCCACGGGTATCCTAGTAAAGTCGTGCGGGTCCCCGGGACTCGCACCAGCAGACTTTACTTAAAGGATCGCAAAAAGCCTCCCCTCCGGTCTAGCCCCTGCTAACCTGACACAAGAACACACTAGCAAGCATGAAACCACCAAATATGAGACAACAAAAAAGCTTCCTAGGTCTCATTAACAATTACATCTCTGCATAAGGCCCAAAATCCTATCTAGTTATCTGAGAGCTCGTCGTTAATATAATAATAGATATAAGGTCTATCAAGGGGATGGGATAATTAAATAGATTGGTGAAGTAGTGGAAGGAAGGTATACAAAGTAAGAGAGAAAGTTTCTAAGTGGGGTTGAGAGGGATAGATATCAAGGGGGTCCGAAGGGTACGACAGTGAGGTGAGCTCTAAGTCTTGAATCTGTCTGGAC
>CM064518.1:11960312-12362121 GCA_032716605.1 Paralithodes platypus | reverse complement strand
GAACCCTATAAGCGATGAGGATATTTACGATCAAAGAGGAACCTTATTCATCCTTGACGATCTATTTATCGAAGCTGTAAAGAATAAAGTAGTCGTTGACGCTTTTACCCGCGGTCGGCATAATAACATTTCATGCATCTTCATAACCCAAAACCTATACATGGGCGGTAAACATGCGAGGAATATTAGTCTCAACTGTTCTCACTTCCTATTACTGAGACAACGTGACTTATTGCAAATACAACTACTTGGAAGGCAAATATTCGGCAAAGACCGAGCCAGCGATTTTGTTGAAATATACAAATCTGCCGTTTTCTCTAAACCCTTTGGCTATCTCCTCGTTGACTTAGGTATAAATACTCCCGAAGCCCTGCAATTCCGCACAAATATAGTGGGTGAACCACCCTGTGAACGTGTATTCCAATGGTGAGTTCTAAGCATCGAGAGCTATTAAATGTTCTCTACGGTCGTCACGACCAGCCATACGGACTGTCTTCTCAAAAGAAACTATGGGATAAGGCTCGAGACATTGATCCTTCCATAAAACTGCAAGATGTGACAGGATTTCTCAGGACCAGCAAAACCTACACTCTACATAAGCTACAGCCAAAGAAATTCCCCCGCCAGAAAGTTCTCTCCCCCAAGCCCAAGATCATCATGGCTGCCGACTTAGCCGACGTGCGTCATTTAAAGAAAGACAACGACAATATATCATACCTGTTAGTATGCGTGGACGTCTTTTCCCGTTTCATGCAGGTAGTACCCTGTCACAGGAAAGATGCGACTTCCATGCTAATGGCTGTTAAGAGGGTTATGGAAACAGATGAATCCAGGGGTGTGAGAAGATTGAACACTGATCTAGGCACCGAGTTTTATAATAAAAAAGTGAAGGAATATCTAACATCCCGCAAGATTAAGCTATATAGCGTTCATTCTAGTGAGATTAAAGCTTCCATCGCCGAACGAGCCATTCGCACATTGAAATCCCGCATGTACCGCTTTATTACACTGCGGAATTCCCCCGATATATTAACCACCTCCAGGACATGGTCAGTGCCTACAATAATTCCCCCACTCTGGACTAAAAAAGGGACAAACCCCACAATCGTACATAATTTAACTCGACCATCCAACACTGCACGGCAATTCCATCTAATGTATAAAAAAACCCAGAAACCCCTCAGACGCATTAGTACCGAGCTAGCTGTTGGAGAGATTGTACGTCTCGTGGGTAGCACTCGTTCATCCGCTTTCCATAAGGGATACACCCAGCAGAACACCCACGAGCTATTCCAAATTCGAGAAATAAAACACCAACATCAACCAAAAACCTATCTCCTGGAAGACCTATCCGGCGAGCCCATAGAGGGCATCTTCTACGGGTCAGAACTGGTGGCAAGTTCCTTGCCCGAGTCATTCGATATTAATATCCTGAGAACCCGCAAAAGCAAAGGGGAAAAACAATATTTTGTACATTGGGTTGGATATCCTACCTCCTTTGACAGCTGGATTAATGTCTCTGACCTCGTGCAAAGATGAACAGTAAGCTCCCCCTACTCGGCGTACATAAAAAGTTTGTACGGCTACTTAAAAAACTTAACCCCAAGGAAAGGAAGAACCTCATTAACCTAACAAGTGCGCATGGGGGTAATTGGAAACGTCCCCCTGTGCTGACGTATTTGAGGTGTTTCCGTCACTAAAATATTCATTGTACCATTAATAGCATTAATACTTATCCATGCGCTATTATGGTTGATTATAAAGGTATAACTGAAAACAACAATAAAACGAGTGAAAACAGCGTTTGGTCAAAATCGGAGATAAGCCGCGAGTTGTATAATGTATGAGGCAAGCTGCTTTCCCGCCAAGGCCACTGAGACACAGTCGAACGATACTTATTTCCTCTCTCTTGCACTCGCTTGCCATCAGTGATGACAACCTGCTTGCAACTCGCTAATGTTAGCACGAAAATATACCGGAATAACAGGGAAAATAGGTGATAACTGAAGGAGAGGAGGAAAGTGGGGAAGGAGGGGAGGTAGAGGACTGAGATTTTGCATGGCCCAGGGGCCAAAAAATATAAAAAAAATAAAAAAATAAAATAAACAAAATATTTTTTTTTCGATGTCAAAAGTTGATTTTTTTTTTCACTCACTCTTAAGAGTCTCCCAGCAGTCCGCCAGGGGAACTCTTAAGAGTCTCCCAGCAGTTCCCGGGTTAAACAACTAGGACGCGAGCATTTAAATTGTATTTCTGAGATATTCTCCAACTTTCTAAAGAAACATCTCACCCTGAATAGTAAAATTATAAGAAAGCTACAACACCATCGTGAGGATATACGAGCCGTTGCCCGGAAGAAAACATCTCTGGCCAAAAAGAGATTAATTCTAACTAGTAAGGCTGGAGGTAATATATTAGCCGCCCTTCTCCCTGCAGTTGCCGGTCTACTTTCAAAACTGTTTTCATAATGCGTAGCTATTATCTCCTCCCCGAATCCACAGCCAAGCGTGTTTTAACAAGCATCGAGGGTTCACCTACACCGCCCTCCCCCTCCCCCTCCCCCGGACAACACGTTCCAGCAAGCTCGTCCTCCCGCCTCCCCCCACAGCCCGCTCCTAAGACCCCCCCGAGGAAAAAGAGAAAGAAATCAACACCGTGTTCACATTATAACAAGAAATCAATGAGGGCTATGCGCAAAACCAAACTCCCACCACCCGTGCTAATGAAAGCCACTTCTGTAATGGGGAATGCTTCCAAAAATCCCAGTCTAGCACATCTTCTGCCCGCCCACGTAAAATATAATGAAACACCATACGCTTTAGGGCTTCTGGAGCGAGTTAAAAACAACCCCTTAATTAGATGGGACAAGGATGGATGGCTACTGGACTCAGCTAGCAACAACAACGTTCTAGACATCGTGGGACTACTCTCGGCTAAGGGGGCTACACCGTCCAAAGCCCAGCGTGATGACGTAGATCTAATTATTAGAGCAACGGGTCTTCATCCCTCTCATATTGTAAACACTCAGATCAAAAAGCAATACGGTGGAGGTATAAATAGTCTACTCTCGTCTAAAATACCCGCACTGACAACCCACGGGTGGGTATCCTATTGAACCAATCGTGAGCCACACTTCCCGTGGGTTGCCTATTAAACTAATAGCTGGCAACCGCTCGTGATGGTATAAAAATCGGCCGAGACAGCCCAGACCCGTCATACTCTCTTACCCCAACTGTGAGCCAACTACGGCAGTTCCAGACGACAAGACCTCCATCCACCGCAATAGCTTCCGAGACGACCAATCAACACCTCGAGAAATGGACGTAGTGGACACCCCCTCACGTTGGGGGAGAGTGGTAATGGCTTCATCGATTGTGACTGGCGGTGGGGCTCAGGACGTTGCCCAGCCCGAACGCGAGAAGGAGGAGTGTCCTTCCCTCTACTCTTTCTTGGATGAAGGGGAGGCCTGTGGAGAAAGTGATGCTTACTCGCTCAGCTACGAGGAAGGGGTTCCCGGTGACTCCCGCTATCGTAATGATAAAACCATCATTGCCGGTGTTCACAGCTGCACGGCCTGTCGGGAGACCTCCGGCTTCACTGCGCTTCTACACCAAACGTATCCATATAGTAACCTATACGCTGAAAGAGTGTCTATTTATCGGCTAAACCGATGCTGCTGGAAAGACAGGGGTGTGCCTGGGAGTGTTATAATTCGCGAGTCCCCTGATCCTAGTCTTCCCCATGTTGCTTGTCTTCTAGCTCAATACGCCCCCGGTAAGATGCTGGAGCTGAATGAGATTAACCAGAAGTACCTACTCAGTTCTCGCGACGACCAATTCATTCAAGGGTTAAAGCAGGACCACCACCAGGATCGTGTTAAAATGTTTAATGTCTGTGTTACTAAACTCGTCGATTGGGCTATTCAACATGAGATGACACGTATTGTATTCCCCTTCAAATGCGGTGCTGCGGGCCTCCCCTCTCACGTATGGGCACAGGATTACCTGCCTATCCTAAACCATGCAGCCGGGAATCTTAGGACCCGCAATATATCCTGTGTCATCTTGGACAAGTGGTGGATGGGGTTAACCACTGTGAATGACAACGCAGGGTTCACCCCGGGTCAAAAACGCCCACACCTGGAGGAGGAGGGCAAATCGATCAACACCAACCCCAGGGAGGCGAGTGAGAAGAAGCTAAGGAACAGCGACGTGGATGAAGACTACGATGTTGTGACGCAAGACCCTCTCAATTCCTAATAATGCGTGTATAATCTCCTTTAATGACTCTCTCTCTCTCTCTCTGTAAATAAATACCTAAGCATTACCTATCGTGTATTACTCTCCCGTCCTTGTAGGTAGCTATAAATATAAGAAACGAGCCAACTTCGCATTAGTCCCTTGCTGTTCCAAGATGGAGTCACACCATATCTACGTTACAAGCGCTGCAGACAGTGTCATATACCCCAATAGTAGCAGTAGTTTTACCAACAACTTACAAACCTTAACGTTACACAGGGACGTGGAATACGAAGTTGGCCTGTTAAATGTGATACTCCCTCAACGTTACTATACTATTAAGAGAGACGAAGCAGAATGCGCCATACATATAGAGTACGGGCAGCTTACTTCTTCAGGCGCTATTGAAAAGCGTAAGGTGCTTGTGACTATTTGGGAAAATATCTTGAGTCCGGACATTGAATACCTTATCGACCGGGTTAATAATAAAATAGGGGCTATACTAAGGGGTCTCCTTAACCGCGACAGAACCTACGTCGGACATCCCCACGATGAAGCCTACCCCGGGCTTCCTAACACTAGCGCCTTTGACCGCCTAGCCAACCCATCTCAAATACTCTCCCTCGGTCGTATGAACCTGAGCCAACACGTTACGGTACGCTGCTTCCGCGACCCCCATCCGATCATCTCATACGTGAAGATACAGCTCGAAGAGCGGGTAGCCCGACTTCTCGGCTTAAGCCCCTTAGAAGCCTATGACGTGTTTACCTCCCCCCGAGATGCTCTCAGCGAAGGAGACGACGCATTTCTATATCATACTAGCCCGTTTCCTGTCTTAAGGAACGGCGATGCTCAGTGCGTGCTCATATACAGTGACCTGGTCAACCCTTCGAGATTCGCCGGGGTAAATGTAAATATTCTCGACGCCTTTTCCCTCTCCGACGGGCAATCGAAAGGTGTGCATCCTATCGTCTATAAACCACTCAAACCTAAAACTATAGATACCATTTCCATTAAAATCACAGACCAGAAGGGTCGCCCCATGTATTTTGAAGAGGGTCAGCACGTGACGTGCTTACTTCACATTCGCGCTGTCAGACTATATTAATAGCTCGTCTAGCCTCGTGTCAACAGTCTTTTCCCTAACAGCATGCGAGTTACATTCATCCCCCCCTCCGTGGGGGAGTATCGCTCTCTTTTCGCTCGTGGGGAGAGAGTATCTCACGGGGGTGGCGTCAACGATATTACCACCCTCGCCTACGAGCCCAGCTACCGTCGGGGCGGGGGTCTGTTCTCTACATTAGCGGGTCTCGCTAAAAGAGCCTTCCCGTTTCTAGTACGAAATGTCATAGCTCCTTCCGCACGCGAGTTTGGAAACAATGTCATGGAGGATATCTCTCAGGGTAATAACCTAAGGCAGTCCCTAAAAAGACACGGTCTGAACGCTCTGAAGAACGCTGCCGTAAAGGCGGCGAGGGGAGGTGGTAGAAATAGGAAGAGGGTAAAGGTTAAAAGGAAAATTAAAAAGAAGACAATGAAGGGGTACTATAAGAAGGACATATTTTCCTCGCTGTAAATCAGTATCGGGCTAGCGTCGAGATGGCGAGCATCGCGACCGTGGAGGGAGCTGTGGGTCAGCAGGCCCCCGTAGGTCAATACGCTGCTGGCGTCAGTGAATTATTTCCCCGTCCCAACAAGACCCGACTTTTGGAAGCCACCATAGCCTCCCGGCAAGATGCCGACGTGTTGCCTAGCAATCTAGGTTTCAACATGAAGTTAACTGACCGATACGTTGATTTCCTCATCCCTGGGACTCCGGGGAGCTTTATTGACTTGGGTCAATTGGTCATACACACCACTCTGCGGCTAACCCAAGAGGATAATGCGACCCCCCTCGGGGACGACGTGAACATTGAGCTCTCGAATAACACGGCCCACAGTCTTTTCAAATCCGTGCAGTGTTTTCTCGGCGACGTGCCCGTCGAAACCAATGTTCTCTACGGTTACAGCTCCTACGTTAAAGCCCTCACCACCTTGACACCCGGCAAAATTAACACAATTGGGTCCTTGGCTAATTTCGCGTGTCCCCCCGATGGTTTCACCCGGAAGATAGAGGACAGTTACTTTACCCCCGCTCGAAAGGACTTCTCTAAACAACTCAAGACCCACGGTCTGGAGCTATGCGCTCCTTTATTCCTCGACATTAGTTCGCTAGACAGTTATCTACCCGACGGCATTCCCGTACGACTCCGCCTCGAACTGGCGAGTAACGATTGGCTAATGAACGTACCTAGTAATGGAGATAAGGCACGACTCCACGTAGATTCTACCAAATTGCTTTATACGAGGTTATTCCCCTACCCCAACGCCTTACACGCTCTAAACTCCTCGTTGAGCGGCGGGTCTGTTATAAAATCCACATTCACCAAAACTCTCTTTAACACCTTACGAGCGGCCTATGCGGTTTATTTATATGTACCGCCCAGCGGGGTGTTTTTAGCCAAAATAGGGATGTTTACGTGATCATTTTCATGCCTAAATAAGACCCAGAACGTAAAACAAGTACCTATCCCTGAAAGGGCATAAACAGAGCTTTCGAATGACACCATAACGATCCTTTTATGATGGCTAGTTTTCTTGCAATAACCGTGCAACGCGAGTGCAAAAAGCATGTAATTCGGTACTTTCCCCATATAATTCAGTATGTAGCGAGTGAGAGAGGGAGGAGGGAGCTGAGATTCGTGTCAGTAGGTTCGCCGCGGTGGTCTGGAGCAGTCATACGCTCGCTAGTCTCCTGCCACCACTTGTCTCTCTCTCTCAGCAACATTACGTGCTGAAATTGCCACTCGACCTATGTCGAGCGCCGCCACA
Organism: Paralithodes platypus; assembly: GCA_032716605.1. Lineage (NCBI taxonomy): Eukaryota > Metazoa > Arthropoda > Malacostraca > Decapoda > Lithodidae > Paralithodes > Paralithodes platypus. Next base: position 12,355,012 of record CM064518.1, on the reverse strand, counting down.
TAGTCCAGCTTTATTTAACTCGACTTATGTGGTGAGCCGCTAATTAAGGGTTAAAACCTACGTGCTGGCCAAGGATCAGACCTCCGCCACTTATGACCAGCCATGGGGTAATGTCATCCCTGAAAAGCTAACGATGGTCATGATGGGCATGTCTACCCAAGCGGGCGATTATACGCTTAACCCCCTGTATCTGACACACGGGAACTTAAGTAGGGCTAGCGTGATGGCTAACGGTCGCGTGGTCTATAACGTGTCCAGCGGTTTCCCCCACGCCTGTTCCGAGCTGTATTACCGTACGCTGGATGCTCTGGGTCTCCACCGAGAGCATTCAATTACTAAAGAGGCTTTTGCCAATGGGGCCACGGTTTGCTGCTTTGATTTGAGAGCTGAAAACCTGAATGATAATATGCCCGTGGAAATGAATTGGGGACTTCGACTCAACCTAAATATGAGCAAAGGCCAGGATAGTAATTGCCTAGTTTTATTATTCGGTGAGACGGTTGGTATATTAACTATAAACGCTGACAGAAGACTGCAGTGTGACGTGCGGGCCTGATGGGATAGGGATGAACAACTTTGAAATTGAAATGGGGGTAAGGGGGAGTCTAGGAAAGGAGGCGGTGTTTCTGGGGGTACTATTAGCGGACGAGGTCGAGACATTACTCAGAGGACACGCGGGGAAACCCGCTGTGTGTATAATCAACACTCTGCCGAGTTGGTCTAAAAAAAATGGGACACTGGCTCTGTATCTACCGCGATGCACATAGATAAGTATGTCTGGATAGCTACAGCCTAGACCCTCGAGTATATTCTGATTATTTTAAACGACTCGAGAGACCCGGGGTCCCCATATTTAAAAATGCATTTAGACTCCAGGGAACCCGTAGCGACGTGTGCGGGGCCTATGCCATGTATTTTACTTATCACATCACCCATGCGGGCCCCGGAGAAACGTTAGGGAAGATACGCAACGAGTTCTCCAAGACCGACTACTCTGGGAATGATGAGCGTGTCTTGCGTTTTGCATATAACAAGTTTAGCATGCCCACCTGTCAACAGACCTTCAACACATGCCCGTAAGTACACAGAAGACTCTAGTATCTCTCTCCTGCTTATATTCATTAAATCTCGCTCTTAAGGTATATGAATTGAGGGGTAATTATTCTACCGTATTACCGTTCTCTCTAACCCTAATTTTCTCCACTCTAGATCGTGAACCGCCCCGCCCGCCCGCCCGCCCGCCCGCCGCCCGCCCGCCCGCCCGCCCGCCCGCCCGCCCGCCCCGCCCCCGGTTCACTATAGTCACTCGCTCGCTTGCTGAGGATGCCGTGACTATACCGTCACCCTATTGCAACTTTACATAGCACCGAATAACCTTAACTTGCAACTGTACATTGTCTAGTTAGCATTTTAATATTCTTAAGTACCATACTTTCTAGTGAAGATATATTTGTAACTCTGTTATTTAACATAAAATTAAATAAACAATTAAAATGGGCTCTGTGTTTCATTATCAATGCACTTATATTACTTATACATAAAGGAAGTGTATAAAAACGTGTGTGGAGACACTAATTCAATATTTATTATGCATTGTTTATACAGTATATACAATATCACCATTTGATACCAATATATTTTAATTTTGGTGACACTAACTTAATATTAATCATGATTTATTTTCTTAATTTATTATTTACATAGGCTACATGCATACATATATTTACAAAACAGCATACTGTATATCACTGTGGGTATTCCACCTTTGTCATTCATGTTGGTGGTACCCTAACCCGTCAACCACCGCATTCAGACCTCATGACCTATGAGCTACCTGCCAAGAAAGCTAGCGCGGCTAACGTCTCATTATCACTATCATTCTGGAAATATTCCAGTTGAGCCGCTTCTGTTGCTAACATTTGATACTCTTCTTCCCGAGCGACGGCTGCTACTATCCTTTCATCCTCTTCCTCCTCACACTCCCCCCTCCCCATTCATTAACACGTTGAGGAGGGAAGTAGCGCTCAACTAGAACATCTCGCTCAGCCCACAGTTCATATGTTTTTTCCTCCAATTCACCATCAACTTGCCTACCCATTACCTCGGCCAGTCTCACACCTACAGCCTCCCTTTCTCTTTCATTACCGTTATCTTGACTCTGATTCTCCTCTCGCAATATGTCTTGACTCTGATTCTCCCCCCGCAATATGTCTTGAACTGGCCCCGCGGCTTGATTTAGGTTATCGGGGTGACCGTAAGACCGTGACTCCAAGGCATTTATGTAGTATCTTTTGTCCTCTACGATAGATATACCCCTTTTGGGATATTTCACAGTGCTCATTCTAGAACCCCGCACTGTGAATCCATGATAGTCAAAAGTGAATGGTCTCTTCTCGAATAGGGCGTCCTTGTACCGTTGGTGCGTTATCTTTCTCTTAATGGACTTGGGGACACCCTTAGCCGAACTCAACCGGTCGCCGTCTGTCAAAAGGATAGAGTAGCACTTGGGTCGCACACCTACAAACTCGGAAATGACCCGTTCCCCAACTTCTGACTTGAGGAGGCCGAGTTTACCCTTGTTGACTGTGCTGTAAAGAGGGTGAGAGGGGGAAAAGTTACTTGTATCCATGTAGCTTTTTAGTGGTTCTTTGGCATACTCGGCAAATAGGTCGGGTGTTTCAATGACCATTATTAAAGAATCTGTATCGCAGTACACTAGTTTCACTCTGTCACCGTAGTTAGCCTTCATTTCATTGTAAAAAAAATCATAGAGACGTACTTTGGACAGCTCGAGGATATAGTACCCAATGTAGTTTGGATGATTCACCATGGTGGATTTTTTATTCCGAACCACCACTACCCGCTCCGGGTTAAGAGGCATAACACGTTTAAAATATGGGCTCCGCACCAATTTCATGAAACGATCGCGGTCACCTACAATTTCAACATCTTCATCATACTTTGCCACGTTCATTAGACAGCGTCCAAAAATGCTATTGGAAATACACTTTATCGCGTTCTTCTTGATAGGACACGTAGCGTTTTTTCTGGCTTCTATATTTCCTCTGATAAAATCAGCGAGAAAAGGTTCCTGTTTGAACGTATACACTGTACGAACCCTTTTGACAACAAGCCCGAGTTGGATCAGTAGTTTCAAAAGTGGTAATGCGAAGAGCATATTTTCTTGAGCCGCGTGTGTCCCTATTAGTTTCACGTTCTTGCTAGGTGCTGCACGGTTTTCTTCCGCGTACAAGTCCCGGGTGGTTTGTGATACATCTCGGTTTGTTATATTTTGCTGCCGGATGATCAATGGGAGATCGTCTGTCTTCTCGATGACTTCTCGTGAGATGGCCTCAGTGTCGCACAGAATGAGGTACCCGTCATCACCGTCGGTTACATGCCGGCTTAAGTCGACATTTAGGAATGTCTCAAGTTCAGTTTCATTGAGTTCTCGCATTTCCCCACAAGGCAGTTTCTCTTCCATTACGGTCGGGTACAGACTATTAAAATCTACGTACGCGAGGAATGTACTCTTATCACTGTTGGGATTGAACTCGGGGTTTGTGTAAATGTTGTTGGCTCGCACGTAACGACGCACAACACTTGTGAACCCCCCACGTACATTATTCTGAATGCGTTGGTAAATTTCAGGGTTGCTGAGTACTTCCAATTCCTTCTGTGTTGTCAACAAAAAAGAGTCATAGGCGAACCCGGGGAGGGAGACGTAGTTCACGGGGTCTAATCGCCACTGGTTTTTTAGGATGCCACGCCACTCGAGGAAGACGTCACACAAGATTCCCACGTCTACTCTGACATAGAGGACTAGATAATCCTTGAGGGTTTTGCATCCAGACTCTTTCCAAACAGTCTGAGCATGCTCATAGTCACTCGGTGGAAGTTCAGTCTGGTGGAGACGGTTAAAAAATGCTTCACGAGGGGGGAGTTGAGTTTCAGAAAGACGCTGCTGCGAGTCCAGGTAATCATAGCACATCACTTGTTTACCCTTGATTAGTAAGGGTAAAGCACGGGGGGGCACATCCTTCAGCATGCTAAGCACGTATCTAGGCTCATTCTCACTGTTTATAAATTGCTGGGCTAAATCAGCGAGCGAACCCGACATGAACGCATAACTATCAATAAATCTGAGATCGTCAATAATAACTTCATGGTATTTTTGAGCAGAATGCTTGGGAATTATTTTTATTTTTTTCACGGGGGTTGTTAGTTCATGTAATATGAGTGACAGGTCATAGTTTGCATTATGAGCGATGAGGGTGAGTTGGAGCTTTTGGTTTTTCATTAAAAGATTACACTTACGGCAATATGCACCTATGTAGTTCATGCCCGGTTTCTCGTGATCATGGTGTTTACTTCCATTTCCTTTACCCTTTGGAAATGCTCGTTGACAAAGTTCGCAGTGACTTTGATTCTTATGGTGTAATAGATCTTGCTCACTCATTTTTATCTTGTGATACCCATTACAAAATTTCCACTTTCTCCATGATTGTTTCATCGTCTCGATAAAGTGGTTCACAGCATTATTTCCACAGTACGATCCACATTCAACTGTCTCCCCTGCCCTATTTACAATTATATAAGCATAGGCTATGGCGAAATGTTGTCGTTGAACGCACTTGGCTGCATCTATAGGGGGGCTTTACTAGCATGCTTTCAAAGTCATAAAAGGCGATGTAAGACGGTTCATATGCCTTACCCGGATTCATGAATTTTAATTTTGCCCCGGGTGGGGGGAATTTTAGCTTGGTGAGACTTACTGGACATGTTTCTCTGTGTTCTCCCAACTCTCTTTCATTGTTGCACGGGTGCAGACATATATTGCAAAACTTCTTAGGTAGCCGTGAATGTGTGAACAGGTTCATGTACTTGTTAAAGTCTTTAATGAATGCTAAATGTCTATTCCCCAACAGCAAACAGTGAACAACTTCCTTGTCTTTGGCCCCCTTTCGCACTAGGACAATTTCACCTCTCTTAGCTGCCACTTTTTCGAGACTGTAAATACGAATGCAGATATTATTGAGGGTCTCAAGTTGTCGAAGCTCCTCCCAGGCTACGGTGCCTTCAATGTTACCCATATTCACATATTGACGGCAAATATTTTCCCATTGTCCTCTGATGGGGTTGTCCACGTTAGTTTTTAGGTACTGGTACGCTGAAATGACCAGGAGAACGCAATCTGTGGGGCCCGACGGATTAATGATCTGGCTTTTTCCTGGAATACCCTTGGGGTAGGGTACATACTCCCCGAGTCTGGAATTCAGCTGTACTAAGCCGAAGAAAAACCTAACATTCACTATTTCATCTAGCACAAAGCCACTACCCTCTTCCTCTAACATTTCATGTTCGAAACGTGTGGTAAAATATTCAATCAAGTAGTCGATATAATTTTCAATTTCGTCAAAACTAATGATCTGTATTTCACTACGCATAAATTTGTCTTTGTAGGTAGGATCATCGCTATCGGGATTTTGTGCGATTAAGCGAAGGGTCATGTCCACGTATGATTTTAGAGCAGGGGGTTTAGCTTTGGGGTAACGATTGAATACTGACTCTATGATCGAAGCCATGTGTCCCCTGTTGTTTGCAAAAAAAAGATGTATATCATCTGCATCACACGGGGGCACGGAAAGATCAATTTGAATCATGGCATTGTCAAAGTAGTCTACTATTTCCCGGACATGTGGGGAGGTTTCTCCTTCCGAGTCAGAGCCAGAGTCTGAGGAAGAACAGGGGAGATGACGGCGGGGGGGCTTAACACCACTGGGACCCGGTTGTGGTGAATTACCCCCGTCTGGTTTAGATGAAGCGTTGCCGATCCCCCTTCCTTCTTTCCCTCTGTGCTGGTGTTGTTGTTGATTCTGTGTAGTACCACTAGGTCCGGGCTGGGGTGCACTGGGTCCTGGTGCATTACAGCTGGACCCTGGTTGTGGTGAATTGGAGATATCTGCAAGAGAAAGAACATATAAGGCTTTACATCACAATTACAGTTAATCACATTTATTTATGTGAAGTGTTCATTTAAGGTATATATATTTATTGTCCGCTTGTAAGAGGACAGCATAGTTGATAATTGCACTATACTATGCACATATACATACACGTGTGTATATAGATATATTTTCCTCCTATTGATATACAGTATATTCAAGAATACTCACTAAAAACATTTATTTTTGTGAAGCGTTCATTTAATGTAATTATATTTATTGTCCGCTTGTAAGAAGACAGCATAGTTGATAATTTCACTATACTATGCGCATATACATACACGTGTGTATATAGATATATTTCCTCCTATTGATATATATTCAAGAATACTCACTAGGTGTAGGTGGGGTTATTCTCTTTCTCTTTTGACTTCCTAGTGTAGTACCACTAGGTCCGGGTTGGGGTGCACTGCCCCCTGGAGCATTACAACTGGAGCCTGATTTTGGTGGGTTGGGGATATCTGTGGGAGAAAGAAAATATAAGGTTTTACATCACAATTACAGTTCAGATCATGTATTTTAGTGAGACATTCATTTCGGGTAATTTTATGTATGTATATACAGGTATATATTATTATTATGTATGTAGTCCACTTGCAAGATAACCGAATGGTTGGAATAGTTTAACATTTCATTATACCGTGCGCACATATACACACATGTACACACGCATGCATACACACATACATACAGTACATACACACATACATACACACATTTCACATGCGTACACATGTGTATACTGATATATTTTCTTACTATTGATTATTTAAGAATACTCACTAGGTGTGGGTAGGGGTATTCTCTTTCTCTTTCGACTTCCTGGTGGTACCGGTGGGTTGCGAGCACGCCAGCCAATCACCGGTGACGGTGAGACCGAGCTTTCACTCGATGAAGACGGGGGGGGGGGGGGGGGGGGGGCTGTTTGGTTGTGATATCACCTGAGCCTGATCTGTAATTGGAGTGAAATAGGGTTTTTAGGTGAATAAACACTAATGCATTGTATAATAATAGCACCCATAATAATAATAAATAATAAGAAAAAGGGGACTAAGGGTACTATACGAATAATATAATAACTATAATATTTGGATATATACCGGGTTCACATTAATTTAAACAAATCATATCATGGGGTTCACATGTAAATGTTTTATATATACCGGTACGGTATAGAACAAGTAGAGTATAACACTTACCCTTAGATAGAGATATTCCTTTGTAACCAATGCCAATGCCGTTTGGGATGCATTTTTGACGGTGTCTCTCCATGTTGTCTAGGGGTTGATATCCCTCGCACCAGGAACATCTGATACATAGATGCTCCCGTGTGGAGGGTACCCCACACTGGGAACATCTAACTAGGTCGCTCATTTGTTCTGTTCTGTGTGCATGAGGTAGGTCAGGCTGTCTTTATGTATGGGAAGGCGAGAGGATGCCTATTGATCTTTAAGACATTATTTTTTAGAACTTGGGTGGTGGAGGGAGAATCAATGAGGAGATACATAAAAAAGGTTAAGCTCATTAAGAATAGTGACCTCACTATAAATATGGAAATAAGATAAGTTGAGGTAAATGTTGGTTTATGGGTGCAGGCAGGTCGAAAGTATTTTGGTACGAAGGGGGGCGGTGTCAGGAGATATAAAGGTTGGTATCTTTAAATCTGAACTCTAAGAACAGTAGGATACTTGAGCGGGAGAGAGAGAGCGAGAGCGAGAACGAGAACGAGAACGAGAGTGAGAGAGAGATGGATTTTGAGATGGGTCAGGTTGTGTTTATGTACGGGAGGGAGAGAGGATATTTTTAGGTAGTTTTTATGCATATATATGGGGTGTTTATATATGTTTTAGGGTTCACACGGGGTGGGCTGCATGACTATATATAACAGGTAGTCACATGTTCTCGCCTAGGCAAGGTTAAGGTTAGGTGGTTGGAAAAAATATGATGAAAGAGAGAGAGAGAGTAACTACTGAGGGGTCGCTGTCAGACCGATATAGATAGCGATATAGATATAGATAGTCGATTGATTTATGGGAGCAGCTGACCCAAAAGTATTTTTGGTACAGAGATGGGTGAAATCAGGTGGCTTGGTATCTTGAAATCTGAACTCTAAGAATAGCGTGGAAAAAATATGATGAAAGAAAGGGTCGCTGTCAGACCTATATAGATAGAGATAGAGATATAGATAGTAGACTGATTTATGGGAGCAGGTGACCCAAAAGTATTTTTGGTACGGAGATGGGTGAAATCAGGTGGCTTGGTATCTTGAAATCTGAACTCTAAGAATAGCGTGGAAAAATATGATGAAAGAGAGAGATACAGAGAGAGAGAGAGAAAGGGTTAGGCTAGGTTAGGTTAGGTTAGGTTAGATTAGGCTAGGCTAGGCTAGGTTAGGTTAGGCTAGGTTAGGGAGAGAGAGAGAAAGAGTTAGGCTAGGTTAGACTAGGCTAGGTTTATCATGACACTTGATCACGAATGAGGTCCAGAGGAGTAGGCGGGGCACCGTGTGTGTGTGTGTGTGTGTGTGTGTGTGTGTGTGTGTGTGTGTGTACAATGAGAGAGATAGAAAGATAGAGAGAGAGAGCGAGCGAGCAAGAAAGAGAGAGAGAGACGGTCATATTTAAAATAGTAAGGATGTATGAAAGTTGTGACAGTATTTGCCTTTTATAATTCCCACGAGGACTGATTTATCAGATGCCACTCCCACTCAGGTAGGTCACCTTTTCCACCACTACCGGACAACCGTCGCCATTTTTGGACACTTCTCAGGTTACCCCTAACTGGTCACTACCGGACAACCGTCGCCATTTTGGACCCATTTTTTTCTGGCAGGGGCTTTTTCAATAAAGTCTATGGATGTAAAAACGAAAATGGCAGGGTTTTTTTTTCTGGCAGGGGCTTTTTCAATAAAGTCTACGGATGTAAAAACGGAAATGGCAGTGGCTTTTTCAATAAAGTCTACGGGTGTAAAAACGAAAATGGCAGTGGGTTTTTTTTTCAATAAAGTCTACGGATGTAAAAACGGAAATGGCATTTTTACTCCTACTAACACGAGGGAGAAAGTGGTTCAGAAAACCGGCCCATGTCCCCTTAACCCTTAATTAGCGGGGCCCGACTTAAGTCCGTATCTAAAAACCTGGACTAAGTCGCGGGGCCCGACTTAAGTCTGTGTGCAATTTTGGCGCAATATTGGCTCTGAGAGAGATCCGAGCGGTAGGAAGAGCGTAGGTTGCCTCATGACCGCTCGCCACGACCGTCGTGGGCCCACTGACATGTACTCCACACTACTCCACCCTCTCTCACTCGCTACACACGTAATTATGAAGCGAAATGACCGCATTTTAGCGATTTTGCCCTTCGGGTGCACGATCGTTGCAAGACAACCAGTGATCGTAGAAGGATGGTTCGGATGTCATTGGAAATCTCAATTTACGCCCTTTCAGGAATACATACTTGTATTACACTCTGGCTCTTGTTTATGCATGAAAAAGAGCACGGAAACAAAGCCATTTATGGTCAAAACTCCCGCTGGGCGGCACGGTCAAATATACCGCCTAGGCCGCTCGTTGAGTGTTAAAGAAATACAGCCAAGACATTCCTTTGCAATAAATGTGATTATTTCCTGGTAGAATATTGCTCCTGCCAATGGCGGGTCCCTCCTAATTTCTAGGCTTGCTATGGTCGGCAGGAAAAAATCAACACCTAAATGGCCCAAAAGACCTTAACATTGACAAAAATATGTGGTGAAAGGTTTAAAAATAGCCAAACTAATGGGGCAAATGTTTTAAAATATATAAATTAATGGACATAAACATGAGGGAGAAGGGAGTTCAGAAAAATAGAACTTAATTGTAGCAAACATGGTACACATAAATAATTGTCTTAGTCGATTGCACAACGTGAATAATTCAAACACTTATTAGATTATATGGTTTGTGTTACATTTCAACAGAGCCGCTTAGTGTGATTCAGCTTAACTTTGGAGGTCTGGGTGGTGTAAAACGTGTCTAAAGCATACAATGAGTTATCTGTACTGGATTGTTGGATAAAAATGCAAAATTGGCCAACTTGCCGAAGTAAGTATAGAATATAATTCAATTCAGTTCAATTCATAACCGTTAACTGATTTACTTACAATACGTTACAAAGTACGGCTTTATCAATCAAATGTACATATACTATAAGGAGACAGATCTATTGATAAATACATAAATACCAATGTGTGCACCGTTAAGTTAGCAGGTTGTGACGTCTACCAGCGTGGGCAGAATCGCCTCTCGTTAGCCACTAGCGCTCGCCAGGGACATCGAAATGGGCTACCGTTATCCGAGAATGTGGTTCTTTCTTTCCCTGTAATCGCATTGTCACAGACAGTCCAGTGGTCGTCTTTGTTTTCGTCTGTGACAACGGGTTGTATTTTATATCAATAGTAGTGATGATAGTACAAGCGTGAGAATGAGAGAGACTTTCAGAGCGAGATGGTAGTGAGTGTCTGTAGGTGCGGGCGCTGTGTCACGTGACACCTGCTGTCTTGTGACGTCTCGGCTCGCGATTGGCCGACCATCATGCCTTTGCAGGCTCTGTATAACTTGCCTCCTGCATGAGGGTCCCCAGGAGCTGTCCTCGTCAGGACAGGCTAGGCGCGCATGCTTCTAACATCCCTTTGCATACTCTCTCCCGATCACCCCCTTTACCACTGTCTCTCTCTCTGACCTTCTTCTTTTCCATTGCTTCTCACCTTTATTCAATTACTTGTGCCCTTGGGTTCTGCAGATCCAGCTACCAAGGCCTGGGAGAGAAAATGGAATTCAGGCTATTCCCTGAGTCTCCCGAAACCTTGGCGGTAGTACTTCCCTGGGCGGGGCTGCCTACCCCAACTACCTGTAATTGATATGTTTTTAGGATAGCTTCTTTGAGATTGTCATAATCCTGCCTAACTTCTGCTACTTCTGACAAATACGTGGCTCGAGCCTGCCCTGTCAAAACGGTTTGTAACATAAAAGGCCATTGATCTCTTGTCCACTTCAAACCTCCAGCAACTTCCTCAAACAAAACAAAGGAATCCTGCACATTATCCTCAGTGAAAGGTGGAATGACACTAGTCATAGTCAATCCCAGAGGGGGAGCAATTACGGGAGCATTTGTATTGACATTTAGTTGAGCTATTTGATATTGATATTGATATTGTTCGGTCGTTGCTCTGGCTTTTATGCTGGCTTCTTCGGTATTTGCTCTGGCTTGTTCGGCATTTATTCTGGCTAGTTCTATTTTTAGTCCGGCTAGTTCCAGTACTTGATCACCGGTCAAAGCAGGTGGCAATTGTTCATCAAGTTGGCTAGGTTTACTCGGGATCCCACAAACTGCTCCGTCACCCTCCTCGCCTTCTACAGGGAACAGGGGGGTTGTTATGGTCTGAGCCACTTCTACTTTAGACATGTTTGAGACAGTTAACTGGAGATGTGAGGCAAGCACTTTCAGTTCGGATTTTGACAGACGGTCAATATCAGGGGCTGTGGGTTCTGATTCTATGAAAACTCGAGCATCTTCGTCATTAATTAGTTGAGGCATGATTAATATTTGATTTTTAAGTAGTGAAACGGTAATGAAACTGAGTGAAACTGTATGAAACGAATCCTGGCGAGGTCGCCACTCTTCTGTTACGTATCTTGATCCTCAAGTGGTTAACTTGATGAATCTAGATAGCACAGAGATATATATTAAGGTATCAGTCAGCTGAAGGCAAAACAAAAGTAAAATCTAATACAATTATTTCCTGTTGTTGCTTCCTTTCCATTTGGATCTTAGGACTTAGTAACCTTTATTGACTGATACTCTTTAATTATGAATAAATATTGAAACTAATTAAAGTCATGTAGTATTAATAAAGAATTATTATTTACCGAAGCTTAGTAGGCTATGGTTATGAACCGAATAAGTTAAATCTAAAGAAGGACTAATAATTCTATAAAAAGTCTTGAAAGATAAATATTGAGGTAAGAATATTTCTGTCTCTTACCCTTATTGAAATGAATAGCTAGTTTTCTTATATGTCCTTTTATATATATTTAATGTAGTTATTATTCTTGGTTCTTGTCTTACGTAAATAGTATTATATTATTATTATCATCAGGATTAATATCAAAGTCACATAAAAAGTTAGATATATATTTAATAATTTGATAAATGTATTTCTTAACCACGTAACATTGAGGTTTGATTATGAGTAAATTAAGTTACAGGATCGCTCCATAGATTCGATTCAGGTCACACTCAAATAATATGAAAAGCAAAAATAATATTTTGAAGCTAAAATAATTTTCTTCAGCTTAGGAAATCACTAGAAGTAACATTAAAACAGCCATGTTAGTCTAAGGCGAGATTACTAATATGAAACAATAGTATCACCGTACTAAGCACCGTTAAGCAATGTAAGCTTAATTAAAAGAAAATGAAATAACTCGTAAGTATTAATATAAAACAATAGTATTACTTTCATCATAATCCAACTGCTTAAAGAGTTGCTTTAGTCCACAAGTTAGTCAACTAAAATAGTTAAGTACATAATAGTAGCGTTAACGTTAATTCCCAATCAAATAGTTAAGTACATAATAGTAGCGTTCAACGTTAATTCCCAATCAAATAGTGAAGTACATAATAGTAGCGTTAACGTTAATTCCCAATCACATATTTCACTAACCAACATAACGTAAGTGCTTACACCGAACACACTTAACACACACTTATATAATCTGACTGACAGTCACAATCCCATTATAAAACTTCACCCCATCTTCCTCCAGCTGCAAGTTCACCTTCCCCAACTCCAAATGAGACTGATTTGAATGCCCACTACTCGGGTCTTATATACTAAACAATGATGGTGTAGGAACGAATCAGGAGGCGAGTGATGGTGCGCGCCCCTATCACAGCTCCTCGAGTTGCGTAGCAGGTGCGTGGTCCAATGGGGTCTCCTGGCGTCGATCATACGTCATAGCGTCGGGTCATCGTAGTTTGAAGGGTCCCCTATGACGCACGCAGGTGTGAAGGCTTGTTTGCTGGTATGCGGACGAGCTGGTTTCCCACTCGCTGGTTTGCTCGCTGGTCTGCTTCACCGCCTGGGTAGTTTGGCACTCCTTCAACTCTTAATTCTAACTCCTAAAATAAACATACAGGGCTCCGTATGTCAGAATATATATATATATATATATATATATATATATATATATATATATATATATATATATATATATATATATATATATATACAGTATAACTCTCTAACCCAAGAGTGAAACGTTACTCTCAAACTTTCTTCTACTCAACAGCTGAGCTCTGGAACTCTCTCCCAGAATCAGTCTTTCCCTCTTCCTATGACTTAAATTGCTTCAAACTCTGTGTGTCCAGGCATTTTGGCTCGATCGTCCCTTGATTTTGGTCATGTCACTCTTTCAACTATGGGGGAGGCACTCGCTATAGGCAATTCTGCCTTTTGCCTCCCTCAATCAAATAGACAAAATAAAAATATATAAATATATATATATATATATATATATATTTATATATATATTGTATATATATATATACAGTATATATATATATATATATAATATATATATATATATATATATATATATATATATTATATATATATATGTATACAGTATATATGGGTGGAGTCATGAAAGAAATACTATCAAGAGCAGTGGATGTTGGTGTATCGCTGAAAAGGGAGGGAATTGAGTGGAAGCTACTTATACTGCTGTTTGCGGATGATACAGTTCTGATGAGTGATAATGAATGTGAGTTGCAGGGTCTGGTAAATGAATTTGGAACAGTGTGCGAAAAACGGAATTTGAAGGTAAATGCGGGGAAGAGCAAGGTTATGGTCTTCGAAAGGGATGAAGTCACAGAGTGTGAGGTGAAGCTGAACGGTCAGGCTATGGAGATCGTCAACTCTTTTAAGTATCTGGGCAGTGTGTTGAGTAAAGATGGGACTATGGATGAAGAAGTGCTGGAGAGGGTACAACAGGGCAAGAGTGTTGTAGGAACGCTGAAAGCAGTAACAAGAAATAGGGTGGTCAGTATGGAAGTGAAGAAGTCCTTGTATGACAGTGTGGTAAGCCCGACACTGATTTACGGAAGCGAAGCATGGACGTTGGTTGAGAGACTCAGACCAAGAGTGAGAGCAGTGGAAATGAATTACTTAAGAAGTGCATACGGAGTTACATGGAGGGATAGACAGACTAATGAGGAAGTAAGAAGGGGGTGTGGTGTGGAGGTAGATGTGCTGGAAAATGTGAAAAGGAACAACTTGAGATGGTTCGGCCATATGAACGTATGGAAAGCGATAGAATGACTAAGAGGGTGTACGAGAGCGAGGTGGAGGGACAGAGAGGGAGAGGTAGACCGAAAGAGAGGTGGAAGGATGGAATGAGGAAGTATATGAACGAAGGCGATGCTTGTTGGGGGGAGGGGCGTCGACTGACTGGGGACAGAGGTGCATGGGGGTGGTTCGTTCCTGGCCACCCCTTCGTGGATCACGGCGTCGGGCAATATATATATATATATATATATATATATATATATATATATATATATATATATTGTTACGTATCTTGATCCTCAAGTGGTTAACTTGATGAAACTAGATAGCACAGAGATATATATTAAGGTATCAATCAGCTGAAGGCAAAACAAAAGTAAAATCTAATAAAATTATTTCCTATTGTTGCTTCCTTTCCTTTCCTTTGTTGCTTTTGGAGTAAGGGGTCGGGCGCAAGTTGGACTAGATAATAGTCCATCAGGCGCCTGGCCCGGGTGACGATTAATATGAAGGGTGCGCCTGGAAGTGTGGTGGGAGGGCTTGTGGCTTTGGCTCCGCTGCATGTCTGCCTGCCGAGATCGGAACCTCTCCGGGTAGTCGGGGGCTGGGGGAGTGCTGGAGCGACCTGGGTGACCCGGGTCTCTGGGTCTTCTCCTGGGTGACCTGGATGTGTGTGAGTTTGTGCTTTTTATCTGTGTTTATTCGTTGTTTTTGTGTTTTCCCTGTTCTTGCTCTGTCTTTAGTCGGCTACCCCCAAAATGGGGATTGGGCCTGAGCATATAGATAGATAGCTTCCTTTCCTTTTGGATCTTAGGACTTTGTATCTTTTATTGACTGATACTAATGATGGAAAAATACTGAAACTAATTAAAGTCATGTAGTATTTATAAAGAATTATTATTTAACCGAAGCTTAGTAGGCTATAGTTATGAACCGAATAAGTTATATCTAAAGAAGGACTATTAATTATATATCAAGTCTTGAAAGATAAATATTAAGGTAAGAATATATCTGTCTCTTACCCTTTTTGAAATGAATAGATAGTTTTCTTATATCATGTCCTTTTATTTATATTTAATGTAGTTATTATTCTTGGTTCTTGTCTTACGTTAATAGTATTATATTATTATTATTATCAGGATTAATATCAAAGTCACATAAAAAGTTAGATATATATTAAATAATTAGATAAATGTATTTTCTTAACCACGTAACATTGAGGTTTGATTATCAGTAAATTAAGTTACAGGATCGCTTCATAGATTCGATTCAGGTCTCGCTCAAATAATATGAAAAGCAAAAATAATATTTTGAAGATAACATTATTTCTTCAGCTTAGGAAATCACTAGAAGTAACATTAACACAGCCATGTTAGTATAAGGCGATATTACTAATATGAGACAATAGTATCACCGTTCTTGTTCTTACCAGCAATGTAAGCTTAATTAAAAGAAAATGAAAGAACTCGCAAGTATTAATATAAAACAATAGCATTACTTTTATCATAACCCAATTACTTAAAGAGTTGCTTTAGTCCACAAGTCAGTCAACTAAAATAGTTAAGTACATAATAGTAGCGTTAACGTTAATTCCCAAACACAAATCTCACTAACCAACATAACGTAAGTGTTTACACCGAACACACTTAACACACACTTATATAATCTGACTGACAGTCACAATCCCATTATAATACTTCACCCCGTCTTCCTCCAGCTGCAAGTTCACCTCCCCAACTCCAAATGTGACTGATTTGAATGCCCACTACTCGGGTCTTATATACTATGCAATGATGGTGTAGGAACGAATCAGGAGGCGGGGATGGTGCGCGCCCCAATCACTGCTCCTCTAGTTGCGTAGCATATGCGTGGTCCAATCACATCGATCATAGTCATAGCGTCGGGTCATCGAAGTAGTTTGCAGGGTCCCATATGATGCACGCAGGTGTGAAGGCTTGT
Source organism: Paralithodes platypus (assembly GCA_032716605.1). Classification (NCBI taxonomy): domain Eukaryota; kingdom Metazoa; phylum Arthropoda; class Malacostraca; order Decapoda; family Lithodidae; genus Paralithodes; species Paralithodes platypus. The sequence continues at coordinate 12,338,725 of CM064518.1, read as the reverse complement.
TTGCTGGTATGCAGGCGAGCTGGTTTCCACTCTCTGATTCGCTCGCTGGTCTGCTTCGCCGCCTGGGTAATTCGGCACTCCTTCAACTCCTAATTCTAACTCTTAAATAAACACATACAGGGCTCCGTATGTCAGACCTCCCCCCTAGAAAAGAGTTTAAGGAGTATAGTACATAATATATATAATACATAATCAGATTCACCACCAGATTGGCAACAGCAAGATTATAATGAGGATATAATAAGGATATCACCCAAAGTAGGTAACGTTTCCAGGTACCACATCAAAACATAGCCGGAACGTAGCTGGAGCGTTATTCGAACTGCAAGGCATTATCTCACAGCTGAAGGCTTGAAAGCGCACTACTAAAGCATGATCTTTACCTCGCTACAAGGGAGAGCTAATTGCCAAAATCCTCTCATTAAGTTAATCTTACTGCTGTATGAGGCCAACCTGCAATCGTTAATAGATAAATGCAAACGTTAATAGATACGTGATAGGCAATCGGCTAGCACGTTCTGGACCCCCTTAATATGTTTAACATCCAGGGAGTATTCCTGCAGCAACAAACTCCACCCGGTCAGTCGTTGGTTTTATTTTGGAACTTATGAAAACAATTTAAGGGGTGATGGTCAGTATACACAGTGATGGCACCAGAGGCAGATTGCACATAGACAGCAAAGTATTGAAGGGATACAATTAATGCTAACAGCTCCTTCTCAATGACTGAATAGTTACGTTGAGCAGAATTTATTTTTTTACTAAAATAGCACACAGGATGCAATACTTCACAGTTGTCTTCCTGTAGCAATACTGCACCAACCCCGGTATTGCTCGCATCCACTGCTAGGGAAAAAGATCTGTTAAAATCAGGAGCTCGGAGTACAGGATAATTGGATAAAATATATTTGGTAGCATTAAAGGCCTCCTCACATTCGGAGGACCATTCAAACTTCACATCCTTACAAAGAAGATCTGTCAGGGGAGCTGTTAACCTAGAAAAGTTTAAGATGAAACGCCTATAATAACCAATCATTCCTAGGTACCTTTGGATATGTTTCTTAGTGCTAGGAGTTGGGAATTCTAGAATAGACTCTACCTTTGCTTGAGGAGGTGCAACCTGCCCCTGACCTACCGTATATCCCAGACACTGGACCGTACTCTTTACAAAGGTGCATTTCTTAAGATTAACCACCAGATTGGCATCAGCAAGATTTAAGAACAGCAATCTAAGTTGGTAAAGATGCTCCTCCCATGACTGTGAAAAGATAAGAATATCATCGATGTAGACAATGCATCCAGGTACCCCTTCAGTCACCAAATTCATGAGGCGCTGGAATGTAGCTGGAACGTTTTTCAAGCCGTAGGGCATTACTTTACAGCAGAAGGCTTGATTATTGACTACAAAGCATGATATTTCCCTCGCTCTAGGGGTGAGAGCTACTTGCCAATATCCCTTCACTAAGTCAATCTTGCTGATATAGATGGCTGTTCCAACCTGGTCAATGCAGTCGTCGATCCGTGGCAGTGGGTAGGTATCGTTCTTTGTGACAGCATTAACTTGCCTATAGTCCATACATAACCTATGGCTCCCGTCTGGCTTTGGCACAAGTATGACCGGACTACTCCACTGGCTTAAGGCCCTAGTGATCAGCTCGTTTGACAACATGAAGTCAAGCTCGTCCTGCAGTATACTCCTGCGTTGTGGTGAGACACGGTAGGGGGATAGTTTAATGGGTGTTGCATCCCCTACGTCGATGTCGTGCACGGCCAAAGAAGTGAGCCCTGGAGTATCACGGAACACACTGGGAGACTGAGATAAAACAGAGATTAGTTGGTTCGCTTGATCAGAGGGAAGATGACATAGTTTATATGGTAATTCCCCCCAAGCTACTGAGTTATACTTAAAGTTGGATAGGCTACATGACAAGTCAAAGTCTGCATGGATACCTTCAGGCTCTGGAACAGTCTGTTGCGGGTCAGTAAGAGAACTGAAGACTTCGTTCGCACCAGGCTGTCCACAGGTCCTGACATTCACTGCCACAGTTGGAGAAACTGGTGGAGAGGAGTCAGGGGACCTATGGTAGGGTTTCAACATATTTATATGGAATACTTGCGTGGGCTTTCTCCTGTCTGGGGTAGTTACTAGATAATCGGTAATGCTCACCCTCTGAATGATCTTATATGGGCCCCCGAACTTGGCAGATAAAGGTTGGCCAAAGAGGGGGAGCAGGACCAAAACCTCATCACCGAGCTGAAACTCCCTCTCACGGGCTTTTCTGTCATACCAGTTCTTCATGGGAGCTTTTAGCCACTGTCAAGTTTTGAGCGGCAAACTCACATGAGGATCTCAGCCGGATTTTGAAATCTGAAACATACTTGAGGAGGTTTTGGTTCCCCTCCTGGCCAACTAGGCTATCCTGCAATAGTTGCAAAGGACCTCTTACCTGGTGACCGAAAACTAGCTCATTAGGAGAAAAACCCAGGGATTCAGTTGGAACCTCACGACTAGCAAATAATAGAAAAGGTACCCCCTTATCCCACTCAACTCCGGTCTCTGTACAATATTTACGCAACATGGCTTTCAAAGTTTGACGATACCGTTCGAGAACCCCTTGACTCTCTGGGTGGTAGGTGCTCGACTTAACATGCTCGATACCCAACTCCTTCAGGGACTGCTGAAAAATGTTAGAGGTAAAATTAGTTCCTTGATCACTTTGCACCTCATGGGGGAAACTCATTCTGGTGAAGATTTTGAGCAGTTCCTTGATGACAGTTGGAGCAGAGGTAGTCCTTAAGTGTATAGCCTCTGGGTAGCGAGTTGCCATGTCCATAATCGTTAATTATAAATGTTACCTTGGGAAGTCTTAGGCAATGGGCCTACAATGTCCACTACCACCCGAGTAAAAGGATTCTCGAAGACGGGCAAGGGCACCAGAGGATGTACAGGCACCTTCTGATTGGGTTTTCCTGTCATCTGGCAGGTGTGACACACTCTACAAAACTCCACTACTTCTGCACGCATTCCTGGCCAGTGAAAGTGGGATCTGATTCTGTCTAGAGTTTTTCTCACACCTAGGTGTCCTGACAATGGTATACAATATGCCATTTCCAAGATATCTCTACGACAAGGTTTGGCGACTACTACTTGATGGACGTCCCAGGCCCCGTCATCGATTGGTCTGTGTGGCTGTCTCCATCTACGCCACAACACTCCTCCTTTGAGGTAGAAACATTCACCACCCTCCTTCTCACATTCCTCTTCACGCACGGCCCTGGCAGCTAACTCCTTGCATTCTCTATCATCTTTTTGTAGCTCTACCAGGCCACTAGGTCAATTTGGAGGGGTTTCATGGTCATCGTTAGGGTCAAGAGGAGCCATATAGGTGTCAGATAAATCCACCTCAGTCACATCATCAGGCACAGTTGGAGCGGCATTCACACTCTCATCATCCCTTTCATCAACTCTTACAATCGGTACATTTCTGTCTGAGGGAACTGCTACTCGAGACATTGAACGGGTGACAGCACACACAGGGAAAACTGTTGGCATCTCCTTTTCGAGCTCACCGGTTAGTGGCTTGTTAATTAACAGGGGAAAGTGACAAAATGGGGTCTGGTCGGACCTTCTCACCTGCTACATCATTCTCCTAAAGGAGTGTTACCCCAGGCACAGGGATATCTTGGGACCTACACAAAGCTATGGTGGCCTCACCCTGTAGTAACTCACATTCAATTTCGCCTTTTACCAAGTATGCATAAAATTGGCCTCCAGCACCTCTCATTATAACTGGTTCGCCAGGTGGGCACTCAGTGTAAGGATTCACCATGAGGGTGCTAGTAGAACCTGTGTCTCTCAGAATTTTTACCTCATGCATGCAACAATTTTATCTCACGTTGCCAGATGAAATAAAGGGACGGTAACTGTCCTGCACTGATGGTGAAATTATTACTGGCTTAACCCTAGTGGGTTGCACCACGCATGCTACTACACCCCTGTCTAGATGGTTTACGTTAGCTGCTAGGTACTCCTTCTGTCGGAAGTCCTGTATTAAAGGAACTTTTGGTGCTAGGTACTCCTGTCGGGGGTCCTGCATTAAAGGCACATATGGAGTTTGAGATACGGCGGCAACTGTCTGCCCCGATCACTCGGTTCTCTCCTTGGCCCAGCACTGATAAGCTAGGTGGCCTCTCTTGCCACAAAAAGTACATACTTTAGGGGATACGGGAACGTTCCCTCTTTGAGCATTACTATTACTTTGGGCCCCACTTCTGTTACCATTGCCCTGAGTCGCATTTTTAGTTGGGGGAACAATTCTATTTTGGCTAGCTGGGGAAGACGTTACAGGCTTGTGACTGGGTCTGTCAGATTTGTGATTGGGATACTTAGAATTAGAACTAGAATTATCGTAGGGCTTCTTTCCACGAAATTTGTTGTTGAGCACGTATGTGTCAGCCATGTCAGCGGCGTCGGCAAGACAATCTACCTTTTTCCCCTTTAAATGATAGGATACAGAAGAATCAATTTTCCATAGGGAATTTTCTAACAGGACCAACTCCTTCAGATCGATGTAGCTTGTGACTTTCTTACTCTTGACCCAATGATTGACAGTTTTAGTCATGGTCCTGGCAAATACCTTATGGGTTTCTTCCACTTTCTTCTGGTTTTTACGGAAAGATTGCCTGTAAGCCTCAGGCTGTAATTGATAGGGTTTTAGGATAGCTTCTTTGAGATTGTCATAATCCTGCCTAACCTCTGCTACTTCTGACAAATACGTGGCTCGAGCCTGCCCTGTCAAAACAGTTTGTAACATAAAAGGCCATTGATCTCTTGTCCACCTCATACCTCCAGCAACTTCCTCAAACAAAACAAAGAAATCCTGCACATTATCCTCAGTGAAAGGTGGAATGACACTGGTCATAGTCAATCCCAGAAGGGGAGCAATTAAGGGAGCATTTGTTGTTGTTGTTGTTGTTGTTCCCCAAGCTGCCTGGCCAAACAGCCCCAAGGCCCCAAGCAAGACCAAGACCAAAACCGAGCACCCCCACAGAACCATCCCAGCCGACCACAATAAAGCATGGGTGACCGAAGCCACTCCATGGCGGGGAGCTGAGGAGGGCGACAGAAACGACCGGGAAACCAAAGCCCCACCCAGAGCCATGTGCCCCTCAGCAATTATGAAGAGAAAGCTGAGGGGCAAAGGAAAACATTTGACGCTTTGGCTTCCAATCTTGTTAGATTGGGAGGTCAATCCACGGAAGAGACGCCGTCACTTGAGATCTAGAAAATATATAAGTAAAAGGAACAGTCAGAGTAAGCTATGGGTATGGCAGAGATCGCTCAGTTCTCACTCTGATAGACCAGCCCATCACCACCGTATTGTATGTATTGACATTTAGTTGAGCTATACGATATTGACATTAATATTGCTCGGTCGTTTCTCTGGCTTGTTCGGCATTTATTCTGGCTTGTTCGGTCTTTATTCTGGCTAGTTTTAGTTCAAATACTTGACCAACGGTAAAACCAGGTGGCAATTGTTCATCAAGTTGGCTAGGTTTACTCGGGATCCCACCAACTGCTCCGTCACCCTCCCCGCCTTCTACAGGGAACAGGTGGGTTTTTATGGTCTGAGCCACCTCTACTTTGGACATGTTTGAGACAGTTAACTGGAGATGTGGGGCAAGCACTTTCAGTTCGGATTTTGACAGACGGTCAATATCAGGGGCTGTGGGTTCTGATTCTATGAAAGCCCGAGCATCTTCGTCATTATTTAGATCAGGCATGATTAATATTAGATTTTTAAGTAGTGAAATTGTAATGAAACTGAGTGAAACTGTATGAAACGAATCCTGGCGAGGTCGCCACTCTTCTGTTACGTATCTTGATCCTCAAGTGGTTAACTTGATGAAACTAGATAGCACAGAGATATATATTAAGGTATCAGTCAGCTGAAGGCAAAACGAAAGTAAAATCTAATAAAATTATTTCCTGTTGTTGCTTCCTTTCCTTTTGGATCTTAGGACTTTGTATCCTTTATTGACTGATACTCTTTAATTATGGAAAAATACTGAAACTAATTAAAGTCATGTAGTATTTATAAAGAATTATTATTTAACCGAAGCTTAGTAGGCTATGGTAATGAACCGAATAAGTTATATCTAAAGAAGGACTATTAATTATATATCAAGTCTTGAAAGATAAATATTAATGTAAGAATATTTCTGTCTCTTACCATTTTTGAAATGAATAGATAGTTTTCTTATATCATGTCCTTTTATTTATATTTAATGTAGTTATTATTCTTGGTTCTTGTCTTACGTGAATAGTATTATATTATTATTATCAGGATTAATATCAAAGTCACATAAAAAGTTAGATATATATTTAATAATTAGATAAATGTATTTTCTTAACCACGTAACATTGAGGTTTGATTATGAGTAAATTAAGTTACAGGATCGCTTCATATATTCGATTCAGGTCTCACTCAAATAATATGAAAATCAAAAATAATATTTTGAAGCTAAAATAATTTTCTTCAGCTTAGGAAATCACTAGAAGTAACATTAAAACAGCCATGTTAGTCTAAGGCGATATTACTAATATGAGACAATAGAATCACCGTTCTTGTTCTTACCAGCAATGTAAGCTTAATTAAAAGAAAATGAAAGAACTCGCAAGTATTAATATAAAACAATAGTATTACTTTTATCATATCCCAATTACTTAAAGAGTTGCTTTAGTCCACAAGTCAGTCAACTAAAATAGTTAAGTACATAATAGTAGCGTTAACGTTAATTCCCAATCACATATCTCACTAACCAACATAACGTAAGTGTTTACACCGAACACACTTAACACACACTTATATAATCTGACTGACAGTCACAATCCCATTATAATACTTCACCCCGTCTTCCTCCAGCTGCAAGTTCACCTCCCCAACTCCAAATGTGACTGATTTGAATGCCCACTACTCGGGTCTTATATACTATGCAATGATGGTGTAGGAACGAATCAGGAGGCGGGGATGGTGCACGCCCCAATCACAGCTCCTCTAGTTGCGTAGCAGATGCGTGGTCCAATCACATCGATCATCGTTATAGAGTCGGGTCATCGAAGTAGTTTGCAGGGTCCCATATGACGCACGCAGGTGTGAAGGCTTGTTTGCTGGTATGCAGGCGAGCTGGTTTCCACTCGCTGGTTTGCTCGCTGGTCTGCTTCGCCGCCTGGGTAATTCGGCACTCCTTCAACTCCTAATTCTAACTCTTAAATAAACACATACAGGGCTCCGTATGTCAGAATATATATATATATATATATATATATATATATATATATATATAAATATATATATGTGTATATATATACTGTATATATTTATACATATATACATATATATATATATATATATCTATATATATATATTATATATATATATATATATATATATATATATAATATATATATATATATATATATATATATATATTATATATATATATATATATATATATATATATATATTATATATACAGTATATATAATATATATATATATACAGTATATATAATATATATATATATATATATATATATATATATATTTATATTAACTGTATAATTAAAAGAGTTAATTGAGATATTTTATGCCCCCTTTAGTCATAGAGGTATGTATCTTCAGCCTTTACTATAGTCCGTTCATTCTAGGTTGGCCAAAAATCGTAACCTCTAGCCTCTGTAACTCAAAATAGGCTTGATCAAATGAGCTGTCAATGTATACACATATTCCCTAGCCAAGTCTTCCTATTTGGTAGACATTTTAACTCGATTACTCTAGCCCTTTTTGAGTTATGAGAGGTTAGAGGTTACGATTTCTGCCTAACCTAGAATGAACGGACTATAGAACACTGTACACCAAATAGACGCTGTGAATCCTGAGGGAGATGAAATATTCTGTTTAAGGGGGAGGTAGTCGCTTTTTTGGGACCCCTTTCTCCCTCATGTTTAGCATACTAGTTTTGAGATTTTATGACGTTTGTTCCATTAGTTTGGCGATTTAGAGACTTTTCGACCCATTTCTTTGTCAATATTAAGACCTTTCGTGCCATTTAGGTTAGGGGTTACGATTTTTGCCCAACCTGGCATGAACGGACTAATATTACGTAGATGCAATACTGTATAGATACGTCGAATTATAGAAAACAATACTAACATCACAAATAGAGGCTTTAGCAATGTTCAGCAGTAGTTTCGATTTTATGATAAGGAGCATAAATATCTTAAACTATTGTAAGTTGATATATTTAACGGGATAGTGGCTGTTTTTTTGGTCTATTTATCTATCTATCTATTGCCTGACGCCGTGATCCCCGAAGGGGTGGCCACGAACGAACCGCCCCCATGCACCTCTCTCCCCAGTCAGTCGACGCCCCTCCCCCCATCCAGCACCGCCTTCGTTCATGTACTTCCTCACTCCATACTTCCACCTCTCATTCGGTCTACCTCTCCCTCTCTGTCCCTCCACCTCGGTCTCGTACACCCTCTTAGTCATTCTCTCGCTTTCCATACGTTCCATATTTTTTTTTTTTTTTTTTTTCTATATTCCAACTTACTTCCTCTAGGGCATAGGCTGAGAGCCTTAACATTCACCGCTTTACAATGAACAGTGAAGCCTGTGAGGTCTTGTTCCAGTCTAGGGAGTGAGACATGTGAAGCACGTAGAGTACAACGAGCACCTGCCATCTTGCCTTCACATGAGGCACGGTGCTCACTCATGGCCCGAAACGACCCCATCTCTGAAGCCATCTCGTTCCCGTGCTTCACTGTCTCACCCCCTACACTCGGACTCTCACACTTACACACACACAACGCCACCTGTTGAGCAGATAACTCACCAGGCATTGCACCCCTATAGCATATTTTGAATATGGGAATATTCATACAGTGCTATTTAATCAGGGAACAATGAGGGTATTTTATTGACGTTTCGGTGGGCTTGTGGTAATGCACTGATACTAGGTACAGCACAAATTCCATCCCAATAATATCTTCCCATTGATACATCGGGATTTGAACCCGGGACCTTTGGATTACCAGGCCAGTAGCAAGACCACTCCACCACACCTCCCCGAACCATCTCAAGTTGTTCCTTTTCACACTTTCCAGCACATCTACCTCCACACCACACCTCCTTCTTACTTCCTCATTAGTCTGTCAATCCCTCCATGTAACTCCGCACGCACTCCTTAAGTAATTCATTTTCACTGCTCTCACTCTTGGTCTGAGTCTCTCAACCAACGTCCATGCTTCGCTTCCGTAAGTCAGTGTCGGGATAACCACACTGTCATGCAAGGACTTCTTCACTTCCATACTGACCACCCTATTTCTTGTTACTGCGTTTAGCGTTCCTACAACCCTCTTCCCCTGTTGTATCCTCTCCCGCACTTCTTCATCCATAGTCCCATCTTTACTCAACACACTGCCCAGATACATAAAAGAGTTGACGATCTCCATAGCCTGACCGTTCAGCTTCACCTCACACTCTGTGACTTCACCCCTTTCGAAGACCATAACCTTGTTCTTCCCCGCTTTCTCAAATTCCGTTTTTCGCACACTCTTCCAAACTCATTTACCAGACCCTGCAACTCCCATTCATTATCACTCATCAGAACTGTATCATCCGCAAACAGCAGTATAGGTAGCTTCCACTCAATTCCCTCCCGTCTCAGCGATACACCAACATCCACTGCTCTTGATAGTATTTCTTTCATGACTCCATCCATATATACAGTAAACAACCACGGGTACATCACACACCCCTGTTTCAAACCAACATTCAGGTCAAAGAACTCGCTCTGCTCACTCTCCACACGTACTGCCGCCTTTGCACCCTCATACATGCTCTTCACTGCTTTCAGCAACTTGCCCTCTACTCCGTATATTTTAAGTACTTTCCACAAACCTTCTCTATCCACTCTGTCATAGGCCCTCTCCAAGTCCATAAAGGCAACATACACCTTTTGTTTCTTCTCCAGATACTTCTCCACAACACAATTCAGGGTAAAAATCTGATCTACACATCCTCTTCCCTTCCTAAAACCTCCCTGCTCGTCGCCTATCCATTTCTCCGTTCTCACTCTCACTCTCTCAATCACTACCCTACTGTATACATTCCCTACTATGCTTAGAACACATATTCCTCGGTGGTTACCACACACTCCTCTTTCCCGTTTGCCCTTATATAGGGGGACTATTATGCCAATCTTCCAGTCATCGGGTGCACTCCCCTTCTCTCATGCTAGTTTACACATTTTCCATACCCATTCTATCACTATCTCACCACCATACCTCAACATTTCCCCACACACTCCATCTGTTCCAGGTGCTTTCCCCAACTTCACTCTTTTCATGGCTTCCCACACTTCTGACCTCCTGATCTCCACCTCCTCCTCCACTACTTCTCTTCTTCTCCCTCCCATACCATATCCAGTCCAGCTATGTTTGCTGGCTCTTCATTCCTTACATTTAGCAACTAACTGAAGTACTCCCTCCATCTTTCGACTCTCTCTTGCTTCTCGGCTAGCATTCTCCCATTCTTATCTTTCACACCCTTACTGTTTCCCTTGCTACCTTCCCTAACTTTCTTGACTTCTTTCCAGAACAGTTTCTTACTCTCCCTCCATGTTACACTCAGATTCCTTCCAAATTCCTCATCTACTCTTCTCTTACTTTCCTTCACTACTCTCTTCACCACCCTCTTACTCTCCACGTACCTCGCTCGTTCCTGTCTCTCGGAATCTTCATTCCCTCTACAACCCAACGACTCTCTATATGCTTTCTTCTTTTCTTCCACAGCTATTCTTACCTCTTCTGTCCACCATGCTGTACCTTTCACTCCCCTCCCTCTTCTCCTCACTCCACACACCTCCTCACATGCTGCACAGATCTCATCCTTAAACACCTTGCTCATCTCCTCCACTTCCTCCATAACCTCCAGGTCGAACCCACCTAGTCGTCTTTCCACTGCTCTCCTGTACTCCTCCCTGACTTCCTCCTCCTGCAACCTCTCCACCCTCCTCACCATTCCACCCTCCTCTCGCCTCCCTCCAGCTCTCCTCACCCACTTCTTTTGTATCCTAACCTTAGCTACCACTACATAATGATCAGACAGACCCCCTCCAATACCCATATACACCCTAGCATCCATCACAGATTTATTCATTCTTTCATCCACACATACATAATCAATCAATGACTTTCGTTCCACCACTGTCTTATCCTTCATCGTCAACATCCGTTTCCACGTGTACCTGTGGATGATTCTGTGTCGGAAGAAGGTGTTTGCTATCCACAGCCTCCTCTCCACACATACGTCCACAAGTGCACTACCATTCCCATTCACCTCTGATGGTACCCCCCACCCTCCCACCACTCCCTCAACTTTCCTATCACCCACCTTACCATTCATATCCCCAATCAGAAATATTCTTTCGTTCTTGTCAAACTTCTCCAGGCATGCCTCCACATTCATCTAGAACTCCTCTTTCTTTCTTTCAAGTATATCCTCTGTCGGGGCATACACGCATACAATCACCCACGTTTGTATTCCTACTACTTTCATTCTCACCCACACAATCCTTGAACCCACAGACCCATACTCTCTTACAGATTCCTTCCATTTGCTACTTACAAACAAACATGCACCTTCTCTCGCTGTTCCTTCACTCACTCCAGCACACACACCCATTCCACACTCCCACTCTCTCACATCTGAACCTTTCCATTTGGTCTCTGTCATTCCACATACATCCAGCCTGGCATTCACTAACACTTCCAGAACCTCTCTCTCTTTTGTGCCATCATTCATGCCACTTACATTCCACTTAGCCATTCTCAGAATGTCCGAAGGCATGTCCTTAGTCGGTCGTGGTTCGTCAACGTTGGTTCCGTCCGCATCCGAGGCTGTTCGTTCGTTTTTCTTTGCTTAGATATTTTTTCCGGGTGGGGGTCGCAAGCCCACCGACCCAACCTCTTTAGTTGCCTCTTACGACACGCAGAAGGCACGTGGGGCATATTCTATCCCCTAACCCCCAGGGGGAAGGGAATTTGGTCCCGTTTTTTGGTCTATTAATTAATTTATTAATTTATTTTTTATTTTTTAGTTTCGTCGCTAAACCTCCATCAAACTGTGAAAAACAGCCCTTAGCGCCCCCCCCCTCAAGATAACTTTGTACATTTGTCGGTAGAAAAATGTCCCGGCCTTCCAATTACAGGCTAGCTATCGCTCGCCAGGAAACATCGACACCTAAATGGCACGATAGGTCCTAAAATTGACTCCGAAATGCAGCTAAAGGTGTTAATATCGCAACATTTATGGGCCGAAGGTCATAACATCTGAGAACTAATTTGGCAAAACAGGAGGAAGAAGGGGGACCATAAAAACGACCCATTTACCCTTAAATAGTAACACTGTTATTGGGATGCACGACACGAAATATTGCTACATCTCTCTATAATATCTATGTATTTGTATATGTATATGTATAATGATCTAACCAGCCCATCTTGGCGATGGGCTGGTCTATCAGAGTGAGACCTGAGCGATCTCTGCCATACCCATAGCTTACTCTGACTGTTCCTTTTACTTATATATTTTCTAAATCTCAAGTGACGGCGTCTCTTCCGTGGATTGACCTCCCAATCTACCAAGATTGGAAGCTAAAGCGTCACATTATTCCTTTGCCCCTCAACTTTCTCTTCATAATTGCTGAGGGGCACAGGGCCCTGGGTGGGGCTTTGGTTTCCCGGGCGTTTACGCACCCTCTCAGCTCCCCGCCATGGAGTGGCTTCGGTCACCCAGGCTTTATTGTGGTCGGCAGGGAGGGTTCTGTGGGGGCGCTCGTTTATGGCCTTGGCCTTACTCGGGGCCTTGGGGCTGTTCGGCCAGGCAGCTTGGGGAACAACAACAACAACAACAACCAGTGGATATGTGATAAAGAAATCAGGGGGACAGAGTATCCTGTTACTGTGTAAAGGCTCAACTCTTTGTAACCTGTCCATTTATTTATTTCACTAGAAAACTGACTCCATAAACTTTAGTATAGCCGGCTGACTGTCTATTTAAACGAAACAAAGAGTTATTAAATTATATTATACTAAAGCTGGAGACCCCTAATGGGCCTGGATTTCTGGGTATTTTCTCCTGGCGACCTAGATGTGTGTGATTTTGTGTTTTGTTTTGTTTTATTTTTCTGATGTATTGTGATGTCCCTGTCTGGGCTCTGTTTCAAGTCCCCCCCCCCCCAAAAAAAAGGAAAATGTGGACGGTGCCAGAGTATTTACATACATACATACATACATATGCTATTATGCCACACCCTACTATAATATGTATTTATCTTGCAGGCCGAGGATGCTCAATGCTGGGTGTTTAATGATATGGCAAGGTACCCTTTTATTTGGTCAATGTTCTCCAGTCAGACCAACATGAAACGTCTTACTATTGGACCAAGAGATGGAGGTACATTGTACACCATCCCTCAAGAGGTCTTCCAGATCCTAACAAAAATTAAGTCATTCCAGGTTGGTGGATAACGTATTAGCAAATCTTAATGCATAACAAATTATTGGATAAATGATTGGATAATAAGAGTAAAGTTTTGCGTTTGATATATGTAGATCTGAAGTATATATTCATAATTACTTAGTAGCTGCTCTTCTCTATATTTCAGATTGAGGGTGTAATAATTGAAACTGTCCATGCCTACACATTCCACAACTCCAGCTCCATAAACAAGATATACCTGCCCCATAACTCCATCAGAACCTTGGCTGACAACGCCTTGGCTCACCTACCATCCCTCCACGGTCTCTACCTGAGCCACAACGACATCTGGGACATCAACAGTCAGGTGTTTGTGGGCCTTCCTCAACTCAGGATTCTAGACCTGAGCCACAACAACATCACTAGCATCGAGGACCGTGCCTTTCTGGAACTACCGAGTCTCGTCGAGTTAAAATTGTTCACCAACCTTATACACGTAAGATAATCATGATGAGTGAAAATTACAGATTACCTTATTAACCCACTGAACCCCAGCTAGTTAATAATACATGTACCACCCAGGACCAGCAGGTTGTGAACAATTTTTTGTTCTCCAGAAAACACCAGGAATGGGTTAGAAATGAAACCTACAAAAACACCGATCCCCTAGGTCAGTAAGGGGTCCTACGGTGCGCCCGAAAGTCGGAATTAACATGGGGAAATGGGTAGGCAAAAACAGGCAAAAATATTATTTGCGCGCTCACACGCACACGGTTGGACTTTGAGAGTTTTCGACCATCGACATTGTTGCGTGGGATACATACACAGTTCCCATACAAATCTGAGCCCTCTAAGTGCCATAGGACCGGAGTAATTAACCGTGACGCACCCTATGCGGCTCTGAGGTTTAGCGTTACAAACATTTCCGACGCAAACGTGTCGTCGCTGGGATTCTGTGGGTTAAACAACGCTGTGTCCGCTCTCTTACAACCTTCAGCACAAACACAGAATTTCGACTCACATGGCACTCAAATGTAACAGAATCTATCGTGCCATTTCAGGCTATCTCCTCTATTTCACATGTCGCTTATGCCTTAATATCCTACAGTATTGTGAACACAATTCACCATTTATGGAAAATGCTTAAGGAAATCTGGCACTCCCTTTGGTGCCGTTTCCAATAAACCTTTTTTGTACCTATAACTAGTTTAATATAATTAAATTGATGGTTATTTCATACTTATTGCAACTTATTGCAACTCGAACCGGCAAAATGTCAACAAACTTGTCAAGCAATAAATTCAGAAGTGCAAGTCACAGAGTCACAGATTATTTATCCACCATGTAAAATTGCTCTTCTATTTTAGTTAGTCTCTGCCTTTCCTTTAACGAATTTCCTTCTTGCTGGAAATGTGCTCTTATTCAACCTGTCCCAAAGAAGGGCGACCACTCTCAACCCTCCAATTTTCGTCCAATTGCTCTCACTTCTTGCATCTCCAAAGCTTTGGAAACAATTCGTAACTCAAAATTACTTAAGCATTTATCTTCCCATTATCTACTTTCAGATCGCCAGTACGGTTTCCTTAACTCACTGAGCACCAGGCAATATGATATAAATGTACACTCCAGGACCGGCAGGTTGTCAAAATAATTTTTTTACCAGAAAACACCTGGGATGGGTTAGAAATGAAGGAGAAAAAAAACAAAAACGATCCCCTAGGTCATCAAGGGGTCCTACGGGGCGCCCGAAAGTCGGAATTAACATGGAGAAATGGGTACGCAAAATCATGCAAAAACAGGATTTTGCAGGCTCACATGCACGCGGCTGGACTTTGATTTTTTTCAACCATCGGCTTTGTTGCGTGGGATACTTACGCAGTTCTCATAAAAATATGAGCCCTCTAGGTGCCATAGGACCGGAGTAATTAACCGCGACGCATCCTATCAGGCGCTGGGGTTTAGCGTTACATACATTGCCGACGCATCACGTGCGTCGCTGGTACTCGAGGGGTTAAGGGCTGTTCTACTGGTAATCTTCTTGCTTATCTTACTAGCTCTTGGTCATTCTCGTTTCGGGACTTCGGTGGAACATTTTCTATTGCGCTAGACATATTGATAGCCTTTGATCGAGCCTGGCACAAATATATAATTTCCCAACTACCCTCCTTCGGTTTCTATCCCTCTATCTCTGCCTTTGTCTCTAAATTCCTTTCAGACCGCTCCATAACTGCGGTTGTGGACGACCATCGCTAACTTCCTCAACCTATCAACTCTGGTGTTCCTAAGGGTTCTGTCCTGTCTCCAATTCTTGTTCTAATCTCTATTAATGTTTCCTTAACTGTACCTGTAGTCCTATCCACTCATATGCTGATGACTCAACATTACACTATTCAACTAGTTTTTAACATCAACCCAGCATGCAATTACTCCAAAACTCACGTAACAGGGCCATGGCACGCCTATCTTCTGATATATTATTTATTCCTGATTGGGACCGGAAATTATTGTTACTTTCAACACCTCCAAGACCCTCTATCTCTCCATTGCAATCTTCCACAAAACCATCCATTGCTCTTCAACAATATACAAATCAACCCTTCATCTTCTCTTAATATTCTAGGTGTATCTTTTTCAACTGACCTTTCTTGGAAATATCATACTTCAACTCTTGCTAAAACGGCTTCCCAAAAGTTAGGTGTGCTCAACCGTCTCCGTGAATTCTTCCACCCCGCACAGCTTCTGGCTCTGTATCGGGGCACAGTGCACTCCCGTATTGAGTATTATTCGCATGTGTGGGGAGGCTCCACCCACACCACACTTCTCGAAAGAGTAGAGTCGAAAGCATTTCGCCTCATCAACTCACTTCCTCTTACTAGTTCCCTACAATCTATATCTACATGCTGCAATGTTGCATCTCTTTCACTCTTCTGTCACTATTACAACAATCCTTGTTCTTTAGCTGTCTCAGTGCATACCCCATCCCTTTCGGCGAGTGCGAGGTATCAACCTTTCAACACAGTCCCACTCATATTCTGTCCAGCTTTCCAACCCAAGGTTTGGCAAATGTTCTCAGTGTTTCCTCTACTCAAGAAGTGAACGCTGGAGCTCTCTCCCTTAGTCAATCTTTCCTTCATCCTATGCCTCATTCTGTGTGTCCAGGTATACCATTTCAACTCCAACGTCCCTTGAATTTGGCTCGGTCAATCTTTTGGCTTTGTGGGAGAGACTCGTTACCTACCTTTTGTCTCCGGCATACACATAGTAAAAAACAAAAAAGTCAAATGTTTATATATATTTATTGCAATGAGTATATTGTATTAAGCTAAATAGATGCTTACTCAACTGCATTTAGGCCTACTCGTAGTTATAATTTCATAGTATCGACTTTTTCACAAAGGTTTTAAATAGCCTTTCTATGTATGCCTGGGCCTAGAGATTACAAGTTACACTGTTGAGGTGAGAGATATAACAAGCCAAAAATGAAAAGCGTATTCCATGAGTACAAAGTTATATCTTTCTTATGCTCTATACAACTAAATTATCCGTATCTATAATACCCAATTAATATTATGTATCTATTCTTTTAGTACTAAAGAAGCTAGAATTACGATGTTGGCATATAATATGACCAGATATAATGCCACATTATTTTGTTTTAACCTAATGAATGCGTAACACCTTACGAGAGGCCTAGGCGGTTTATTTATATGTACCGCCCAGCGGGGTGTTTTTACCCAAAATAGGGCTGTTTACGTGATCATTTTCATGCCTAAATAAGACCCAGAGCATAAAACAAGTATCTATCCCTGAAAGGGCATAAACAGAGCTTTCCAATGACACCATAACGATCCTTTTATGATGGCTAGTTTTCTTGCAACAACCGTGCAACGCGAGTGCAAAAAGCATGTAATTCGGCACTTTCCCCATACAATTCCGTATATAGCGAGTGAGAGAGGGAGGGAGGAGGTGGGATTCGTGTCAGTAGGTTCGCCGCGGTGGTCTGGAGCAGTCATACGCTCGCTACTCTCCTGCCACCACTTGTCTCTCTCTCTCAGCAACATTACGTGCTGAAATTGCCACACAACCTATGTCGAGCGCCGCCAGATAGTCCAGATTTATTATACTCGACTTATGTTGCTCGCCGCTAATTAAGGGTTAAACATGTTTCTGAAAGTTTCGTCAGTGAGTGCGGGACCTTTAAAGTTCAATTCAGACCAAAACCAATATATTTACCATAAAAAGCAATTTTATTGCTCCATATGCACATATTTTACTTGTATAATGGACATGTGAACATTGAAGAACGAGAAAATAGGTCTAAGGAGCAAATATCCAGTAAAAAAACATATATATGTGACAAAAGGATGATGATTGCTTATGAGGCAGAGTGACATAGCTCTGCTCTCTCTGGAGGCTTAAGCCACACTGTGGGCTCCAGCGGCCCAGCTCGAGTTGGAGTCCAGTGAATGTCTGGCACATGTAGGAGGGAGGGGGGAGGTAGGATAAGTGTATAGGAGGGTGACTGAATGAATTTGAGGTGGGAGGGAGGATAAATAGGGAGTGGGGGAGGGATAAAGTTGAATAAATGAGAAGGCGGAAATTGAGGGACAAAGGGGGCGTAAGGAAATGGAGGAGGGGTTAGAGACACATGTAAGGGGAAGAGAGGAGCTGGTGGTAAGGAGACCTGCCACCTAATCACATATTGCTTCCATTTCACCGATACTGTATATCCATCCGGCCCCTGGTAATATTAGTGTTGCTTGTTGCAGACCATGAGAGGCAACACCTTCATTGGCCTACAGTCTCTGGAACATCTGGATCTGGGATACAACCATCTGAGGGTGATCGGTGACAGGACCTTCATCAACCTACCGGCTCTCAAAGTGCTCCATCTCCAGGCCAACTCCCTCAAACACATCTCATCTGAGGGTTTATATGGTCTCACAAACATCCATACACTCATTCTGCAGGTTTGTGTAATTGCTTATTGATTAACAATGACACTATGTTGATGGGGAATTCGTTAATATAGAGCTCGCCTATTTACCACGAGAATGCCAGAGAAAATCCCGCCTTATTTGTTATGCAATAGGCTGCTGTAATTTAGCAATAGTCCACCTCCACGGCTTACAAGCACACTCGTATGTACAGTATGTATGAATGTATGTATGTATGTATGTATGTATGTATGTATGTTTGTATGTATGTATAAACTCAGGCATATACCCCATTGCTTGGGGTGGCTGACTCAAGACAGAGCCTGAACAGAAACCATTAAAGTTCCAATTTTTAGGGTCCAGTTCCACTTTCGCGTTCCCTCACCCATCGTTGAGTAGGAGAATTTTACAAGGGGAGGAGGATTCCTAGCCTCCTGCACACTTACATTAGCCAATTCATCGGTGCAGTTTGAGCATCTTCTAAACTTTAAGACAAGAGTAACTTCAAGATATCTCAAGTAGACTCCATCACAAAGGTTTTGCACCTCTCCCTGCAGTAATATGACTCTGTATGAATCGGAGATCTAAAGTGAAGGCAATATTTTGTTGTGGATTATGATAGAGGTCATTAGCTTAGTGTTCCAATTGAAGACTTAACGTAATTTTTCCAGTTTTTTCTGGCTATTATTAGGCTATTTTACTCAGGTTTGGAAGGACTATTACGAATCAAAGGGTAAATCATCTCATTGCACCCTCTGACATCCATAATTTCTTCTTTAGCTAAAATGATATCGCCTACTAAAAGATAACATAAAATGTAATGAATACGTCCTAGTATCGTGAGAGGTAGTATTGCCAATTTAGCTACTTTCCCGCTAGATCTAGAGGTATTTACTTCAATCTAGAGGCAAATTTGTTCATGTAGCTTTTAAATTCTAGCAAAATTATGGAAATCTTAGCCATTACAGAACAATGTTATAAAGATTGTGGCATTTTCCTAGCGATTATCAACATTTATTTACTATCTTGCAAACTTGATTTGGTAACCCTGGACTGAGAGGGCTAATGAAGCGCCGTTGCGAAGGCATAGGTTCCCGACCAGCAACTGAACTGAACTGAACTGAAATTTTCTCTCACTGGCATCTCCAACCAGAACAACAAACTGGTGAGCCTGTGCCCTGGAGTGTTTCGGACCACCCTAGGCCTGCTGCACCTGGACCTTAGTAACAACGTGCTGCAGACACTCACCAGGGAGACAGTCGACCCTCTCCTCGTTAACCTCAACCAGTGCAACATGCGCTTCCTTATGCACGGATAGAATCATTAGTCTGCCATGTACAGTTTGTGGCACATATTCTATTATTTTGGGGTCGTGATTTGGAAGCGCTACACCCACTGCCCCAACCCTCCTCCCTCCTTCTCTATCACTATTGGTAGGAGGTGGAATGAGGGAGGGGAGTTGGGGTGGTGGGTTCGGCGCTGTCAAGTTACTATTTATTGGAATGGTTGAGAAATGGAATATGTGCGGCCAACTGTACAAACAAACACACAGACACAGATACAAACATACATGTAAAAACACATGTACATATTCTATAGCAACTAAGGCAAAGCGAAGAACTTATTATACTACTAAAACAAAAGTCTAACAACTCAACAAAGTAATCATTAAATCACCATGATCAATGTTACAAGACACTTTTAAGGGGATAGCACTTGTTTTTTATGGACCCTCTTCTCCCTCATGTTTAGCATAAAAGTTTTGAGATTTTAAGACGTTTGTTCCATTAGTTTGACGATTGTTATACTTCTCTCCCCATTTGTTTGTCAATGTAAGACCTTTCGTCCATTTAGGTATCAATTTGTTCATGGCGAGCGATAGCAAGCCTCTAATTTTAGGAGAAACCGGCCTTTGGCCGGGAAATTTTTCTACCGAAAAATGTACACATTTATCTTTAAAGGGGGTCTCGGGGGTGTTGTTTTAAGTTTGATAAGAGGTCTAGCAAGGAAACTAAAAAATAAGTTTATACATAAATACATCGACCAAAAAACAAGCACTACCCCCTTAACTTTACCATTGTTTCGACCCAAATTATTGTAGTCCAAGGTACGTTTTTTGAACTCCAAAGTGGAAGCCAACCAGAAAGTAACTCAACAAATGTTTATATAAATCGTGAAATAATTACATCTGGTGGAAGTACATGGCAACCACATTGGGGGTTGCACAGAAATCCTTTTATGTAAACATTACACACGATTCAATCCATCATTCTGGATAAATCAGTGCTCAGGTTGCTGGCCCGGGAGTG
This sequence comes from Paralithodes platypus, assembly GCA_032716605.1. Taxonomy (NCBI): domain Eukaryota; kingdom Metazoa; phylum Arthropoda; class Malacostraca; order Decapoda; family Lithodidae; genus Paralithodes; species Paralithodes platypus. The sequence goes on along the minus strand of CM064518.1, from coordinate 12,317,933 downwards.
GACGTGCGTCGCGCACAGCACACGACCTCACCATGCTATAGAAATGCATTTTCGTGTCTGTATAGTTGTAGCACTGTAATACTGGTAATTGTGTGTGTATTTTGTCAATGAAATACATTCCTTTGGTAGTTTTGGGTGTATGATTTGAAATTTGAATCGATGATGGCCGTCTTTTAACCCGAGGAACGCGAAATTGAGGTACAGAAAAGTGTCCAAACGGGTAATTTCTATCCTTCAATTCTGAGATAATTCGATATATAGAATTACAATATAAAGCATTATTTCTTCTACATGTGCATTTATTTTACGTATATGATGAACATAAGAACCTTGAAGAATGATAAAAGAAGTGGGAACAGCAATTGGGGGGGTGAAAACATATATTTTGACTGCCCGGTCGTATTCTGGGGCGGTCGGCCAAGAGGCATACACCCTCCCTCTCCAACACACAAAATAGAGTTAGATGACTTCTATACTGGAAGGTAGCGACTTCTCATAGGTGCCCCATTCATTAAGAAGTGTGGAGGATATTACACTGATGTAACTCTGGCATTGTGTGACATTGTGACAGAAGAATAGCGGAGATCCAGCAGTGGTCATAGTCGGTGCTCGAGGAGGTGTCTAAAATTTTTTAGGATTCTTCTCGAGATTCAGCTTCTCTCCAGGTGTTGCTTTACTTTTACACCAAATTGTAAGCAAAGGTGTTTGTCCAGCAGTTGTTAACAATCAGGCTTAGTCCCAGCTGTGTACAAAGGACTGTTGGTACCAGTTGTAAATTAATTACCTTTACACCCAGTTGTGAATAAAAGTTGCATGTTTCCAACCAGTTGTGAACAAAATGGAATGGGTCACAGATGTATATGAAGGACCCTGTACAGGTGTGAATGAAGCATGTAAATATAGCTCTAGGTTTAAAAGAAAAACTACATGATTATTGCTCCAGTGGCAAAACAGTGTCAACAACTACAGAGCTTTAAGAGCAAGTATAACTCGGTGCAAGAAGGACTCAAAATAGTCCTGAGATAGTACTAGTATCTGATGAAATGAAAGAGTATGTGTTTTTTTTTTTTTCTATGTGAGTGAGGGAGGCAAAAGGCAGAACTGCCTATAACGAGTGCCTCCCCAAAGTTGAAAGAGTGACAGGGCCAAAATCAAGGAACGTTCGAGCCAAAATACCTGGACACACAGGGTTTGAAGCAATTTAAGTCATAGGAAGAGGGAAAGACTGATTCTGGGAGAGAGTTCCAGAGCTCTGCTGTTGAATAGAAGAACAACTGAGAGTAACGTTTCAATCTTGGGTTGGAGGGTTGCACAGAGTAGTGTGATTTATGATTTGGTGTAAGACAGCTCACCACATCCTTATGGCTGATTGCCTTGGAATAAAGAGCTCTGCTTGGCAATCTAATGAGCGTAAACTTGGAGGGGGGAGTACTCATTGGATGGCAACTATTTTGTAGTCAAAGCCTGGTATCATATCAAATCACCTTGGACAAACTATAACACATAAGATAGTTCATATATACTTCTTTCACCCTTTGTGTCTGCAGATAACATCTTTCTATGCGACCAGCATCTGAGTTGGATGTTGAGCTTGAAGCAGTCCAGCCTCAGCCCTGTGGTTCAAGGAAGCCTTGACCAAGTTGTTTGTTACCTAAGTACTGCACCGCGAGGCACAGGTGAGTGTTGGGGTAGGGATTTTTATATACATACAGTATATATATATATATACATATATACCGTATATACTTTATATATATATATATATATATATATATATATATATATATATATATATATATATATATATATATATATATATATATACAGTATATACAGTATATACTGGTACATATATATATATATATATATATATATATATACTGTATATATAATGATATAGATGTATGAGGATTCGCGAACTGCGGTGAAGGTGAAAGGTGTACTGAGTGATGAGTTCACAGTCCGTGTTGGAGTTAATCAGGGTTCAGTGTTAAGCCACTTCCTTTTTATTTTATTTTATTTTTTTTTTTTTTTTTTAAGAGACAATGAACAGAGGAAGGAAAAACACAGATAAAACAAAAAGGTCCATGTGCCTAAAGGCATCCTCCATTCATAAAATGTTTGTAACAACTGGATTTAAACATTTGTTGATTGTAAGTTTGTGGAAAGCAATTCGAGGGAAGTGAATTCCAAAGAGTAGTAGCTCTGGGGATAAATGAATTCTGATAAGCAGAAGTTCTGCATTGTGGAGGAGAAAGTGTAAATTCATGGGCGCTCTCAGCTGCCCTAGTTCTACGGGGAAAGATGTGGAGAGGCGGCACAATTGAAGCAAGTTCCTCGGAACAATTGCTGTGAAAATATCTGTAGAATAATGCAAGGGATGCAACGTTTCTTCGTATGGATAATGTAGGAAGGTCCTGTGTGATTGCAGGGTTATTGATTAATCTAATAGCTTTATTTTGAATTTTGTCCAACTGCCGCAATGCAACCACTCCACCTCCACCCCACAGAGGTGAACAGTAATCCATCTGAGAACGCACATGACTTTTATATATCACGGCCAACTGCTCGTCAGTGAAGAATTCTCGAACTCTGTACAGGAGTCCCAGTTTTTTAGAGGCATTCTTAGCAATGCTTCTAACATAATGTGTCCAGCTCAAGTTAGTAGTTAATGTTACACCGAGAATGTCAATACTAGGGGAAGTGGAAATATTTACATCATTAAAAAATATATGGGAGTCAGTGAGATTCTGTCGGTTAGAAAATTGAATGTACTTGGTTTTCTGTGCATTAAAGGAAACTAGATTCTTTTGTCCCCATCATTAATTATAGAAAGGTCCTGGTTCAGAGAAATTGCAGTGTTTATTTTTGAATTTATAAGATCGGGTTGGGTGAAAGAATTGGTAAATGTGAAGGAACTGTGGAGTGTTGAGTCATCTGCGTAGGAATGTATTGGATTATGAGTGGTAGATATGAGATCATTGATATGAATGAGGAACAGAATTGGGGCCAAAACTGATCCCTGGGGAACACCAGCATTTATTGAGTGAAATTGAGAATAAAGGCCATCTACCATTACACGTATTTTTCTGTTATGAAGATAAGAAGAAATTAGTGGAACTAATGATGCAAGGCCGTAGTGTGACATCTTCGACAATAAGGATTGATGCCAGACTCTATCAAATGCCTTTGATATATCCAGTGCTATTGTATGTGTTTCACCATGTTGGTCTGTAGCTTGGTTGATTTGATGCGTAAGAAGGCAAAGCATGTCTGCAGTTGATCGACATCGTCTAAAACCATATTGCCTATCACTGATTAATTTATTATTCTCAAGATGCTTAATTATGTGATTATTTAATATAATTTCAAAGACTTTACCAAGAAGGGAAGTTATAGCTATTGGTCTGTAGTTTGATGGATCTGAAGAGGCACCGTCTAGAGTTTTTAGATGCAGACTCCCGTTGGAACTGTGATCTGAGATCAATTGGAAGATAGTTGTAGGGTTGAGAGGTGTCATATATATATATATATATATATATATATATATAAATATATATATATATATATATATATATATATATATATATATATATATATATATATATATATATATATATATATATATATATATATATATATATATATATATATATATATATATATATATATATATATTCAGTAAATATATGAAGAATGACGAAAACGCTTGGAAATTATGAATAAGTTTCAATTTGGTTATACATACAGTAGATATAATTATTGTACCATGTATTCCAGACCCCCTGAGATATATGATAAACCTGCGGGAATCTGACTTGCCAGTAGAGCAAGGTGTCACGCAAATTCTACGCTGCCAAGAGGGTGAAGAAGCTGAGTTGGGAGCCACCACTGAAGAGGAATATGACAGCTGACCACCGAGGAAGGGACTACAGTTCAGACTTACAGGGTAGATGAATCAGTAACGTAGAAGGAGATCATAATTGGAGAGATAATTCTCCCTACAAAAATGCCCCTAGAGCCCGATAAAGGCGCTGAACGCAATGTTTACCGCGGTGCATTGTGGGAACTTGGTGACATCGCGGAACTATCCACCCTCCCTCTCCTTCAACAATTCTTCATTATAGCAGTTGGTCGAAATTTCTGTATCTAACACATACTTTGGTCTATGCATACTGTATATATTTTAAAATCACCCATATTCATAAAAACATATACCGGTATATAAAATACAAAGTCAGCAGGTATTTTTGCGCCAATTTTGTTATGATAATTAATCAGCTTATAACTATGTTTGAAGTCATTATTAGCTGCATATAATTTACTATACTATATAAGCACTTAGTGTAGTTGTATACTGTATACTAAAAACGTGTAGAATCACACAACATCGAGATAAACTGTGCATATCCTAGGTGTTGGGTATAGTGATGTCTACAGTCATAGCCCTGGTGCTAGTTCAGAAGTGTCCACCAGAGGTCTCAAGAGTAATGTTGGTAGGGACCATTGTCGCACATGTTAAAGCATGTTTAAGATTATTTTTGTAGTAATATATCTCAGGTTCTGTCACTAAAATTGCATTCGTGCTCCCCAATTTAAAAAATAAATAAAAATAAACAATGTGATATTATGGACTATTTAAGCATCACTAAAGATATTTCTATCATGGAAAGGGACTGTGGTTCTCGAAAAGGGACTCCAGTTCTGAAAATGTACTTGACTTGCTGTGTACTGGCTAAATAATCCATAAGGGTTGATAGCTTCTGAAGTCCTATTTTAATTAATAAATGTTCTATCATAAGGAATGGTAGATTTATTTTATCATATATATGAGCATTGTGTGCACTTCGTACTTTACCTTGTGAAAACATGTCGGAACGATTCTGCCTATTGTACTTCGAACATGGAATAAATACACGAGTGATTATTTTAAATCTCACCCAATTCGTGAACATTGTCTAATTCAATATTTCAAAGCTCATGCATGCAAAAAAAAAAATTGTGTGATGCTGCCTAGACCACAGCTGATACCAAACCCCAATGAAATCCAATGCTAAATGTTCTTCCTCATCCACTGAAGCAAAACGACCTCTCCCAAACGTTTCCACTTATGTTCAGTCTGAGGTAGCTTAAGTAGTCACCATAAATATTTATTCCCTTATTGGCTCATTTAAGATATCCTAAATATATCTTCCAAACACGAGGTGAACAATTTTGGGGAAACTGTGTCGCCCTCTCTCTTCCAATTTTGATGTCCATGAGTACCTACAGAAATATCACAATGCGTCACGCTACTAAGTTGAGGATTATTCATTTGTGGAATAAGTAAAACAAATATATACACAACATTATTGGCCTTTGCAGATATTTGTTATGCAATTCGTGTTATATGCTATATAATTGATTTGATTATGGCCTTCTTCTGAGTTTAGTTTATATTCCTTCTCCTTTTTCTCCCATATACAGTATATCCCCCTTGCTCGTCATCTTCTTTATCTTAATTCTATGTATATTTGTTATGTTTTTATCTTTCACTTCTTCTCCATTTGTTGTTGTTCTGCTTCTTTTCCGGCTTCGTTTTGTCTTGTGCTATTTGGAAAAGCTGTCCCCGTATTGCCCGGCTTTTTACCTTTTTTCTTTCTTCTATTTTCAGCCAGCCGAGTTAATACCCACCCACCCCCTTCAATATAAACTGTACTTACTCACATCACCTATGATATAATGTGAGTGCGTTTTCGCTATATCAGTAAAACATATTATCACAAGAGCAGGATGTTACCCATCTTTTATATTAATTAATAATACGTTTTCTTTCATTATAGCTTACAGAAAATGTAGTTTCTTGGGGTAACTAGCCAAAGGTATATCGATTCATCACATCATATTCATTATTATTTACCTTAAATTGTACAATAATGTGTTATCCTAGCTGAGAAATTTGAACACCATGTAGATGACATGCTGAACCAGGATAATAAGAGGACAAGAGAGAGTAGACATGATTAATGAGGAAACTAGGAAAATGCAGGAAACATCTAAGATAGAAACAGGAAGAGATGAAGATAAATCAGGAGATGACTGAGAAGCGAAACTGATAAATATAATGAAAGCCTGAGTAAGAGATCTAGACTTGATCTAGACTTGATCTTGATCTAGACTAAGATCTAGACTTGAGTTGACGACTAACATAATTATCGACCACACCACCTTACTGGATAGATCAGTTGTCTGGTGAAGGGTGTACAGTATATTATGTCTGTGTGTAGGATATTATTAGTATTAGTATACAGTATAATATTATATTTTGATTATGTTTATTATTAATATTATGTTATTACTGCCTTGATGGTGTAATGGTTAGAGCGTTTAAAATCGGTATGTGGTAACTCAGGTTCGAATCCCGGTGGAGCACATGCTTGCTCTCATTAATTTCTTTGGGAGGTGTTTGGTGTTGGAGTGAAATTAATCAAAATAGATTATCATTATTATTATTATTACTATTATTATTATTAGTTTATCAGTGGTTGGAAAGCTGTATGGCAGGGTGTTGATAGAGAGGATAATAAAGTGTACAGAAGTTGCAATAAGAGAAGAACAGTGCGGTAATAGGATGGGAAGAGGGTGCGTGGATCAGATGTTTGCAGGAAGACAGTTATGCAAGAAGTATTTAGAGAAGCATAAGGAGATATTTTGGGTTTTTATGGATTTGGAAAAGCGTATGATCGTGTGGATCGTGAAGCAATGTGGAAGGTTTTATGATTTTGGAAATTGGAGGAAATTTGTTAGAAGCAGTTAACCCACTGAGCCCCAGCTAGTTTAGAATAAATGTACCACCAGGGACTGGCAGGTTTTGATTTTGTTTTTGTTTCCAGAAAACACCAGGAATGGGTTAGGAATGAAGGATAACCCACAAAAAACCGATCCCCTAGGTCATTAAGGGGTCCTACGGTGCGCCCGAAAGTCGGATTTACAAGAGGGGAAATGTGTAGGCAAAAACACCCCAAAACAGGTTTTTCTGCGCTCACGCGCACGCGGTTGGACTTTGAGAGTTTTCAACCATCGGCATTGTTGTTTGGGATACTTACACAGTTTCCATACAAATCTGAGCCCTCTAGGTGCCATAGGACCGGAGTAATTAACAATGACTCATACGTATGCGTCGCTGGGACTGGCAGAAAAATCCATTGCCGACGCACTGTTTGCGTCGCTGGGGTTCTGTGGGTTAAGAGTTTTTATGAAGGGAGTGGAGCATGTGTTAGAATGGGAAATGGTGAGTTGAGTGAATGGTTTGAGGTAAAGGTAGGTTTGCGACAGGGTTGTGTAATGTCACCATGGCTGTTTAATATGTTTATGGATGGTGTGGTGAGGGAGGTAAAAATGAGAATTATGGAAAGAGGATTGGGTTTAGTAGGAAAGAATGGTAGAAATTGAGAGTTGAATCAGTTGTTGTTCGCTGATGACACAGTGTTGGTGGCGGATTCTGAGGAGAAACTGCAACGGGTGGTCAAATAGTTTGGTATGTTTTGTGGGAGGAGGAAACTGAAGGTAAACGTCAATAAAAGTAAAGCAATGGTGTGTAATAGGGGTGATCGTAGGGTGAATCTAGATGTGAGGCTGGATGGGGAAATATTGGAACAAGTAGGGTGTTTTAAATATCTAGGAGGAACGATAAGCAAGAGTGGAGGTATAGAAATGGAGGTAAAACAGAGAGTGTGTGAAGGAAGGAAGGTTTTCGGAGCAATGGGAAGTATGTGGAAGACGAGAAATCTCGGAATGAAAGTAAAAAGTGCAATTTATCAAGGCAATGTTGTGCCAACAGTGATGTATGGGACTGACAGATGGGCTCTGAAGGAAAAGGAGAGAAGAAAGCTGGATGTGATGGAGATGAGCTGCTTGAGGAGTATGTGTGGAGTTACTCGTAGAGACAGATTGAGGATTGAAGAGATATGTAGGAGAGTGGATCAGGAGGAACATTTGTCAGCCAGAGAGGAGAAGAAGGGTGCTGAGCTGGTATGGGCATGTTGAACGAATGGAATATGAAAGGCTTACAGAGAGAATACGTGAGTCAGATACAAGGGTAGATAGAAGGGCAGGAAGACCCCCATTCAGTCGAAGGCAAAGTTCAAATAGGACTCATACTATATTGTTATATACTGTATATATTATTATATTTGAAAGTAAATGCGGGGAAGAGCAAGGTTGTGGTCTTTGAAAGGGATACAGCCACAGATTGTGAGGTGAGTTGAACGGTCAGGCTATGGAGATTGTCAGCTCATTCAAGTATTTGGCAGTGTGTTGAGTAAATATGAGAGTATGGATGAAGAATTTCGGGAGAGGGTGCAACAGGGGAAGAGGTTTGAAGGAACGCTGACAGCAGTAACAAGAAATAGGGTGGTCAGCATGGAAGTGAAAAAGTCTTTGCATGACAGTGCGGTAATCCCAGCATTGAATTACGGAAGCAAAGCATGGACGTTGGTGGAGAGACTCAGACCAAGAGTGAGAGGGGTTGAAATGAGTTACTTGAAAAATGCGTGCAGAGTTACATGGAGGGATAGACAGACGAATGAGCAAGTAAGAGGGAGGTGTGAAAAGGAACAGCTTGAGATGGTTCGGCCATATGGAACGTATGGAAAGCAAGAGAATGACTAAGAAGGTGTACGAGAGCGAGGTGGGAGGACAGAGAGGGAGAGGTAAACCGAGAGAGAGGTGGAAGGATGGAGTGAAGAAGTATATGAATGAAGGCGGTGCTGGTTGGGAGGAGGGGCGTCGACTGACTGGGGACAGAGGTGCATGTGGGCGTTTCGTTCATGGCCACCCATTCGGGGATCACGGTGTCAGGCAATAGATAGATAAACAGATATTTTTTTCGCAAAGAAAACAAAATAACATAACATAATGTTCACAAAATAACATACATTATTTGTTTTCTCTGATAAAATCATGCAATGATAATATATATCGGATTCATGGGTATTTGTGGGGAATTTCAATTTCAGGAGGAATGAAGTCGCAAGTGAAGTATATAGTATAAAGCGCCATCTATATTGAAAATACAAATAAAGATGGTGCTTTATACTACTTCACTTGTGATTTCATTCCTCCTGAAATTGAAATTCCCCACTAACACCCCTGTATCTGATATACAGTATATATTCATTGCATATTAAAAACTGAACACTAATAGGTCTAAGCATATGGGAGAAGGTGGGCCAGAAAAATCAAACACCTGACATTAACCCATTCAACACGATGACGTAATTTAAGTGTTATTCTGGTTACCATTAGACGATTTTCTTTAGCTTATAATCAATTTATAGGTCTTGGAAGGGTAAATATGATCTCAATAAGCCCTCTGAGTAACATAGGTCCTTCTTTAACTCTATAAAGATCGTCTAATTTTAGCCAGAATCCAAGGTAAAAGACTCATCGTGCTGAAAGGGTTAAAGTATACGGAACACATATGAAGCAGAGACAAAATGTGTGGAAACGTGATTGAATGCGATGTTCTCATGGATTTGTTTCCAGCTTGAGGAGGGGATGGGCTGGTTTTTCTGGATCCTTTCTCCCTCATGTTTAGGCCCATTGGTTTTTAGGATTTAAGACGTTCAGCCCATTAGCTTGGTGATTTTAAGACTTACCGCCCAATTTTGTTGTCAATATTAAGACATTTTGTGCCATTTAGGTGTCCAATTTTTCCTGGCGAGCGAGAGCGAGCCTGTAATTATAAGAGTAAGCGGCCTTTGGCCGGGAAATTTTTACTACCGATAAATGTGCAAATATATCTCGAAGGGGGGGGGGGGGGGTCTAGGGTGTGTTTCATAGCTTGATGGAGGTCTAACGAGGAAATTACACAAAAATATATATATATATATAAATAAATAGTCCACAAAAAACACCATCCACCCTGAAGGTAAATAAGCTGCCATCTTTACTGCAGTGTTGTTGGGAGGCATTTTAAACATTACTTTACCGTAGAACCATAATCTTTATTAACACCTTCACTACCATTACGTAATATTCTGGTTTCCATTAGACGATTTTCTTAGTATATAATCTACCTCTTGGACTCAAAGGGGCAAATACGACCTTGATAAACCCTCTCAAAAACAAAGGTCCTTCTTCTATCTATCTGTCTATTGCCCGACGCCGTGATCCCTGAAGGGGTGGCCACGAACGAACCGCCTCCATGCACCTCTGTCCCCAGTCAGTCAACGCCCCTCCCCCCAACCAGAACTGCCTTTGCTCATATACTTCCTCACTCCATCGTTCCACCTCTCCTTCGGTCTACGTCTCCCTCTCTGTCCTTCCACCTCACTCTCATACACCCTCTTAGTCATTCTCACGCTTTCCATACATTCCATATGGCCGAACCATCTCAAGTTGTTCCTTTTCACACTTTCCAGCACATCTACCTCCACACCACACCTCCTTCTTACTTCTTCATTAGTCTGTCTATCCCTCCATGTAACTCCGCACGCACTTTTTAAGTAATTCATTTCCACTGCTCTCACTCTTGGTCTGAGTCTCTCAACCAACATCCATGCTTGACTTCCGTAAGTCAGTGTCGGGATTACCACACTGTCATGCAAGGACTTCTTCACTTCCATACTGACCACCCTATTTCTTGTTACTGCTTTCAGCGTTCCTACAACCCTCTTCCCCTGTTGTACCCTCTCCTGCACTTCTTCATCCATAGTCCAATCTTTACTCAACACACTGCCCAGATACTTAAAAGAGTTGACGATCTCCATAGCCTGACCGTTCAGCTTCACCTCACACTCTGTGACTTCACCCCTTTCGAAGACCATAACCTTGCTCTTCTCCGCATTTACCTTCAAATTCCGTTTTTCGCACACTGTTCCAAACTCATTTACCAGACCCTGCAACTCCCATTCATTATCACTCATCAGAACTGTATCATCCGCAAACAGCAGAATAGGTAGCTTCCACTCATTTCCCTCCCTTTTCAGCGATACACCAACATCCACTGCTCTTGATAGTATTTCTTTCATGTCTCCATCCATATATATACAGTAAACAACCATGGGGACATCACCCACCCCTGTTTCAAACCAACATTCAGGTAAAAAAAACTCGCTCAGCTCATTCTCCAAACGTACTGCCGCCTTTCCACCCTCATACATGCTCTTCACTGCTTTCAGCAACTTGCCATCTACTCCGTATATTATAAGTACTTTCCTTCTTAAACTGCATAAAATCCTTTAATTTTAGCCAGAATTAAAGGTAAAGAGATATCATGGTGCTGAAGGGGTTAAGGGTGGATGGGCGTATTTATTTCCTTCTATATATATATTTTTTTTTATCTATTTTTTTTGTTAGTGTCCTTCCTAGATCTCCATTATACTTAAACCTCTGAGCCCCAGCTAGTTATAAATAAATGTACCACCAGGGACCGGCAGTTTTTGAAATTTTTGTTTTTCCAGAAACAATAGCGAATGGGTTAGGAATGAAGGAAAAAACATAAAAAAAACTATCAAAAAGGTAAAAAAGGGGTCCTACGGAGCCCCCGAAAGTCTATATTACAAGAGTAAAAAATTGAAGGCAATAACCCCCAAAAACCATGTTTTTGCGCGCTCCGCGCACGCGGTTAGACTTTGAGAGTTTTCAACCATCGGTACGGTTGCGTGGGATACTTACACAGTTTCCATACAAATCTGAGCCCTCTAGGTGCTATAGGACCGGAGTAATTAACATTGACGACACGTTGTCGTAGCTGGGGTTTAGCGTTTCATACATTGCCGACGACACGTTGTCGTCGCTGGGGTTCTGTGGGTTAAATAGCACATCCATTAGATCCCCATTCTAGATTAATTTCTATATTTTTCGGTATAAAAATGTCAGGCCGAAGGCCGTTTCTTCCAAAATTAGTCTCACTATCTTTCGCCAGGAAAAAATCTACACCTAAATAGCACGAAAGGTCTTAAATATTGACGTAGAAATGGGGCAAAAAGTCTTAAAATCACCAAACTAATAGGACGAACGTCTTATAATAAAAACAAATAATGGGGCTAAGCATGAGGGAGAAGGGGGTCAGAAAAAACAGCCCATCTCCCCTTAAGTGTGCTTACATTTTTCTTTTTCTATGTGCATGAGGGAGACAAAATGCATAACTGCCTGCAGCGAGTGCCTCCCTCAGATTTCAAAGAGTGGCAGGGCCGAAATCAAGGGACATTCGAGCTAAAATGCCTGGACACACGGAGTTTGTAGCAATTTAAATCATAGGAAGAGGGAAATACTGATTCTGGGAGAGAGTTCCAGAGCTCAGCAGTTGAATAGAAGAAAGTCTGAGAATAGCTTTTCACTCTTGGGTTGGAGTGTTGCACAGAGTAGGGGTGGGATTGTGTGGCAAGGCGGGTACTATGTACCCTATGTAGATTAGGTGGTATACACTGGAAAAGCTGTGAGGAACACTGATTATTGTTGTAGCGATAGAATAGCGAGAGAGATGCAACATTGCAGCGAAGAGAGAGAGATTGCAGAGAGTTGGTGAGTGGACAGGAGTTAATGATACGAAAGTCTTTCCTTTCTACTTCATCTAGGAGTGCGGTGTGAGAGGATCCTCACCACACATGTGAACAATACTCAATACAAGGATGCACTGTGCCCCTGTACAGAGCAAGAAGTTACGCAGGGGTAAAGAACCCCTTGAGACGGTTGAGCACACCCAGCTTCTGGGAGGCTGCCTTAGCGAGACTGGTAATATGGTATTTCCAGGTGAGAGCAGAAGAAAAAGAGACACCGAGAACATTGAGAGAAGATGAAAGGTTGATATTTGTATTGTTGAAGAATAAGGGATAGTCCTCTGGAGGTTCCTGAAGGGTAGTAAGATGGATGAATTGAGTTTCGGAAGCACTAAATGCAACAATGGTTTCTCTACCCCAATTGGAAATAGTAGCTAGATCAGAAGATAAGTATTTTATGGCTTCATTACGTTTACTTTTGAGGGACTGCTGGCTGGGGCGTTCTGGAAAACTAATTGAGTGGTGTAAGGTAGAGTCGTCTGCATATGAATGAATGGGACTGGATGAGCAGTTGAGAAGATCATCTATGAAAATTAGAAAGAGAATAGGAGATAGGACAGAACCCTGAGGAACACCGGAGTTGATAGGATGAGGAAATGAGCGATGGTTGTCCACAACCGCAGCTATGGAATGGCCGAAAAGGTAATTAGAGACAAAGGCACAGATGGAGGGACAGAAACCGAAGGAGGGCAGTTTGGAAATTAAAGATTTGTGCCAGCCTCTATCGAAGGCCTTTGATATGTCTAGTGCACCAAAAAAAGTCTCACTGAATTCCCGAAAGTTGGATGACCAAGAGTTAGTAAGATATGAAAGATCACCAGTAGAGCGAGCTTAAAGGAAGCCATACTGGCATTCTGAGAGCAGATTATGAGAAGAGAAATGCTTAAGAAATTTGGAAGCAAGAATAGTTTCAAAAACTTTAGAGATATAAGAGATGAGAGCAATTGGACGATAGTTGGAGGGTTGAGAGCGGTCACCCTTCTTTGGGACAGGTTGAATGAGAGCAAACTTCCAGCAAGATGGAAAGACGTTAGAGGAGAGACAGAGACGAAAGAGTTTGCCTAGGCAGGGGGTAGCACGGAAGCACAGTTTTTAAGTACAACAGGAGGAATACCGTCCGGACTGTACGCCTTCTTATTATTCAGCCCAGAGAGGGTAGAAAGTACGTCTTTAGAAGAGATTCGGATATTAGGCATAGGTAGGAGAGAGGGGGGTGGAGAGGGAGGAATAGCACCGGAATCATCCAAGGTAAAGTTTCTGGAAAAAAGTTTGAGCAAAGAGTTCCGCTTTGTCAGAGGAAGAAGTGATGGTTGAGCCATCAGAGTGGAAAAGGGGAGGGAAAGACGAGGAAGAAAAGTTGTTGGACATGTTTTATATAGATAGGTTGCACCAGAACTTCCCTTTACTTCATCTGTATACAATAGTACATATTATTTTAAGTGTACTAACTCCATAGATACAATTTCACCAATTATATTAATATATTTAGTAAAAATATGCAATGATCAAGCGAGTTATATTTATAATTTGATTTAAATGTTTTGGTCCTAAATTAAGACAAGAATAAAATGTTGTAATCTTTATTATACAATTTTGTAAAATTACATCGAATTATTTATATTATTAGTGCTTGGCCTGAATATAATGAACTAGCCAACTTTCAGATAAATATATTTTCAATCACGGCATAAGATTGATGATGATTTGCTAATAGTTTCTCCTAAGGGGAGGCTGAACCTTCATTTAGCCCAGAAGTCAAAATTTCACGTTTTATTTTCTCTTCTAAAATGCTTCTTTCAACATAGGAGAATAGCATAGGAGGGCAAAAAAAACATATCGCATCCATAACACCCCCCCCCCCCCCCCCCCCCGAGATCATATATTGGCAACTTCAAAGTGAAACTACTATTTTGTATATTGCTCCGCTTCGTTCCCCTTCTACACACTATATATAGGACTAAATGGCACCTGTCTAGCGTTCTCAAAATGTCCGCCCCTCTGATATTTTCCAAGACTCGACCTTTTTCCTGTTGAATATTGCGCCACAAAAAAATATATATATATTATATATATTTGTCATCACCTTCTATTGTTCAATATGGGAAAGCGAGAACGCTACATTGTTGTTGTTGTTGTTGTTGTTCCCCAAGCTGCCTGGCCGAACAGCCCCAAGGCCCCGAGCAAGGCCAAGGCCATAACCGAGCGCCCCCACAGAACCCTCCCCGCCGACCACAATAAAACCTGGGTGACCGAAGCCACTCCATGGCGGGGAGCTGAGGAGGGTGCGGAAATGCCCGGGAAACCATAGCCCCACCCAGGGCCCTGTGTCCCTCAGCAATTATGAAGAGAAAGTTGAGGGGCAAGGGAAAAATGTGACGCTTTGGCTTCCAATCTTGGTAGATTGGGAGGTCAATCCACGTTAGAGACGCCGTCACTTGAGATCTAGAAAATATATAAGTAAAAGGAACAGTCAGAGTAAGCTATGGGTATGGCAGAGATTGCTCAGTTCTCACTCTAATAGACCATCCCATCACCACATGACTAGAACCCAATCCTCTCAGCATCAGCTAGGAAAGGCCCTAGAAAGCCGCCTATGGCGGGGGGATAGCTCCCCTATTTCAACCCTTTTCGGGGTTGGGCACCCGCCCGCTACATTGTAGGGAATGCTTGTAGGATACGCCATAAAAAAAATGCGGGAAATTTGAACAATTTTCAATATCTAGAATGATTTTTCATATAATGCGATGAAATTCGCGTGCACGCGCGCACGCACATAGAGAGATGAATTTTTCAGCGAGTCTTAGAATTTCCATTCGTATTAAGATGGTATAATGCCAGAAACAAAATCTCTTATACAGGGTGAATTGGGGGTGTAAGGTTCAGCCTCCCCTTATCAAGTTGAATTATATAGTTATGCACAATCTACTACTGTAAGGGTATACCGTTCTCCTAATCAATGTCCAGTTAAGATACCAAAACAAAATACTTATTTTAGATTGCTCTTACTCGTCATATGTAAAGAAAAATAATTCAATTCGCAGTTAATAATTGAAGTTTGATATATTTCACCATAGATTAGAATATTTCACCGTTGTAGCAAATATTATGCCACTGAACAGAGCTTGCATGCATCGATTCGGACACTATAAAACTATCGCCCTATTAGCTTGGGCTGTGCTTGCAACACAGTGTTCCAGGCAGATTGACTGTGAGGATTTGTTGATGCAAGTTGCGTGGACCGCCCGCTTTGACAACTAAGCTTTCTCTCACGCTGTTTTAAGTGGTTTTAGATTGTTTTAAAGAGCAGATCCTTCCATTATGACTCTCGGGTAGCGCACTTCTTGGATACTTTTGAAATGACTCCCGGGCTAGATGGGTTAAGTGAATATCTGGCCTTAAGACTGCAGCATGATGACCCCGTAGGAGAAAAGAACAGAGAGGAAGGTTAGGAGGGTCTGCCTGGTGACAGTGAAGTAACCCCAGGCCGAGACTCCCTTGTCATCCTCCATCGTCAGGACCGTCGCCAAGGCTGCCACGTCCGCTCGGTACTCCCCGTTCATTGTTAGTCGTCCGTGTTCCCGGCTAATCTACAAGGATATAATCGACATCTAAATGGCACATACGGTCTTAAAATTGACGGAAATGGGGTGAAAGGCCTGAAAATCGCCAAACTAATGGAGCTAAGGATGAGGGAGAAAGGGTCCAGAAAAAAACTAAAGTGAAATTCTCCATCGTCAGGAAGGGATTTGAGTTAACCGATTGACTTTGTGACACATTATCAGTTTGTTCTTGCTATTATTAGACGATTTGTATTCAATTTGGGAAGTACTTAGGGAAGCTAGAAAACTAATGGGGATAATTTTACCCCTTTAATTCCAAAATATCCATCCTAAGCTGCACAAAATTGTGTAATGATAACGAGAATATAATGTAGAAATGTGTTTTCAAATTCTGAAGGGGTTTAATAATGTAACCATTTGCCATTATAATTCGGCAAACACCAGGTGATTAAGGATAGAAAAGATTTCTATAAAATCCGCTTGCTACAGGACCATTATGGTTAGTTACCTGTATTGTATCTGCCTCTTCTAAATAGTACATCATATACATTTTATCTAGGCCATTACTAGACTGTTTTAGCCTTTAAACTATTTAACCTTTACATTATTTAAGTTCTTAGGTAACGCCAACAATACTAGAACCGCCACTGCATTTAACATTGCTCCCTGCTGTGTAAATCGCCAGCCTGTCTTTATTAACAACACGACTCTATATAATTATGTTGGATTTAATATGTCGAGTAATACCATACTATAAGTATTACGCAAGGTGATTTGTATGTAGATATTTATGAATTGTGCCAAGTTTGGAGTGACGCCTTTAGTATGAGTAAAATCAGCTATTTAATCAAGTATTATGTAGGATTCTCAAGAAAAGCAAACAGTGACAGATCTTAATATATGGTGGACCTTGAAAAAAGGTCATACAATTCGAAAACAGCCAAAAGGGTTTCCCAAAGCTATCAGACTTAATACATAGACTCTAGAGTGTCAGGAGAAATTTTGAATATAAAGGTATTTTATTTAGATGGTCAAGGGAGGGAGTTAAAAATATATATTATATATATGTATATTTTATTACTATATCAGTAAACAAACTATGCTGCGAGTTAGCCAGATACTAAAACAGTCAAATTCGGAATTCTGCAATTATGGTGGTGTTATATATTAATGGAACATTGGTGTACACAGTGAAGTACTGATGGCAAACATATACAGTCGTGCACATATGTTATTAACCCCTTTTGTACCGCTACGTCTTTTTAAAATTTAATTGTAGCTGTATTTAAACGAATGTGTACAGTTTCAGAAGGATTTGTGGTAGTTAAAAGGGTTAAGTGAGATAGTTCGAAGCCTTTCAATTGCTGGAGGCCCATATTAAACTGAATGAAAACGCCTAACAGTAGCCAGAGTATAGTTAAAAGGACGGCGTCAGTACAGAAGGGGCTAACTACCCTCTGATTTTTATTATGTAATTTAAACTTCCTTTTGCATAAATATACAGAATGATAATTTCATTTATTTTTAACTATTATATAAAAATTGGTTTCAAAATGGTCAAGATCGACATTGTTCAGTTGATTTAAGCTATGACCTTCCACCTGCCTTCAAACCACAGGAGAGGTGTGAGCAAGTTAGATGTTTTCGGGCCCTTCCTGTTTCACTAATAATATTTTGGTAATTTTGAAACAATTGTACTCATTGGTTTGGTGAATGTAAGACGTTCATTTCGTTTACGTGTTAAACCTTTCAGAACGATTGCTATTGAGTCTGCATTTTGCCAAAAATAATTACATATTTAGTTTGAGGGAGACTTGAATGGATTGATTTAGATTATTTAAATTAATGTTTCATATTATTTATTTACTAATTTTTAAGGGGGTCTGGGGAAGGTATTTTCTTAGTTTAGGGGAATACATTGTTTGAAAATGGTCAAATCAATCGAAAGTCTAAAAAGAAAACATACAATATACTGTATAACAGTGTATATATACTGTATATATATATATATATATATATATATATATATATATATATATATAAGAAGACGTCGCACGATATAGTGATTATGTACATTTGATACAAATGTCTCACGAATATAGCACATCACTAAGTGCACGACATTTGTGTTCATTAGCTTCCACCCAGACGTGCTCTAGGCATTAAGCAAAGACAAGACATACCACAAATACAACCACACAATCACACACTTACCAGACTACGAGTTTCTGAGAGCCAATCATACACGCGGGCCTGACCCAAGATTATGATGGGAAGCCTTATGAGGAAGAAGACCACGTTGCCGAGGTACCCCACGTTGATTATGATTTGTTTGGTCTGGAAGAAGTGGAAACATGAGTGATACACATTATCTATCTATGTATCTATGTTTATCTATCTATCTATCTATCTATTTCAACAATGCGTTAATGTTTACCTTTAATTTGAATTGTATCTGTATAGGTTATATGTAAAAAGTTACTATGTAAAGCTTTTTATGAAATGACAATTGATTGACTGACTGACTGACTGACTATCTATCTAACTCTCTCTCGCTCTCTATCTCTCTCTCTCTCTATATATATATATATATATATATATATATATATATTGTGACGCATGTCCACGTGTGAGCATGCTGTACAGAACGCCTAGTCATGCCCCACTCTCGCTAGGATCGTCAGGGCAGGAACTTTGGCTGTAGTCTATGTAGAGTTTCCTAACTTAGTTCGTGTGAGCCGTTGTACTATAAGTATTATGAATATGTATTTTGTTTTCATCTGAGTCAACGAGTTCTATTTTATATCATTAGTTATAAGTATTGTGTGTAAAACTTATTTGTAATGATGAGAAGAGAAACAGCCACAGTTAGGGGTCAGTGGGTACGCCAGGCAGGAGGTAGGCCTAACTCACTCGCATTTCTCCCTCTCTCAGTGCTAGGGGAGCCTTTGTGTATCCCAGAGGAGAGAGAGAAATTACGTAATGGTTGTCAGTGGGCGGTCCTTAGTAGTTCACGTTGGGCTCACTAGAGGGCCGGGTATAAAAGGGAAGTCTAGCCATTTTTTCATCAGAACTCATTAGGCAGAGCGACTTCTCATTTCCCTTGCTAACTATATATTCTTCTGACTGATGGGAACTTTCTCTACTACCTTACATTCTTATCTCCTCTTTTCCCTACCCTGTTTAACTTTCATGGTCCCGTTGGTGCAGAGCTAGTCAGCCAACGTATTATCGCTTGAGTTCTCACGAGATACTTGCCTATTAGATAGCCTATTTTGAAAGGGTTGACTTAGAATAGGATTGATTTATGTTTGTTGCACTTGTATATGCATTTCCCTGTGTGTTATTATTATTATTCCTGTTTTCTGCTAGTCTAGGTAATGCTAGACTGGGGTAAGGCTTTTCTGTGTTACGAGTTGTTGTTTGATGCAGTGGTTAAGCGATAAACCTGCATACTCGTTTCGGTTCAGTGAAGCCTAGGTTGTCTTCGCGGCTGACTGTGTTGAGTTAATAATTTACAGTGCGTGAGGGCAAGAGCCTAACCACCCTGTATTTTATTAACAGTTTGTTTTTACTTTGTCAAGGAGCCGGGAGAAAACCAGATACAAGGGATCTGGATTTCTCAAAGTGCACTTGTTAGTTTTAACGTAATACTTTAAACAGTTGTGAGGACTTCGCTAGGCTACGAGCCGTTTTTGCTCAGTCACTGCTATCTTTTGCCCACAGTACCCCAGCTAGACTTTACTCGATTAGTAGATACAGAATAGTATTGAAGCTTTCCTTATGTATGATATTGTTTTTGCACTATTGATTTCATGTGTTGCAAGCTTGGCTACTTTAGTGATTAGTGGCCCACGAGCACAATCCGAGTAGGCTATTGCCGTTGCATTTGCGGAGTACTTCCTTTTAATGTTTGCCATTTACTAATGCATATTCTTTTAATTATTCTTATGTCAATTTAAGCCTTTAATAGTATTTAATTGCCAGTGTTTTTGCTTATTGAATTACTGTTCAAAATCCGATACGTACTTCTTACGAGCATCCGAGAAGCATCTAACTTTTTTCAGAAGATTCCTTGCTCGATGCTTAAGGACTATTAATTAACGTAACGTAATAGTGCCGATCCGAAGTAGAGGGTGGAGGACTTCTTAAGTTCTTAGTCAAGGGTGGATTACTTCGGCTTCGGCCAACACTATTCTTTGGTGTTGTTGTTTCTTACTTCATTGTTTGATTGTTGACCAGACTAGATAATTCCTGTCTCTTTATTAGTCTGTTGTTGAACACTAGTACCGAGTTCTTGTATACCCCGTTATAGCAGATTGAACTCTGGAGGGTATTGGTGTTTTTTGTTCGGCTGGCAGTACTCAGGGGTTGGGATCGTGTGTTTCCGTTGTGGCAGCGAGCCGTATTCGAGTCCTGATTGAGAGCCCTTGTGTACCCGAGTGCCAGTTCGTAACAATATATATATATATATAAAGAGAGAGACAGAGAGAGAGAGAGAGAGAGAGAGAGAGAGAGAGAGAGAGAGAGAGAGAGAGAGAGAGAGAGAGAGAAAGAGAGAGAGAAAACAATAAAAACAAAGAGAGTATATGCATTCCCTTGTTTGCTAGAAATTGTCACAAATGGTGCAGATCGAGAAAGGGGGAGACATACCGTAGATATATTATGAGATCTCACATGTGCAGATCGAGAAAGGGGGAGACATACCGTAGATATATTATGAGATCTCACATGTGCAGATCGAGAAAGGGAGAGACATACCGTAGATATATTATGAGATCTCACATGTGCAGATCGAGAAAGGGGGAGACATACCGTAGATATATTATGAGATCTCACATGTGCAGATCGAGAAAGGGGGAGACATACCGTAGATATATTATGAGATCTCACATGTGCAGATATGGTCCCAGGCTTATTCAACGTTTCGCCTTTTACGGTTTCTTCAGGAATTCCAAAATGCGAAACGTTGAATAAACCTGGGACCATATATGCACAAGTGTTTTTTACCCATAAATGTTGCAGCCGCTGATTCTTTCTTATTATGAGATCTGGTGATCTGGTGATTCGTACTCAATATAGATAGATTATTAGCTTTTCTATATTATGTACTGTAAGCCTAGGCCTACCTATTACCATTAGCTGATGTAAACACGGTAATACCTCTATTGTTGTAGTTATTTCACCTAATGTCTCTTCTCACCGAAAGTGTTACATGCATTTTCGGTCGAAAGTTTTATCAGACATTGAACCTTAGAAAATTAATGTCTTTGGTGAAGGCTAATATCCGACTTCAATTATTTAATCAACAATACAGTGTCTTAATATGCCATGCCTATAATTAAATAAATTAAAGTTGTATCAAGAATGATAACGAAATTTCCTAAATATTATTCCTAACTCGTATCAGGTTACCAAATTAAAAATATAACTTACATAATCAGCCATTAACTTTTTGTTTTGATATACCATTATCGTAATGCAAGGTTGACCAGAAAGTGTGAGCAAATCAGGTTTATATTATCGTATAATAAGTTAGGTCATATTTCAAAATGTGAAGGTTAGTTGACATTTACAACCATAAGCCTATTTCCTGTCTGTAAATTTAAAATCTAGCGACGAAAATTAGTAAATTAAATATATAGGTGGAGGTAATATTTGATCATCTGTCTTGTGAATATCTGATTATGTTAGCGGTGTTCACTACAATAACAAAACATTCTGTTAATTATGAATTCATAACTGATTGGACTATTTAATAGTCGAATCAGTTATGAAGTCACAATTAACAGTTTGCACATCTTGTGGGCGTAATGTTTCCATAATTATATATAATTGTATTATCTCTGGAGGGATTATGGTATAAGTTGCTGCTTTTTTTTTTTTTTTTTCCTATGCGTATGAAGGAGACAAAAGGCAAATCTTCCTATAACAAATGTCTCCCCCAACGTTGAGTAACAAAAAGTGTTTGGTGTGTTGGAATGAAGTGTGGTGTGCTTGTTTAGTGTAGTGAAATTAATAGGAGGTGTTTGTGACAGCTAGCTGGATTACTCTCTGTGTAGGTGAGACTCAGAGAGAAACAGGAAGGGACATCAAACATGAAACAGGAGTTCCAGCAACTCCTTATCACATACCTATCAGCCCTCCCCTGGGTAGTGCCCTGCTCGATTGATGTCTACAATCTCCTCATTATTGTTAGTATTGTTATTATTTGTATAATATTATTATTATCTTTAGTGGTAGTATTGGTATGTTTGTATTAATATTTACATTATCATCATCATGATAACCATCATTATCAGTGTTATTATTATTATTATTATTATTATAATTATTATTATTATTATTATTATTATTATTAACCCGGTGGTCCACCGGGATAGCAATTTAATATAAATCTTATACGCTCCAGGACAAGCCACTTGTCATTTTTGTATTCTAGAAAACACATGGGATGGGTTAGTAATGAAGGAAAAACAAAAACAAATCGCTCACCTAGGTTATTTAGGGGTCCTGGGGGCGACAGAAAGACACCATTAACATGGGGTGCTGGGTAGTCAATATACTGGAAAATCAGGCCCGCGCACTCACATTGGAGGGTTGCTAACCATCGGTATTGTTCTGTGTGATCCGAAAGTATAGTTCCCATACAAATCTGAACCCTCTAGGTGCCATAGGACATGAGTAATTAAAGCAGACACAACCATTGCGTCGTCACTAGGGTTTAGCGTTACATATATAGGCGACACATAACGTGCGTCGCTGGTACTCAAGGGATTAATACTATTACAATTATTATTATTATTATTATTATTAGTAGTAGTAGTAGTATTAT
This sequence comes from Paralithodes platypus, assembly GCA_032716605.1. Lineage (NCBI taxonomy): Eukaryota > Metazoa > Arthropoda > Malacostraca > Decapoda > Lithodidae > Paralithodes > Paralithodes platypus. Next base: position 12,294,996 of record CM064518.1, on the reverse strand, counting down.
TATTATTATTATTATTAGTAGTAGTAGTAGTATTAGTATTATTAGTATTATTATTACCTTGAGTACGGGGACCAATAGGCCACAGATCATGACGAGGAAGGAGGCCAGGTTAGCAAAGACGATGGGAGCAAAGACTTGATTCATACTGTCCAGTACCTTGTCTACCTCGCCCCTGGTCAGCCACAGCCACCGCAGCTCCTTCCCACACTCGTCTTCAATCCCACCGTGCTGCAATGGTTAACCCCTTTAGCACCATGACGCCTTTTTACCTTAGAGTCTGGCTAAAATTAGACAGTTTAAGGGGGTAGTACTCGCTTTTTATGGACCCCCTTCTCCCTCATGTTTAGCATATTTGTTTTGAGATTTTAAGATGTTCGTTCCGTTTATTTGGCGGTTTTGAGACCTTTTGCCCCTTTTTTTTTGGTCAATATTTAGACCTTTTGGTGTAAATATTTTCCTGGCAAGCAACAGCGAGCCTCTATTATTAGAAAGAAACCGGCATTTGGCCAGGAAATTTTTCTACCGAAAAATTTACAAATTTATCTTGAAAGGGGTCTAAAGGATGTTTTTCTAATCTTGATGGAGGTCTAGCGAGGAAACTAAAACATAAATTAATAAATAAATAAATAAATAGATAAAAAAACAAGCACTACCCCCTTAATGCAGTTAAAGAAGGACCTATGTAATTCGGAGGGTTTGTTGAGATCGTATTTACCCCTGTCAGTCCTAGAGGTAGATAATAAGCAAAAGAAAATTGTCTAATGGTAACCAGAATATAATATATATTACGTCACCCAAGCCGAAGTGGTTAACCCTGTCAGTATACCAGCACGAGTTTTCATTTTATTCAGAAATATCGATCTTGATTCAGTGAAAAGGGTCAAAAGTCTAGTAAGTTTAAGAATAGCATATCAGACTTGATATTACCTGGTGTTGACCTGAAAAAGTCTAGTGTGCTTAGGAATTAAGTAACAATCCTTTCTTAACATTAATCATCAATTACAAAACCCAATGGACTTGAATAAACTAATGAAAGCATATGATCCTCCCGGGATTCGAACTCGGGATACCACACCCAGAACATAAGCATCTATCGGACTTTTATTACATGGTGTTGACCTGAAAAAGTCTAGTATGCTTAGGAATAAAATATATTATATATTCGAATCCTGGGAGGACCATATGCTTTCATTAGTTTATTCAAGTACATTGGGGTTTGTAATTGATGATTAATGTTAAGAATGGGGTGTTACTTATTATATATTACCTGGAGTTGACCTGTCCTCCGAGAGAGCAGTTTATCAATACGAGTGTTGATGATGTGGTAGTAAAAGGCTAGGTGGTGTGAGGCCACTATAAGGGTAGCCTCAGGTACCAGGTATCCGGCCCACACCAAGATAACTCCCAGGTGTTGTACCACGTCCATCACTGTGGACCAAGGCAAGGGAAGGTGGCTGCCTGGGGAGAAAAACACAAAGTAGGAATATGGGGTGGTATTCTTACAGGGGCCCACCTCGTTTTTTTTTCTCTCTCTTCCTCTCTCTCTGGGTTGTATTCATTCGGCCCCATTTAACCTACTGTTTTAAGACTTGTATCCCCATCCAGGTGTCTAGTGGTAGCGAGCCAGCATAAGTTTTATAATGTTTTTGTCAGCAGGCTAAATTTGTAAATTTTTCGATAGAAACATTTTCCCGGCGAAGCCGAATTCTCAATACAATGCTGGCTTATTATAGCTCGCCAGGAATAAATCGACACCTGGATGGGGATAAACGTTTTAAAACAGTAGGCTGAATGGGGCCGAATAGATACAAGCCAGAAAAAGAGAGAAAAGGAGAAGAAAAACAGCAGGTGACCCCCCTTAAACATTTCTTTCCCTTAGCAGCGCCTTGTGTTGAACGAATATTGTGGGAATGAGTGTTGTTTATAGAGATTACACTGATTAGCACTCCCATATCTCAAAGTAATGTAATTTTTTAAGTTATTTCGTCCATTAACGGTACTGCGAAAGGAAAACATTGTTTACAAATACCACTTTAAATCTTGACTCACGAAAGTAGCTACGGTCACTAGGCTACGTTAGTGGTGTGAATCGGTGAAGTAGAAAGAGTGTTCTCAGGAGGATGTATGTATGTATATACTTAGGCACATACCTCATAGATGGGGGTGGCCGACTCGAGACAGAGCTCAAATAGAAACATCATTAAACAGATCTTGTTTTCAGGGAGAAAGTGAAAACAATTGTAGAGAAGATAAATTTATCTATCCAATATTATGCTACAATAAGTTTAAATAATGTTATCAGAAATATCCAATGTTTCACTCTTTTATAATCAAAGGACCTAAACAACTTAATAACTAATACACACCAATGTAGACGGAATTGTAGGGTTGCTGAAAGTACTGGTAGGTAATAACAGCGGTGGAGATGATAGCCATAAGGACGTAGCCGGCGAGGATGAAGGCGGGTATGTAGTGACTGGTGCGGCACTGGAGGCGGACCGTCATCATGTGTTCTGTGTGACGCCACGACTCCACAAAAGATGACAACTCTCCTACAAATAGGCAACACCATTTATGAAACATATTTTTGACACCACATGAGGAGGAGCACTTTATTGGTAACGTTTCGCAGATAGCTTCTTCAGGTCACTAATATTTCAACATCTTTTTGACGTTCGTTTCTAAACAAACGACTTTCAACGTAGGTATAGCATCGTGAGTAGTTTATTGGCATTCAAATTACTGTATTTGTTGACAATGATCAAACAGCTGTATTAATGCTGGAGTCCATTATGGTAAAATATATAATGGATTATATATAGTTAATAGATGCAATCAATAGATACAATCACTAGTAATTCAACAACTCAAGGAAATTATATGAACTTATTAAAACCAGGACAAATTTCAACAATTTGCAGTTGGACTACCAACCCACCACCGAAACATGCTAGTGATTAAGGCATCTTACAATGAATAGATAAAACTGACCTGCCTTAAGGAGTGTAAGGATCCCACACGCAAGGGGTACCATAATACTTCCAAACCAAGGTGTGCTCATCAGACTCTCCGAGATGCTCAGGCTTTAAGGTGGAAGAATAGGATAGAGATGGTAGAACAACAACAGAGAAAATGAAAATATGGGATGGAGGATATATGGAGAAAGGGGAAGACTAGATAGAGAAGGACATGCAAATAGAGGAGAGAGCATATAGAGAGTGACGTCCACCTCTCGGAAGGTGTGGAAATAGAAGTGAATAAAGGGAGTAAGAAGCGAAGATAAGCAAATTACCAGTGCGCCCTTTATATATATATATATATATATAGAGAGAGAGAGAAAAACAAACTATAGGCGCGTTTTCGCGAGTGAGCCCTTTATATATATATATATATATATATATAAATATATATATATATAGAGAGAGAGAGAGAGAGAGGGTGAGAGAGAGAAAAATAAACTATAGGCACATTTTCGAGAGCTTTTTATGGGCCTGGGTGCCTGTTTCTGTGTTCCTGATATGAAGACAGATCTGACCTCAAGATCGGGAAAATTGAGCCTGACTTTACCCAGGCCGGATTACAGCTCTCGGATTGGCTGAGAGATTTCAATATGGCTGTTCCAATAAAGAGGCACTGATAGAGGATTTCCTACCTATTTGTCTGTATTTTGAATACTATGATGGCATGAGAAAACATTATTTAAATACATCCAATATATGATAAATAACAAACACATGCATGTGTTAGACAATGACAAGGTATATCCCCTCAAAATCAACAATATTAACTCCCATAAATAAATCTTAGATCCCTACTAAACCTTCCAAGATCGCATGGTCTTGGTCAGGGCAAAAAATCCAAGATCATATGAAAAAAGCCAAGTACTCGCATCACTGGGGACGAGCTCTTCACCTTACCCAACATTTTCTGCCATCTTGTTTGTTGTCATAAGTGACGTCGGCATCACCCAGGTCAACCCAGCCCTACTCGGTCTCCAGGGCTGACTTTACCCAGGTACACCCAGTCCCAGATGACATCACTGGCTCGCGAAAACATCCACTGGGACTTGGTCGACCCAGGTACACCTAGGTATAGTTCTTGTTTGTTCTTGTTTGTTGGTTATAGGGCTGTGTGGGCAGGCCCAATTAACCCTGCCGGAGACCATCCCAGGTACGCAATCACAGGCGGCCGAGACGACCCGAACGCCGCAGGAAGACTTTGGTGTGCTGGAGCACCCGGACATGGAGGGCCGGGTCCAGTCCACTGCCCCCCAACAGGACGGGGAGGGTAAAGTTGGAGACCCCCAGGGAGTGGAGGCTGGAGCGGAGGAGGGTCCTATGGGAATAGAAGCGAGGGCAGTGAAGCAGGAAATGCTCTACCGTTTCATCCACCGTCCGGCACCACGGGCAGAAAAGGTCAGGCACCAGTCGCAGACGGAAGAGGCGAGAGGCTAGTCCAACATGGCCTATGCGGAGACGGACCAGGGCAGTGTCAAGGGGGCGGAGGGGGGAGCGGGACCACGGGTGAGGGGAAGAATCTAGCCTGTACTGACCAAGGGCGGTGCGGGAGAGCTCACCTCTGAGGGAGGCATCCCAGAGCGTCCAGCATTGGGCAAAAGCTAGCCTGGCAACTGAGGAGGGAGGGAGAGGGAGGGGTTCAAGGGCAGGGGAGGAGTGTGCAAGGGAAGCCGCAGCATCAACAATGACGTTACCCCGGATACCAACATGGGAGGGAACCCACTGAAAATGGAGGGAAAACCCGGACTGCCCAAGGGAGTAAAGGAGAGAATGGGCCTGAAAGACAAGGTAGCGATGAGACACTGGGTGCTGGGAGCTGAGGAGGGCAAGGGAGGATAGTGAATCTGAGAAAATTACTATTGACTGTGGGGGGAGGAAATCGCGAATGAAAAGTAAAGCTTGAAGGATGGCATATAATTCTGAAGCAAGAACTTAATGGAAACCGGACAGCCGCCAAGCCCGACAAAGGGAAAGGTGCTCAACATAAATGGCGGCAGTAGAGAACAGGGGGGATGAGGTGTGGGAGCCATCCATGTAAATAGGGAAGTGAGTACTATAGCGGAGGGAGACAAGGTCTAGCAAAAGGGAGCGGGCACGGAAGCTATCCTGAATTTTGACGAAGGGAACATGAAGAGCAAGGTGGAACATAGAGGAGAGGTCGGACCAGGGTGGGAAAGGGGAGACGGAGGGGGTAGGGGAAGGGGCAAGGAGAGGGAGGATGAGGACAGGAGGGTACGGATGAGGAAAGGGGAACGGGAGCGGAGAGGCCAGGAGGGAGCATGACGCAAGACGGGGGCATGAGAGATGAGGAGGCTATAAGGATGAGCAGGTGAGAATGACAGGGCACGATGGAGGGTGATGACGTTAAGGTGATGATGGTCCATAGCAAGGGGAAGAAGACCCGCCTCCGCGTGGAGAGAGATCGCCGGCGACGAGCGGAAGGCCCCCAATGCGATGCGGAGCGCCGTGTGCTGCACCACATCCAGCCGTTTGAGTACCGTGGGGGAGGCTGAGCCGCAGACGGAGCTACCGTATCGAATTTTACTGAGCACGCATGCCGAATAAAACCGTAGGAGGACTTCCCGATCCGCGCCCCAATGAACGCCCGCCAAGCTCTTCATGATATCGAGCCGCTTCATACACGACGACCGCAAATACTCGATATGATGCTTCCAGGTTAAGATGGGGCCATTGAGTCGGAGTCCCAAGAAAGTATGCTGCGTACGGAACGGGGCCGGCGTACCCGCGAGGAGGATGGAGGGGAGGGAGGGGAGCTTGCGCTGGAGGGGGAAGCACATCAAGGCGCACTTCTGCGCATTGACGGCAAAATCCCAGTCCGCAAACCACCGGAGCAGTTCATCCACCCCGGCCTGCAGGCCAGCCTGCGCCTCTAACAGCGTAGGAGCCGTGCAGACCAAGGATAGATCATCCGCATATGCCAAAAGAGACGTACCAGGGGGACGGGGAAGGTCAGACAGGAGTCGATTACAAAAAAATGGACTAAGGCCCGAGCCCTGGGGGGCCCCACGACGGACGGGATGCGGCGAGGACAGCGCCCCCCCCCCCCCCACCGAGACCTAGAAGGAGCGACCCGACAGAAAACTGCGCACCCAAGACAATGGAACACCCGAGACAACCATACCAGAGAGTTTGTATAAGATTCCCTCATGAGAAGCAGAGTCAAAGGCACCCGCCACATCCACAATGAGGGCCAGCATGACCCCACGACGTCTGTAAGTTTCGTGTACCAGGTGCTCCAGCTGCAGGAGGACGTCTAGCGTTCTCCGGCCAGGACGGAAGCCACACTGCTCCTCCAACAGCGCACCCCGAGACTCGGCGCACCACTGCAGACGAGCACCAACCAGCCACTCCATGAGCTTACCCACACACTGTAGGAGCACAATGGGGCGGTAACCAGAGGGGCTGGAGAGATCTTTCCCGGGTTTAGGGAAAGGGAGGAGGATAGACTCCTTCCAAGCACCCGGGAAGACCCCATCCGCCCAGCTACGACTGAAGAGATCCAACAAGACAGCAGTAGAAGAGGGGGGGTGAGAGCGGAAGAACTCATAAGGGACCAGGTCAGGCCCGGCAGCTTTACGGGGCGAGAGAGCCGAGAGGGCAGAGGAAAGTTCCTGAGAAGTGAAGGGAAGAGAGAGACCAGGGGGGGAAGGAGAAGCCTCCGCCAGGCGGGCCGAAACAGGGAGAGGGACAGGAGTGCTAAGCAGCGAGGAAAAGAAAGAAGCAAGGAAATCGGCCTTGAATATATCAGACAGGAGAGCCACGCCATCCCGGCAAAGAGGAAAGGAGAAAGAGGAAGCACGACCCTTCATAGAGGACAGGAACCTCCACGTGCGCATGGCAGTGTAGGAGAAGGAGAGAGAAGAAACAAAGGATGACCAGGCCGAGCGGCGCGCGGCTACCAAGACACGGGTACACTCCGCGTCCAGGCGCCGGTACCGTAGCTTGTTCACCTCGGAGAGACAGCGACGCCAGGCAGACCATGCCTGACGCCTGGCCTTCACTGCCCCGCGACAAGCATCGGTCCACCAAGGCACCCCGCAACTGGGCACCCCACGACGGTCTGACAGAGAGAAAGCCTGGCGGCCGACGGAAACCAGCCACGAAGAAAAGGAGCCCGCCGCCACCTCGAGGGGGAGGCCTACCGCCGGGCAAGGGAGGGAGAGAGCCTCCTCAAACACCGGCCAGACCCCCTCCAAAAAGCGCCACCGAGGGCGAGTAGGACAGGGAAGATTCAAGGAAAGGACTGGAAACCCAATGACAAGAGGCAAGTGATCGCTACCTAGGTAGGGACCAAGAGAATAGGCCACACCCTGAAAAGGGTCTTCACCCTGGCACAAGTCTAAAACGAAGGCCAAACCAGAGTGAGGATCAAACCGGGTATGGAGACCGGAGGGAGAGAGAAGAGAGAAACGGCCAGAGCCGAGAAGAAACTCGAAGAGGGAAGAGCCAGAGGCATTACGGGAACGAAGCGGAAGATCCGGTTCCCAACATCTATGCCTGGCGTTAAAATCACCCACGACCAGCGCCGGCGAGGGGAGCTGACCGAAGTAGTGATCAAGTTCAGGAAGAGAGACAGAGAGACAGGGATTATAAACCAACAAAACCGAGGACCAACCTCTCGCCAACTCAAGGCGAAGCGCCAAGACCTCCAGTACACCTCTAGGTATAGTTAACTCGATTAATTCGCAGAGACACACCCCCAGAGTTTGGAATTTAAATTCTGGTAACACTGAATATTTGTGGTCTGCCAAACATACGATTCTTTAACCCCCCCCCCCACCTCCATCCCCCAACCCGCCCACCAACCCCACCACAAACACAAGTGCTCCACAACACCTCTCTTCCCGTTCCTCCCTTTCCACCACACCTATCCATCCCATCCCATTCATACCTGTCTCCTCTGATAATTTGCACAACGCTTTATTTTTGTTTTAAGTAAACAAATACGGCAATCAGACTCTAACAACGATTTTGGAAATATTTTACATGATTCTACTTATGCTACATTTCATCCATTGCCATTGTTCACTAGAAAATTGACATCCTAACATAATATAAATGAGATCTAGGATGTATTCGTGAACTGTTCTCTCTCTCTCTCTCTCTCTCTTAAAAGGTGTAAATATGCCTTGTTTTATTAACCCTTTCTGTACCGGTGACGTCTTTTTTAATTGATTTCAACTATATTTAGATACTTTTATGAAGCTTAGGAAGGACTTGTGGTAGGTAAAACGATTAATTGAGTTAGTGTGTAGCCTTTTAATTGGTAGACGTGCTTCCTAAGCTGAATAAATTGGTCTAATATTTTCCAGAATTTAATGAAAAAAGGATGTCACTGTTACTGAATAGGTTAATGGTATTTTTCTGAAATTTAGAGCATCTACATTATGTTCGATTCACGGTTACATTTTCTTGAGGAGTTTGTTTTTAAATCTGAGCTAAATAGGTTAATCAATTGTGTGAAAATGAGCCTATGCATAATACCACGAGACAATAACTTTAGGTACAGACCATAGGCAAAGCTAATAGGATCAATATTAGAAAGAGAAAAGAGCTTGGTCGTCTAGGAAAGGTTGATACCTTAGTAATTAGTTGATTGTATGACGTTCAGCTGAATTAGAGTACACTACAAAGAAATACGATTACAACTTGTGTATAGGGGTTTCCCCACATGCCCGATTTTGGTCATCGACACAAACCATTACCTCGGAACATTATCTACAATATTGTAATAAGTGAAATTGACGTTACAATATATTTGATAAACGTGTTCCACCCTCCTAAATATTTTGTTTTCTCCTATCCTCCCTTCTTACTCTTTGTCCCTGCCCTACCCCTCTTCCCCTCCCTTTACTCCTCTACCGCCCACCTCCCTACCTTCGCCACACACGCCAAACCCTCCCCCATACCATTCCTATCTCTCTTCTCTCACTCCCCACTAGCTCCGTCACTGCCTCCCCCACTTTCCCACCCTTCTCATCCCCTACTCTCAATGCTTCTCCCATGAAGCTACCATGCTTGTTATCGTAGGTATTTGTATACAAACATTAATCCACTCACTTTACATTCACTCACTTTACAATGTTTATTATTATGCACAGATAATAACAAAAAGATACTTCATGCACCTAGAAAGGTAAATTACATCATACAAGTCGGTACGATAACTTATGTTGTTACCAAGCGCTGTAGTTATTGCCAGATCAAATATCCCTCTCTCAATATATACATATCTATCTGTCTCCGCGAATGAATCGAGTCAACTGTACATGGACTCGGGAAAACTGAGCTGACCCAGGTATACCTGGGTTTACCTATGTAAATTGTCTCGCAAAAACGCGCCTTATGTTAGGCTATTTCTTCACAGAGATATGAATAAAGCAAATCATTAAATTCACAGAAAAGGTTTGGTTCGTAAGCCATCGAAACTTTGAACCTCGTCGTAGTTCATGGGTTAAAATCTAAAATAGGTTAGAAGATAGGTTAGTTGAGGGGGATCGGGATGAATCGAGACATGAGGCATGGGGCAGAGAGGAAGGGAGAGAGGGGGGGGGGGATATGGTAACAAGACTGCCAACTTCCACTTACGTCTTAATTACTGGGTTTATGCGAACGGCTTGTAAACTTTGACACCCTATCAAATTAGAGTTTACTATATAATACGCAAGGCAGGGTGTCAAACCGGAACAATTCTGTTTGAAGACTTGAATGAATAAGAGAAGGAATACAAGAAAATTAACATGAAATAGCATTGTTTTGGCCATGTTATCACTTCCAAATTAACATGAAATAGCATTGTTTTGGCCATGTTATCACTTCCAAAGACCTAATTTGAACTATAAACCACACTATTACCATTACACATACATTAACCCTTTCACGCTTTATGCGCATAGGTTGCCTTGCCAGATTAGCAATAAGAAATAGAGTTCTCTCACTCTTATAATTACCTCTCCAAAATTAGTTTTCTGCCCACAGCTAACACAAAGACAACTGCAGAGGTTGAAGTAACTAAACTAAAAGTTTCTAAATACCCCTGATGGTAACAAATGCTTTAAAGTATCCCCAATAGGCTCAACATCGCGTCATATGCGTGAAAGGGTTAATAAAGACAACAAATGAAGAACTCGCCCTTTGTTTGACACCCTGGTGCAAGGTATAGCGATTATCACCAGCAACATAAAGTAACTGAAAGAAAGCGAATGGTCGGAATAAAGGGAGGTGGTGGAGGGGTTTAAGGGGGTAGTGCTTGCTGTTTGGCCTAATATATGCATTCATTTATTTATTTACTTTTATTTTCTCGCTAGACCTCCATCAAGCTCAAAAAGATACCCCCTAGACCCCCTTTCAAGATTAATTTGTACGGCCGAAGGCCTGTTCCTTTTAAAATTAAAGGCTCGCTATCGCTCGCCAGGAAAAAATTGACAGCTAAATGGCACGAAACGTCCTAATATTGTCACACAATTGAGGTGAAAGGCCTCAAAATCACCAAACTAACGGAAGGAATGTCGTAAAATCCTAAAGCTATCATGATAAACATGAGGGAGAAGGGGGTCAAGAAAAACCGAGCACTACCCCCTTAATAGGGATGGTATGTGTAGAGCGGGAGGGGGTGGGGGGTGTACTTGTGAAGGGGGTGGGGGGGTACTGTTGCCAATTTAGCTACTTTCCCGCTAGATCGAGAGGTATTTACTTCGATTTAGAGTAATTTTTTTTACATATAGCGACCTAAAATATAGCGATATTCTGTAGGTTTTAGCCATTTTAGAGATATATTGTAGAGATTGTGCCGTTATTCTTGCTATTCTCGGCATTTATTTACTATCTAGCGGACTTAATTAGGTAAACCTGGTGGGGGTGTAAAACTTCCTCAGTCCAGTAACACTCGCGGGAGAAGACAGACGTGTTTTATTGCTAGTGTTGTGTTATAGTATTTACTGTAAGTCCGGGAGAACGTCTGCACTGCTGCGGTGAATATTGAGAGGAAAAAGGACGGTTCGCTTTCCTTCCCGTGTAGACATCCAGTAGGGAAGAGGGGTGGAAGAAGCCGGAGTGAGGTTAGTCCTCCATTGTTAGTCATCATCACCATTTAATGGTAGAGGTAAATATGTATTTTAGGTCACATGTGTGTGTTTTTTTTTATTGCTTTTTCTCATCAGTCCCTTCATTGATTACTGTGTTTTAAGCTGTTTTTCCTTCTGCACATGCATTTTTACCCATCAATAAGCAATATTAAAACATGCCCCCTGATAACCATATTTTGTCATTACCCTAACTTAACAACCTAATCTAACCTGGGGGCTGCCACCCCCAGGCCCCCGCTGGATTAGTATTGATGTAGACGATGACAAAATACTAAAAATGCGGTAAAAAAGTGAAAAAACAATAGTTTTCACTGATCCAAGATGGCCGCCATTTTTCCTTCCACCCCTATTTAACCCACAAAGTCTAATGTAAACTAATTTAACGTGCAGCAGTAAGGACATATATTGCGGTGACTAATATTGTATGACAAAGCAATAGAAAACGCTTGGATAAATATATAAATTAGATAAATTCCTCCTAAAAATGGTTCTATTGAATAGCGACACTGATATTGCATTAATAAAATAACTTCACTCACACACTCAGCCACTCAATCTAACCCAACTTATCTAAATATAACTATCCAGTATTATAACTATCTAGTCATGACTCCCTCTAAGATTACCCAAATCACTACTGGGTCAAATTGGATTTTAGGTCACGTATGTGTTTTGTTGTATTATAATCCTGTTTCTCATCAGTTTCTTCATTGATTAGTGTGTTTTAAGGTGTTTTTCCTTCTGGAAATTCATATTTACCCATTATTTTGCAATATTAAAACATGCCCCCTAAAACCATATTTTGTCATTACCCTAGGGCCTAACCTAACAACCTATCCTAACCTGGGGGCTGCCGCCCCCAGACCCCCGCAGGGTTAGTATTGATATAGAATATGACAAAATACGAAAACTACGGTAAAAAAATGAAAAATATTAGTTCTCAGCTGATCCAAGATGGCCGCCATCACCCTTATTTAACCCACAAAGTATAAGGAAAAATATTTTAATACATAACATATATTGTGGTGACTAATACTCTATGACAAAGCTATAGTATACATTTAGAACATTATATCCCATACATGACCTAAAATCCAGTTCATCCCACTACTGATTACTGCTAGTCACACGAAATCTCACATCAACCAACCCTTTACTCTTCTGCGTGATACTGACAACGTCTAGCCCAGTAAATGACCGCATGATCGAATAAGACACAAGATATTATCACACCCGTAAATCACACTCATCTTCTCTCTCTCTCTCTCTCTCTCCGCTCTCACCCCCTCTTCTCAGTCACGTGACTCGCTAGTAGCGAGACTATGAGAGTCGCATAGAAGAGTTGCATAAAGTAAGTACGTCAAGCCTTAGGGAGTCAAGCCGACGAATGCGAGTCATTTCGAACGAATTCCTGATCGAGTGGATGCACAATCGAGCGAATGCGTTCCTATTCGACCGAACAAAACTTATGTTTTATCTACAAGTATTATTAAATTAAGGTTACTTGCCATAATGTTAGGCTATGTGTAATAATAAACTAATATATACCAAATAATCTTGACCAAACCGATTCGTGAACACAAATCACATGTGTTGTTGATTACTGTAGTATCAATCGGTCTCGGGTGGGGGTCTAATATACCCGGCCGAGTTCATGTTTGCCGCTTTCATAAATATAACTAAAGATTCAGTAATGCATTAACGAAATTTGAGTGAAATTTTGATTAAAATATATGGTCAATATTTACGAGTCACACCACAGCTGGAATCTCATTTCTAAGGGTAGTTTTGGGTTCCTATCATTCTATGTTTCATTGCTATATACTTTTTACCCACCGGAATTTTTTTTTTTTATTATTTTTTTATTTAGGGTTTTTTTTTTTTTTTTTTTTTTTTTTAGCATTAACCTAACCTAAAAACCTAACCTAACCTAACCTAAACGTATTTGGGGGCTATTAGGTTAGGTTAGGTTAGGTTAGGTTAGGTTAGGTTAGGTTAGGTTAGGTTATTTGGTTTGGTTAATGCTAAAAAAAAAAAAAGCCAAGAAAAAAAAAATTCCGGTGGATAAAAAGTATATAGCAATGAAGCATAGAATGATAGGAACCCAAAACTACCGTTAAAAATGAGATCCCAGCTGTGGTGTGACTCGTAAATATTGACCAAATATATGAAACGGTACACTTTAAACCATATGTGGGTAAAAATGTCTATGTTCCCGTTTTCCTATCCTCAAGTAACCTATTAAGAACTGGTCAGGGGACTGGTTATAACTTGTAGGATGTTTAATTGAAGTGCGGAAATCAGTATTTACTGAGAAATAAAAGTCATAAAATGCGCTATGTTTTACGGGAGGGTCTGTACGCCGCCACATACTTTACCCCCTGCACATGCGCGGCCCCGCCCACTGCCCAAAATGTAAAAATATTATATTAGATTAGATTAACCTAACCTAACCTAACCTAACCTAACCCTAATATAATATAAAAATGTTGCCTAAACTAGTCATTGTTTACCTGGGAAAGAGAGGGCAGGAACCCTGGGTGACCCATAGTGCATTTTAACACTGTTATTTCTCCGTAAATTCTGATTTCCGCACTTCAATTAAACATCCTACAAGTTCTAACCAGTGCCCTGAACAGTTTTTAATAGGTTACTTGAGGATATTTTAACCGGACCATAGGTAAACATTTATCCATATGTGCACTACCTTAACCCTTCAACCCCGGGTGGTACACGTGTGTACCATTATGTTTTGCCCCCAGGAACCCGGGTGGTACAGCATTGTACCATTGCTTGAAAGCCTGTGAGCTTCGTGTGCGAGGCGTCGGTCCGACGCATGTAAACAACAGCCGGCTGGACCGACGCCCAGCATCTCCGGCCACAAGAAGGAGAGCGTCGCTTGTTCGTGTGTGCCTGTATGTTGTTGTTAAGTATCGAAAAGTAGTGTAAAGTGGCTGTTTTGGCCATAAAGTTATCTCCAATGAAATCATCATCACAAATCAAGAACTTGACTTAGAGAGCTCTACTTAACGCCATTCTACAGGTAAATAACACAGCTACGCTTGGGGATGCGCTGGAATGCGGGAAGCAGTCAGCATAACAATGATACGGTAGCCTAGCCTAGACGTTTTTCGGCCAAAACACCCGGATTTCGGGGAATATTTATGTAATGCGTAGCCGGGGCGGGAGGGTTAAGGGGGTATCCCACTGTGCGACTTTTCGATGGCGAACGCCCAGCGACAGGCGGTGACAGGATTTTTTTGTCTATGTCCCAAAATTCGCCATTTTCGCTCGAATATTCTCCAATTGTCGCTGAAAGCGCACAGCGTTCACCCTAGCGTCGCCCATGTTCGCCTATGTTCGCCCAAATTCACCCAGATTCGCCGTTAAATTTTGAGCATACCCAAAAAACGGCGGCGAACTGAACATTTTGTCGAATTTGTCTCATGGCATTCGTCTTGGCTCGCACTTGAGTCGCACAATTCGCACTTGAGTCGCACAATTCGCCCTGATTCGCCAATTTGCAAATTCCAATTATTGGCAACGCTGCTTTTTGAGCGAATAATGGCGACAGTAGGGCGAATGCAGCGAATGTGAGGACGAATTATTGCCAATGCCATACGAATGACATGCGATATGTGGCGAACTGAGGCGATAGGTGGGTTTTTATGTGACTGTTGATGTGTCTCTCACTCTACTCTGTTTCTTTTCAACTGACGGTAAAAAAATGCAAAGTTCCCATCAGGATTTCTCAGGTATTTTGAAGATTTTGTAGTGAAATGTGGTGCTAATTATATAAACTTGGACTTAATATGATGCAGAGACATGGTTTCATATTTTTCCAAAGTATCGAGAAATTCGGGATTCTTCGGGATTCAATAACGTTAGATGAAATGAAACTGAGTATACCGTATACCGGCGTATAAAGAAACATTGCTAAGCCTTAAATAAACCCTCCAAAACCATGGGTGGTCTTGTATAAAGAAAGTAATTTCAATGCAAGTGAATTTGGAGCGCCGAGATCCATCGGCTGATTTTCCGAGTGACCAAAATCGCCGAAATACGATAATTTAATCATAAGTACTATATACATAACAGTAGGTTATGTATACTTACCTAATTAATTCTTCATAGTATTTCATAATAAACTTATGTAACACAAGTTATAAGTTCAAACTATGGTTCAAATTAACTGTTTCACGCATTTATGATGTAGAGGTTACCAGATTAGCAATAAGAAATAGAGTTCTCTCACTCTTATAATTACCTCTCCAACATTAGTTTTCTGCCCACAGCTAACTCAAAGACAACTGCAGAGGTTGAAGTAACTAAACTAAAGGTTTCTAAATACCCCTGATGGTAACAAAGGCTTTAAAGTATGCCCAATAGGCTCAAAATCGCGTCATATGTCGGAGAGGGTTAAAAGTCAGTGTACCGGAACCATTACCGAAACACGTGTTGTGTGTGTTATTGTTGTGTGGCTATGTCGAGTGTGTATGTGAGGCATAGTTATTTCAAAAGGCCCTGTCTAAACTGTATTTAAGGGAACGTTCGAATAGGGCGAACGTCTTAAAATTTCAAAAGGAATGGTGCTAAACATGACGGAGAAAGGGGTTTAGAATAAAATCCTTCAAGTGGAAATCTCCCCTTAAATCGACAAATGATAACTCGAATTAGAGGAAACAAACTATCATAATAGTGAGAGTGTTAATTTAATAGTTACTTCTACTTAACCCTTTGAAGATTAGGACGCATTTTGACAGTATATTCTGACTACCTTTAGACGATTTTATCCAGCTTAGGAATGATCTGTGGTAACTAGAAGGGTAAAGAGTATCTCAATTAACCCTCTGACCTCCATATACACTTCCTAATCTGAATACAAGAGTCTTAAAATTGCAAGGAAACAAAAAATTAATCCATAATTGTATCTTGAGTGGGAATACACCTATTCCATAGATGCACAGACGGCATATTTTTTTGTAATAGACCTTATTATGTAAACGAGATTGTGAACTTTGAATGAAAATAAAACAAAAAGTGAATGTTCTCTATGGGACTGTTAATTGTTCAGAATAATTCGTCAGTGTATCATTGTTGTTCTCCCAAGTATTGTTCAGATATTCCGGGATAAGGCTTGTACACATTGATCCATAGATACACTTGCTTACTTGCTTATGGTAGTCCATCGTAGTCCGATGATGACGTTCCCTTCCTGCATTCATCTGTTGTGAGTTCTACGATGACTGTAGAGTCCTATCCGTGATGCACATATCCTGCCACAGTCTGGGCACTGGTAGTCCGGGTTAGGAGGTGCTGGTTGTTCCCGGCGTGCATGTCTCCGGGCCCTCTTCTCCTGCTGGTGGTGTTTCCTCTGACGTTCCAGTTCCTTCGCTCCTTGCTGGCAGTGTGAGCGCCATAGTGGTCCATCTGATGCTAAGTTTTCAAGTGCAGTTGGTTGTATATTGCACCTTTTTAGTATTTTCTTTATACTGTCTTTGTATCTTAATTTTGGTCCTCCAGCTGCTCTGCGGCCTTCATGCAGCTGTCCATATAGTATTTTATGAGGTAGTCTCCCCTCTGGCATACGTATGACATACCCAACCCATCTGAGTTGTTGTTTGACGATAAGGGTCTCAATACTGGTGTTGTTGGCTCTTTCAAGTATTGTTATATGAGGAACACGGTCCTGCCAGGTTATACCCATAATCTTTCAGAGGCATCTGATGTGGAAAGCCTCCAGGGGTCGTATATGGCATCTATATATCGTCCATGTCTCACAACCATAGAGCAAAGTGGTTAAACACACAGCATTATATACAGCCACTTTGGTACAAAGAGTCAGGTGATTATTTTGGAAAACTCTCTTGTAGGCGGCCAAAAGATGCTGCAGCTTGTCTCAGTCGGTGTTGTACCTCATCGTCAATACTGGCCGTTTCAGACAGGAAGCTTCCCAGATACTTGAAGGAAGGAACTTGTGCTATCTCGTCTCCGGCTAATCTGAACACTGGCTGCACAGATGGTATCTGAGCTGACCACTGAGAAATGATTTGTGTTTTCTGGATGTTAACTGACAGGCCCATTCTGGAGTAAGCACTTGCTGCAGCTTCAAGCGCGACTTCTAGTTCCTCTGGCGAGTGAGCTACAAGAGCACAATCATCTGCATACTGAACTTCCAGGATATTTTCCATAGAGACTTTTGTTCTTGCTTGAAATCTACGAATGTTGTTGTTGTTGTTGTTGTTCCCCAAGCTGCCTGGCCGAACAGCCCCAAGGCCCCGAGTAAGGCCAAGGCCATAAACGAGCGCCCACAGAACCCTCCCTGCCGACCACAATAAAGCCTGGGTGACCGAAGTCACTCCATGGCGGGGAGCTGAGAGGGTGCGTAAACGCCCGGGAAACCAAAGCCCCACCCAGGGCCCTGTGCCCCTCAGCAATTATGAAGAGAAAGTTGAGGGGCAAAGGAATAATGTGACGCTTTAGCTTCCAATCTTTGTAGATTGGGAGGTCAATCCACGGAAGAGACACCGTCACTTGAGATTTAGAAAATATATAAGTAAAAGGAACAGTCAGAGTAAGCTATGGGTATGGCAGAGATCGCTCAGGTCTCACTCTGATAGACCAGCCCATCGCCAAATGTTGAAGAGGTTGCCATCTAGTCTATAGTCTATGTTGATTCCACTTCTGTTTGCTATAGTCCTATGAAGAAGTATTATAACGCATATTAAATTTTTTTTGAAAAGGACTGGTGCCAGTACACACCCTTGTCTGACAACGGCATTAACAGCAAATGGTTCTGATGCATGGCCTCCTGCAGTGACTCTCGCCGTCATGCCATCATGAAACTGCCTTACAAGTGCCACAAATTTTGGTGGACAGCCAAAGATATGGAGAATATTCCACAATGTTTCTCGATTTACGGTATCAAAGGCTTTTGACAGATCAATGAAGGCTATACAAATTTCTTTATTTTGTTCCCTGCATTTTTCTTGCAATTGACGTATAGTAAAAATCATGTCAATAGTTCCTCGATCTTTACGGAAACCGCATTGTGACACTGGCAGTATTTCCTCAGTAATTTTGGTCAACAGTCTTTGAAGCATGATTTTTGACAGCACCTTCCCTGCCACAGCTAAAAGAGAAATGCCTCTGCTGTTGCCACAATTAGATTTATCACCCTTGTTTTTGTAAATTGTGATAATATTTGCATCTTTCCATGTCTGAGGTATGTACTCCTTGTCCCAAACCTCCAAAATGAATGAGTGAATATCTACACACACACACACACACACACACACACACACACACACACACACACACACACACACACACACACACATACACAGAATGTCCAGCTTTTCCACATTTTGCCTCTTCTTCACACACACACACACACACACACACACACAATGTCCAGCTTTTCCACATTTCGCCTTTTCACACACACACACACACACACACACTCACTACAGCACGCATACATGCACACACACTCTACAACACACACACACACACACAGAATGTCCAGCTTTTCCACATTTCGCCTTTTCACAAACACAAACACACACACACTACAACACACACACACACACACACACACATAGCATTCACCATATTCGCAAAACCTCCGTGGTGTTTCGCATCACATCGTCCAACATTCGCCTTGCAATCGCTACTATCACCATCATCGAACCCCACATTCGCCCTGATTCGCCCTCCATTGTCGCACACCATTCGTCATTTTCGCCAAAATATTCGCCACATTTGCACTGTGGTTGTACTTCTGTCGCACTGCAATTGAAGAAATTCGCCTTTTTCGCCTTCATTCGCTTCTGAAAAACCCCTATTCGCCGCAAATTTACGGACATAGAAAAAAAACATTGTCGCAGGGCATTCGCCATCGAAAAGTTGCACAGTGGGATACCCCCTAGTTTATCCTACAGGATTGAGGTCAGAATATGCTTAGCCATTCAACCAGCAACATGTCCCAGAATATACCTATCTTCTACAGCTCCTAAGTTAACCACCCGTGTATCTTTTGCCAGAAAGATGTTCGGGGAAAACTGCATGCTCTCTTGTGTGATTGTGGCAGTTGGCAGCACAGATTATGCACCTGCCGTTATCGTAAATAAAATTGACTACAATAACAAGTCGTATATCTATAACAGTGTATACTTCAATTTAACTCTAAATAACAATACTATTCAAGATAATAGTATTCAATCCCTGCCGTGTTCGTAAATATAATAGAGACCATAACAATTCGCTCATATGCGTCTTCGCACGAATGCGCATACATTCGAATATGAATTCGCTCATAGTGTCCAGATACCAACCCGACATATCGGTATACATATACGAGACGCAACAATCTACTGATGAAGTTGAATGGGAATTAAGCATTTAGCCATTATCCATCATCCATCAATCTAAAGACACACCCCGATAGTGGGGAGGGCTATGAAGATCAGGGAAATTAATGGGTAAGAAGCGTATAGAACACGATATATACATTTGTAACCAAAATTTGGCTCTGGTTTTGTCAATTTCCATACCCATAAAACCAGACTTTTTGAAAACCCGAGCCAAGTTTTGACGAAACTTGGCTCGGATTTAACTAATTAAAAACTGAAAATAACACAGTATCCTTATTATAATGTTGGCTCGGGTTTTGTAAATTTCCAGACCCATAAAACCCGACTTTTTGAAAACCCGAGCCAAGTTTTGACGAAACTTGGCTCGGATTTTACTAATTTTCATGTTAAAATTACACAGTAACCCTAATCAAAAGTTGGTTTGGGTTTTCATAGGGTTAACATTAGCCTAACCTAATGTAGTAAGAATGTGATTAACATCAGCCTAACCTAATAACCTTACCTAACCTATCCTATTAATATGGGTGGGGGCTGCTGCCCCCACACCCCCGATGGTGGGCAACCAACCATTGGGTTAACATTAGCCTAACCTAACTTAATCTAGTAAGAATGGGGTAAACATTAGCCTGGGTGGGGGCTACCGCCCCCACACCCACGTTGGTGGGCAACCAAACAACTAACCTTAACACCTTACGAGCGGCCTATGCGGTTTATTTATGTGTACCGCCCAGCGGGGTGTTTTTAGCCAAAATAGGGCTGTTTACGTGATCATTTTCATGCCTAAATAAGACCCAGAACGTAAAACAAGTATCTATCCCTGAAAGGGCATAAACAGAGCTTTCGAATGACACCATAACGATCCTTGTATGATGGATAGTTTTCTTGCAATAACCGTGCAACGCGAGTGCAAAAAGCAGGTAATTCGGTACTTTCGGTACATAATTGAGTATGTAGCGAGTGAGAGAGGGAGGAGGGAGCTGAGATTTGTGTCAGTAGGTTCGCCGCGGTGGTCTGGAGCAGTCATACGCTCGCTAGTCTCCTGCCACCACTTGTCTCTCTCTCTCAGCCACATTACGTGCTGAAATTGCCACTCGAGTTATGTCGAGCGCCACCACATAGTCCAGCTTTATTTAACTCGACTTAAGTGGTGAGCCGCTTTTTAAGGGTTAATAAGCAGAGGAGGTACTGGGTTGAGGGTCGTCGGGTTGAGTGGCTGGCTGAGGGTCGTCGGGTTGAGTGGCTGTAGGCTCATCCTGCTCATTTTGGTTTATTTGTTTCGATTTCTTCCACAAAAAAAAAATGTGTGTGCATTTCAAAACCACCTGTCCTCGTCGGCCGTATTTGGAATACTGGTTGTTGCACTTTGGACAGGTTACACTTATTGGAAGGCAACCATGGGAGGTGAAAATGTCTAAAGCAGCCTGATTGTTTTAAAAGACGGTGGAAAAAGCATTGATCGGCTCCCTGACACCCTGTACACAGGCTGGCCATAGTCAAACTAAGAGTTTAAATTCGGGACCAGCTCTCTTCCCAATGATGGCATCACCTGATTGGTCGATAGACATCATGTGTCAGTGGACTGCATCGTAATTGGTCGAGATGCGATTACACTTGCCAAGACATACTGTATGGGGCATTGCATTCGCCACCAGATGTCTCAGTTGTTGACTGACAGACATGGAAAAGACCTCTCACATTGTAAACAAACACATTGAAAGGTAAATATCCATATATTATGTAGTACGATAGTTTCCTGGGACTGACACGTATATCAGTAATTTGGAAAAAAATTGCTTAATCACATGCCATTGAGATTAATTTTTTACCTATGTCGCGCGTGCTATATATTGATCGACATCTCCTAGCGGTAGCATTGATCGCTTCTTCGGGATCAAAATGGCTACTGTGTCACTGACCACACACACACACACACACCCTCTATCAGCCACGTGACTCGCTACATTATGAGTCGCAGTACGTTAAGCCTTAGGGAGTCACGCCGACATATCTCCTAGCAGTAGCATTGATCGCTACAGTCACTGACCAACACACACACACACACCCAACACTCACCCCTGGTCACGTGCATTGCTAATCAGTGGGATATCGCCTCGGGGATTATGTCAACCATGAGCATCGCCTAGTGGTAGCACACTCACTGTGGGGGTGTGCCTGCACCTACCACTTCTGGCCATAGCATTGCTAATTCGGTCGACTGTCGCATCAGGGGGATTATGTCAATCCTTGGCCTAGGCCTAAGCCGACGTCACCTAGCAGTGGCCTTGGCCATGTGTGTGGTCTGGCTCAGTCTTGGTGGCTGGCCGACACACACACGCATACCACTACACATCACGCTGGCTATCTCAATCAATGTTGACTATTTGTCTAACTGAATTGGACTCACCTGTATGGTAGGATTTAGGACGCGAGTATCCTCGCGGCCCTACCGGCCCATTCATAGCGGAGGTACTAAATATAGACTGGTTCATTGGGGGTCGGCAGGGAAAGAGGAAGAGTTTGGCATCATCTGAGCCTTATATACCCTCGTTTCCCCTCCCCCAAACGCATTATGAAAAGGTTACCAAAAGGAGGGGTGGACACTCCTTGACCACGCTTCCAAACATGAACACACACACTCACGTACGCACCACCAATCATGCTGGCTACCAACGCCTCCCTCACTCTCTTTCTTTCTCTCCTGTTCCCGTGTCCCCAAAATGTCCTGCGCTGGATAATTAAACCTATCTATCTATAAGTAAACAATCTCAGTCACGGTCTCGTGACATCCAGTAATAGTATTGAAAACGATATAATAACTTTTTAAATGTGAGTTTTCGACGAGAATAAAACAGCGCGTTTGAGCCGAAAATCGGGAGTCCGTCTTCGCTTCCGATCGTCGGTTTGGGTATTTATTACCAAAACTAACACTAATTATTTCTCAATATTAGAAGGCTATTATAGAATAAGGATGTTACAAAGATTATATTAAAATGTGTTACAACCTCCGGAGATACATTTTATGTACACTATATAAAGTACTGTACAAAAAAAAAAAAAAAATCCCTGTAGGTCTCCCTATTGACGGCAGTGAAACTCTTATTAAGCCCCTTACTGTTAAAATAGATGCTGATTTCAATAAGTCATGGGGGGGGGGGGTTACGACCGGGACTCGTATAAAACAAGGGCTCCTAATCATTGGACTAGAAAGGCACACAGCCACAACGGTAACACTAGATCCAACCCTCGAACTTATAATGCCGGCGCACAAAAACACCTATACCCTCCAGAGTTAAATCTGTGATAGCGGGGTATCCTCTAACTCGGTATAAATGCACTACTACTACAGGCAGATGATCTGTGATACAGCCTGATCACAACAACATACAATTACGTTAATAATGTATACAAGGAAAAAGATAGAGAGCTTAATTAAATCACTGGAATGATTTAATGCAAACAAGAAGAAGGTATAATTAAAGTTACTCTAAACAATAATAAACTGTCACTCCTATATTAAACAAAGTGAATGAAAGTCCTAAAGCATCGAACAGGAATCTTCTGAAGAAAGTCTGATGCTGCTTAAGATGATCGAATCGGATTTTGAACTGTTATATAAAGCAGGAACAAGATATGACAAGTGTATGGACATACAGTGTTAACTGGCACGGGACTAACGATAAATGCGCAATAGTATTATCTCCAACAACAAAAGAAGTACTTCCTCAGGCAACGCAAAAGCCTGCTCGGGTTGTGCAACTCAACAACAACCAAGGCTTACAATCAACGTGAATAAAAATGCTGCATACATAACATAAGAGTTTATAATCCTAATCGGGTGTCTGCTAGGCAAATAAAGTCTAGCTGGGATGTCGTAGGCTAGGAAACAATGGCTGAGCAAGCGGCTCGTAGCCTAGCGAGGTCCATAAGATTGTGCGGCCAAATTACATTAAATGACGGGGTGCTCTCTTGAGAGATCCAGATCCCTAGTATCTGGTTCTCTCCTGGCGACCCTCTTTAAGTCAAAGCAAAACGAGTTAGCACAGTGTTGGGTGGCAGAGGCAAAAGCCCTCACTCGCAACACAGTGCTAAACTCACAAGGTACACAGTCAGAAAGACAACCTAGGCTTCCCACGTATCCGTTGCGATTGTACAAGTTCAACAAAACCTGGTACACATCGGAAATCACAACATCAATAGCCTCACCCCAGTCTAGCATTAAATAGCCCAGCAGACAACCAAGAAATAGGTAGGGAGACACCGCGAGTGTGTCGAACCTCTACAGACAAAATGTTAACCCCTCCAAAATGTCTAACTAAGCATGAAATATCTGAGAGCTTCAGCATATAATACGATGGCCGATATATGAAATCGTGCAGAACCAAAGGGGAGTTATAATGTTAAATAGATTAGAAGCATAAGAGGTAAGATGTTGAGAGAGAGAGAAAGTGTTCTATAGGTGGAAGTCGGGGACAGATGGCAAGGGAGGTGTGAAGGTTATGCTGGTCAGGCAAGCTCTGAGCAAGAAAGGCACAAAGGCAGCAGGGAGTGCGGGGGGACTACCTCCTGCTGCGGCAGGAGGGCGGCAAAGCGGCCAGCCACTCAGAGGGCCCGGCCGTGGCATGACGTCACCGAGACAACACGTAACACTACGCGAACAACACTCTGCCTCCTGCACTTACTCACTCACACTCTCTAGCTTTATCATTCAGTCATATACATTAAACTTATAACTGATGATATTAAATATAATGCATTGTCACAGACGAAAATAAAGACCACTTCTATACTGCCTGTAACATGACGATTCACAAGAAAGAAAGTATAACATTGTAGATAGACTGTAGCCAAGTTCATTGCCCTGGCGAGTGTTAGCGAGTGGCCAAGCGAGTGGCTGAGCCCACGTGGCGTTCTGCTAAGCTGCAGGCGTCACACCCCACCCAAGATATTAGACGCTCAACCATGAGCTCCATATCTGACGAGCAGAACCCCGATAAGACTCGCCACCCCTAACCACTTCGCAACAAAGAAAGGCAAAGCTCAGTTCTCATCAAAATAATTAAAACCCCTCCCAACACAATAGCTTAATTCATACTGCTATGCTGCTAGAGCAAGCTTCTACTAGCCCAGCCTTCTGAGAGAAGTACAGGTTCGACTCAGAACTTCAGCTATAACATACTTAAAAAATTGAACTATTAAAGAAAGAGTTTTTATAGAATTTTCATTTTTAATATGTTTATGGCGGCTGCACTACAGGGGCAAGCCAATTTTACTCCACACAAACCCGCACACCTGTGGTAGCCTAACTCGGATCCTCCACCCTCGATAAACAATGAGCAATCACGTTATCACTACCGGTAATATGGCGAATGTCTAAATTGTACTCCTGTAACATCAACGACCACCGTGTCAGTCTCATATTCCGATTGTGAAACTGATTGAGAAATTTAAGAGGGTGGTGATCAGTATACACTACCACGACTGGTCCATAGGCCGGAACATACACCTCGAAGTGTCTGAGTGCCAGCACTATCGCCAGTAATTCTTTCTCCACCACTGAGTAATTCTTCTGGGCCAAATTAAACTTTTTGGAGAAAAAACTTACTGGGTGTTCCAGGCCCTCTTCGTCTGTCTGCATCAAGACGGCACCAGCCCCAACCCCGTTGGCATCAGTTGCCAACTGAAACGGCCTGTCGAAGTCTGGGGCCCTGAGTATTGGATGAGTGCATAAAAGGTGTTTAACAAGGGAAAATGCCTTTTCACACTCCGGCGCCCACAGAAACTTCTTATCCTTCGCTAATAAGTCAGTCAGAGGTGCTAACACAGTTGAATACCCGTGAATGAAGCGGCGATAGTACCCGATCATGCCCCAAAACCTCATAATCTGACGCTTGGTGGTCGGTCTAGGGAACTGATTGATAGACTGTATCTTATTCTGAGGAGGGCAAACCTGGCCTCTCCCGACCAAAAATCCTAGATACTGCACAGTTGCCCTTACAAAGTCACACTTTCCCAGATTCACCACCAAGCCCGCCTCTCTAAGCTTGTTAAACAAGGCTTCAATGTGTGCACAGTGACTTTCAAAGTCATCATTATAAATTATCACGTCGCCTAAATACACAGTACAGTTAGGTATTTCTGCTACTAAGTCATTCATCAGATTCTGGAAAGTCGCTGGCGCATTCTTGAGTCCATAGGGCATGACGTTACAACGGTAGGTGTTACCATCCACCACAAACCCGCAAACCTCCTTCGCTCGCTCCGACAACGGCACCTGCCAGTAACCTTTCACTAGGTCTACCTTGGTCAAATACTGTGCCTTTCCGATCTTGTCGACACTGTCATCCACACGAGGAAGGGGGTAAGCATTTGTGGGGGTTAAACCGTTTAACCGCCGGAAATCAATACAAAAACGAACTTTCCCATCAGGCTTGGGCTGCAGAGTGATGGGAGATGTCCACCTAACTGCACCCTTTTCTATCAGGCCCCGATCCAACATATACGCTAACTCGTCCCTGAGTGCTGGGAGTTTGATAGGAGGGACTCGGTATGGCACTGATTTAAAGGGTGGGAGATCTCCTACATCCACATCATGCACCGTATGAGTTGTGAGGCCTGGGTGCTCCGCAAACACAGCAGGGTATGAATCGAACAGGTGCTGCACGGCTACACGCTGTTGCTCAGGCAGGTGCTCTAGAGCCTCGTGGGCCACCTGTCTCGAGTTCCCTGCCCACTGGTCTGCGGAGACATGACAATCCCAGTTATCCTCCACCTGAGCATGACTGTCCCTTCCTCCTTCTCCACCTTGACCGCTGCAAGTCATCACCGTGACAGTGAGAGGCTCAGGGGTGCACCTCACGTACTCCTTCATCAGATTTACGTGGCACAACTGATTTCTCTTCCTCCTGTCTGGAGTGGCCACCAGGTAATCAAGATCTGAGATCTTCTCCACCACCCTATAAGGACCAGTTTACTTAGCGGAGTAGGGATGACCCACCAAAGGTAGCAAGATCAACACCTCCTGACCCACCTGAAACTCCCGGAGTTTCACCTTCTGATCGTACCTGTCCTTCATCAGGGCCTGGGATCCCACCAGGTTTCGACCAGCCAACTCCAAGCTCTTCAACATCCGTTCTCTGCTCTCGAGGACATATTTCAATAGCGAACACGGCTTAGTAGTACCCTCCCAGATCTCCTTAACTATGTTGAGAGGGCCTCTGATGCGATGAGCAAATACAAGCTCATTTGGACTAAACCCGAGGCTTTCATCAGGTACCTCTCTCGCAGCGAACAATACGTAGGACAAACCAAGGTCCAAGTCTTTACCATTCTCCAGACAATAACAACGGAGCATACTCTTTAAAGTCGAATGCCACCTCTCTAGCACCCCTTGGCTCTCAGGGTGATAAGCCGACGACACTACAGTATTAATCCCGTGTTGCTGCATTGTCTGTGTAAATATGTTCGAGGTAAAGTTAGACCCCTGGTCAGATTGTATTTCCTGCGGATAACCATACCGGGAAAAGTACAAAAGCAAGTTCCTAACCACCGTCCTTGCCATGTCATTCCTCATGGGGTATGCATCAGGATAACGGGTCGCTATATCCATTATCGTCAGGAGAAATTTATTACCGGCACTAGTAGGAGGGAGGGGACCAACCATGTCTATAACTACCTTACTGAAGGGGGGCCCCATGACAGGAATAGGTTGTAACGGAGCCTTTGGGATGCATTGGTTCGGTTTCCCCACTTTCTGGCAGGTACTGCACATTGCCACCCATGACACAACCTGTGCTTTTAAACCTGGCCACCAAAACAACTTAACCAAAGCCGCTACCGTCTTGCGTACTCCCAAGTGTCCTGCCAACGGCACATCGTGGGCCAACCTTAGTAGGCTATCCCTGCATGCCCTCGGCACAACCAGCTGGTCTACCACTCCTGACCCACCCTCCCAACTTCTCTTTGGGTCTTGAAATCGCTGATACAATATTCCCTCAATATAAAATAAATCTCCTGGCTTTGCATCCCCGTCCTCTTCGAGCTCAACAGCACCATTACCACACTTCTGAACTTCCGATCCTCCAACTGCAGTTTACTAATATCTGAGGGAGCCAACCTGTCTAAATGCTTCCGAAGCAACCCATGTCCTCCCCCAATATCAAACTGAGCAACCCTTTTTTCTCTCTGTGTGTAACGTTGCTGCCTCGGAGTCTCTTCCTGCCCTACCTCCTCACTAGCTGTGACAGGTCCTGGGGCTTCTCCAGACTGCAACAATGGTGCCAATACTGAGTCGCAAAGAAGAGCTGCTGGTACTAAACTCTCCAAACTTTTACCAACATTAGCCGTCTTCTTCCAACCGTTCCTCCGTTGATCAGAAGACTGAGGAATAGACTGTGACACTTTGGATGCAAGAGATCTTGTAACAACGCACGCCATAGGTTGTATATGACAGTTCTCTACCCACTCCTGTTCCTCCCTACTCATGTCGGCCGGCTTCTCGGCAATGACTAAGGGAGAAACCTCAGAAGTAGGCACCGCAAAGTCGTTGCCGAGAAGGAGGTCGACGCCCCCAACAGGCAAGTTCTCCACAATTCCAACATCCAACTCTCGTGTCACACCATCTACCTCCAGTTCCATGCTGACCAACGGGTATGACCTGATAGCATTGATAACTTGCACCACAACCACCTGTGCCGCATTTATTGGTCTACCAGTAAAGTTCTTCATCAAAGTCTGAGAGGCACCCGTGTCTCGCAATAGCTCAACTCCATGCTTCTTACCAGCCCACTTCACGCAGCCACGCCCTCGATGGTCGCAAAAGACATCGCGGACAGGGTTCGAGACTTCCGGATTCTTCTCCACTGGCTGTGTCCCAGCTTCTGACGTTATACCCCGGGCAAACTCAGACACCTTCGGGGACACCCCAATGTTGCGAGCCAAAGACACAACTGCATTAGGTAGCTTGCTTGGACAGGCTCTTGCAAAATGCCCCTCCTTATGTTCTTAGTGTAATTATGTGTATCAGTGTTTCGGGGAGGGGGAGGGTTACGCTCCTTATTGCCTGCATCACTTCTCTGTGCAGAACAGCACCCACGAATCAAAGATAACCGAAGTCAGCCATCTCAGCTGCCTCCTGAAGAGTTTTCGTTTTTTTTTCTTTAAGACTCAACGTCAAATCGCCGCCCGTACACTTGAAAAATTGTTCTAGAAGCATCAGCTGTTTCAACTCCTCAAACGTCGATGCCTTCTCAGAACGCAGCCAGTTTCTAAATGCATCGGACAGATCCCGGACATGCTCAAGAAAGGTGCACTCACGACCTTTCGTTACACCCCGGAACTTCAATCTGTACGTCTCTGATAGTAACTCGTGCGCCCGCAGAACAGCCTCCTTCAATACCTCATAATCGACGCAAGACTCCAAGGGCAACGCATCATATGCCTTGAGTCCTTTGCCAACCAACCTAGAGGAAACAAGGGCTGCCCACTTAACTTCGGGCCATTGGTACTCCCGGCACTTCTTCTCAAAACGCATAAAAAATTCAGTGACACCCGAC
This sequence comes from Paralithodes platypus, assembly GCA_032716605.1. Lineage (NCBI taxonomy): Eukaryota > Metazoa > Arthropoda > Malacostraca > Decapoda > Lithodidae > Paralithodes > Paralithodes platypus. Next base: position 12,265,948 of record CM064518.1, on the reverse strand, counting down.
TCGTCAAATACAGGGACTAACTTAAGAAGGTGCGATAAAGACTGATCAAGACCTCGATTCCCAGAACCGAGACGCTGCCTTGTTGACTCCACCCGAGACTTCTCAAGATCTATGTCTGCACAGTACTTCGTAGCCTGAATCCTGAGCTCAGGCTCATGCCTTCGTTGCTCAAGCTCATCCTCATGCCTTCGTTGCTCAAGCTCAGCCTCATGCCTTCGTTGCTCAGCCTGCATTTTAGCCATCTCCAGCTGGAAGAGCATATCTGCAGTTAAACCTTGAGGAGGAGGAGGTGCAACAATTGGAGACCCACCCCGGTGCAAACCACGCTGCCAGTGACTATCGGCTTGCGGGACCGTACCCGGCTCCGGAGCCCGAGGGGGCGCCATGGTAGGAGTCGAGGGGGATGGGGGGCTGGGCCGAAGGTGCCCCAGCTCCCGCTCCCCCCGAAGCCCCACGCACCCTGCCGAGCACCCAGGCCACCAGGTCACCTCTCGTCATGCTGCTAGTGCCCACATGACCCATGACCGTGGCCAAACACTGGAGACCATACCTATCAATCCCCGACACCCGGTCAACAGTAATATGCATCTCCAGAAACTTCTTTGCATCCTCCTCACTAGTTATTACTCTAATGTCTTCTAACAAACCCAGCTGCTGCACCTCAGAGCGTGCTTCCCATACTGTGTCCTCACTGTATACTGATGCGTCGTCCGACATAGTGTCCACCGAAAATTCTCAACGTTTATATAAAAAAAAAGGAGTACCTAAACTCTCATGTAGCACTATTCACTCAAAAATGATGAAGACTCTTAAGTGTTATACTACTTGCCAAAACAAATCCGTGTCCACTATATTCCTTTAAACAAAAAAACAAATGACCACAACACTCCTGCAATATTTCTCTAAGTTCACAAAATCCTGAGCAAGGTCGCCATTTGTTACGACCGGGACTCGTATAAAACAAAGGCTCTTAATCATTGGACTAGAAAGGCACACAGCCACAACGGTAACACTAGATCCAACCCTCGAACTTATAATGCCGGCGCACAAAAACACCCTATACCCTCCAGAGTTAAATCTGCGATAGCGGGGTATCCTCTAACTCGGTATAAATGCACTACTACTACAGGCTGATAATCTCTGATACAGCCTGATCACAACAACATATAATTACGTTAATAATGTATAAAAGGAAAAAGATAGAGAGCTTAATTAAATCACTGGACTGATTTAATGCAAACAAGAAGAAGGTATAAATAAAGTTACTCTAAACAATAATAAACTGTCACTCCTATATTAAAAAAAGTGAATGAAAGTCTTAAAGCATCGAACAGGAATCTTTTGAAGAAAGTCGGATGCTGCTTAAGATGATCGAATCGGATTTTGAACTGTTATATAAAGCAGGAACAAGATATGACAAGTGTATAGACATACAGTGTTAACTGGCACGGGACTAAAGCAGGCGTCACACCATGCCGATTTGAGCCACGACTGACCACGACCTTGAGTCGTGGTCAGGAGTGCCGACCTTCGGCGGAGAGCTTAAGGATATGGGGGGGTGAGTTTTGGACGGGACGCAGTATGGATGGCCACGCCGCCTGACGGCGACCTGACGGGGTAGACCGGCGCCCATGCCGGACTGAATGTGAGTTTTAGGTTGCCGCTGGAGTGCCGATCTGCGGCGTAGTGCGTCGACAACGACCCGCCGAACGGCGTCGACAGGAGTTAGGGCGGCGTCAATATTCATTACTGTGCCGATGAGCGGCGACCCCTTCAGTATGGACGGTGACCCCGGCCCGCATGACCCCGAACGACGGCGACCGAACTCAAGGTGTGGTATATAAATGGTACACCAAAGGGTGGGCCTCATCAGTATACCTTCAGCCACCGTAACGGTTGCACGCAGCCATGTTCACCACAGTCCCCAGGAACCCGATACGACATCTACGCTTACTCCAGGTTCAGTTAAATCTGGAAAATGACTACCTACTGACAAATATAGCCATCTGCAAGCTGCTGTTGAGGAAAAGAAGGAGGGAGAATAGAACCCCTCGCATGTGGGTCCGGAACTGGCTTCTCCGTACGAAAACCTTTGGTATTTATGAGCAGCTACTGAAGGAACTCACCCAGGAGGATGGGCCAGCCTACAGAAACTACCTGCGGATGGATGTTACAGTCTTCCGGGAGGTACTAGGACGTGTGGCGCACCGCATTGAAAAGAACGATACTTTTTACCGGAAGGCACTCGACCCTGGCCTACGACTAGCCATAACACTGCGGTTCCTGGCAACCGGTGACAGCTATACGAGCCTGAAATTGTCATTATTAGTATTGATATGTACTATTATAAACATATATATATATATATATATATATATATATATATATATATATATATATATATATATATATATATTATATGTCTTGTTTCATTCATCCACTGCATGAATAATGTATGCATACAAAAATGATTTACGTTATATATACATATATATATAACATATTCAATAACTAAATAAAGTAATACAATAATGAAATAAAGAAAGTCATCAATCAAAAAATACATACATTTTTATATAATAAATAAAGTATACATAATTACTAAATACCTTATATAAATCAATATAGCAATATTAACCTAAGTACATGAATAAATTAATTACAAAATATATATATAAAGATATTAAATTAATAAGTAAATCAATACAAAAATGAAATCACGAAAGGAATAACAAACGGCAGATACCACAACCAGGTCAGGTCAGAAACCTGTGGTATGCACAATGAGTCTCCACAAACATAATTAATTTGTCCACACGTGGCTGGTCAGTGTCAAACACTTTTAAATAATCGAGACATGCAAAACTAATTAAAACAAAATTTACCTGGCTATTCTGACGACCACTCTGCCGCACGATGTGGTCCTTGAGAAAGCCAAACGTGGCGATAATCCACTTATCCACTTATCATTTATGGTGCCGTGTGCCGCCGCACTGACGCCTACCGTTTCCCGTCAAGCGTCGTCAATCGCCGTCAAGCGCCGCCAAGCGCCGTCACACGCCATCAGCCACCAGTCCCCTTCCCGTCCCATTTTTATGACCTCACTCCACGCCGACTTGATTTCAAATTTTTCGCTTGTAGAACTTTTAAGGGGGTATGTGAAGACCAATCCCGACCTGTTTGTTAGGTTGGCGACGGCTCATGATGCGCGGCGACGTAGACAAAGACTGTCCACGACCCTTAGGTCGTGGACAGTCTTGGCCTAAAATCGGCTAGGTGTGACGGGTGCTTAACGATAAATGCGCAATAGTATAATCTCCAACAACAAAAGAAGTACAAAGGAGTACAAAGGAAATCAAGCAACAACATATCTAGTGACCCTTCTAGGTTGCTTTTCCTCCAAAACACTGATGATCAAGTGTCCAAACAGTGGTTTAGAGTGGGTAAGGGAACATTGGAAAGGGAATTACTGCCCTGGAACTAATGTCCGTGGCAGGATTAGGAAGTTAGTAGGGGACAGATGGGTTAGTAACTGAGGTGGGGATAAAATAAAGTTATTTATTTACAAACGCAGTCAGCCGCGGGTTTGATGCGAGATATTTGTCTATGCGGAGTTCAAATGAATCAACGGTGATGCAGTCTATAACGTTTCGGGGAAGCCCATTCGACAAGTTGACAACTCGATTGAAGAAGAAATTCTTAGATTCGTTTGAGATAAAAGATTTACCAATAATTTTGCAACCGTTTCCCCGCGTGTAATTAGATTGGTCGATAGTGAAGTACTTACTACAGTCCATATTGTCGATGCCTTTGATGATTTTGAACACTTGAATTAAGTCACCTCTAAATCTGCGCTGGGTTAAAGGAAATAGATTTAATTCTATAAGACGCTCTTCGTATGGTTTGTTCTTTAGGCTAGGTATCATTTTGGTAACTCTACGTTGAACTCGTTCTAACTTGTTTATATCTTTTTGGTAATAAGGGCACCAGGATTGAACGCAGTATTCCAGAAGAGGGCGGACTAAGGAATTGTAAAGGGTTAGGATAACTTCTTTGGATTTATGCTCAAATGACCTGCCTATAAAGCCAATTATTTTGTTTGCCTTCTTAACAACTTCTGAACATTGTAGACTCGGTTTTAGGTTACTCGATATTGTTACTCCCAGATCGGTTTCTCTGTTTACATTCGTAAGCTGAGTGCCATTCATCGAATAGTTTGCTTTCTCATTTAGGTATCCGATATGTAGTACTTTACATTTATCCGCATTGAAACTCATTTGCCAAATTTGGGCCCAACATGACAATTTATCTAGATTGTATTGCATATCGTCAACTTGTTCTTTTGAGAGTACGCTATTTGCAATTTTTGTATCATCAGCAAATTTTGAGATTGTACAGGTGAGACCCTCATCTATGTCGTTGATGTAAATTAGAAAGATAATTGGTCCTAGTACCGATCCCTGGGGTACCCCGCTACTTACATTGGTCCATTTAGATGCCTTTCCGTTTATGACTACTCTTTGCTTTCTGTCACTGAGCCAATTTTCTATCCATTTCAACACACCGTCTTGTATTCCATGCGCATTTAGTTTTAACAGTAAACGTTTGTGGGGAACTTTGTAAAACGCCATTTGAAAATCAAGGTATATAATATCTACAGCTTTACTCTCATCGTAGAGGTTGAGGATATCGTGGAAGAATTCTAAGAGGTTTGTTAAACAGGAACGTTTTTTACGAAAGCCGTGTTGAGTATCTTTAAGTATGTTATTTTCCTCTAAGTGATTTACGAGTCTGTCTCGTATGACCGTTTCTAGCATTTTACATACAACTGAGGTTAAGCTAATTGGATGATAGTTACAGGGTAGGGATTTGCTGCCTTTTTTGAATATCGGTGTTACGTTGGCTAGCTTCCACTGATCAGGCATAGTTCCAGACTGCAAGGATTTATTGAATAGTAATGTCAGTGGTTTGGAGAGCTCATCCTTAGCTTCCTTTAGAACTCTAGGCGAGATTGTATCAGGTCCAGGCGTTTTATTTACCTTGAGTTTATCTAAACAATTAAATACTTCTCTCTCTGTAACGGTGATATTGCTTAGAACATCTGAATTATCAATCTGAATCGGCGATGGTGTAGGGATATCACTGAGGTCTTCTGTTGTAAAAACTGATGCAAAGAAGGTATTGAGGGCATTACTCATGTGTACTTCGTCTTTGGTGTATTCTCCATTTTCATCGACTAACGGTCCAACAGTTGAAGTAACTACTTTTTTTTTCTGATATAACTATAGAATTCTTTCGGGTTTGTTTTACTTTGATTCGCAATATGTAACTCTAAGGTCTTTTTACTTTGCTTAATTAACTTTTTGGCTTTGCGTCGTAGCTCTACAAATTTCACCCGTTCTTCGTCATTTTGTGAGGATTTTAATCTATCATTAGCAAATTTTATTGCAAGCAGGCAGTTTGAAATATCTTTATTCCACCATTTGGGCTTACTTCCTCAGGCAACGCAAAAGCCTGCTCGGATTGTGCAACTCAACAACAACCAAGGCTTACAATCAACGTGAATAAAAATGCTGCATACATAACATAAGAGTTTATAATCCTAATCGGGTGTCTGCTAGGCGAATAAAGTCTAGCTGGGATGTCGTAGGCTAGGAAACAATGCCTGAGCAAGCGGCTCATAGCCTAGCGAGGTCCTTAAGACTGTACGGCCAAATTACGTTAAATGACGGGGTGCTCTCTTGAGAGATCCAGATCGCTAGTATCTGGTTCTCTCCTGGCGACCCTCTTCAAGTCAAAGCTAAACGAGTTAGCACAGTTTTGGGTGGCAGAGGCAAAAGCCCTCACTCGCAACACAGTGCTAAACTCACAAGGTACACAGTCAGAAAGACAACCTAGGCTTCCCACGTATCCGGTGCGATTGTACAAGTTCAACAAAACCTGGTACACATCGGAAATCACAACATCAATAGCCTCACCCCAGTCTAGCATTAAATAGCCCAGCAGACAACCAAGAAATAGGTACGGAGACACCGCGAGTGTGTCGAACCTCTACAGACAAAATGTTAACCCCTCCAAAATGTCTAACTTAAGCATGAAATATTTGAGAGCTTCAGCATATAATACGATGGCCGATATATGAAATCGTGCAGAACCAAAGGGGAGTTATGATGTTAAATAGATTAGAAGCATAAGAGGTAAGAAGTTGAGAGAGAGAGAAAGTGTTCTATAGGTGGAAGTCGGGGACAGATGGCAAGGGAGGTGTGAAGGGTATGCTGGTCAGGCAAGCTCTGAGCAAGGAAGGCACAAAGGCAGCAGGGAGTGCGGGGAGACTACCTCCTGCTGCGGCAGGAGGGCGGCAAAGCGGCCAGCCACTCAGAGGGCCCGGCCGTGGCATGACGTCACCGAGACAACGCGTAACACTACGCGCACAACACTCTGCCTCCTGCAGTTACTCACTCACACTCTCTAGCTGTATCATTCAGTCTTATACATTAAACTTATAACTGATGATATAAAATATAATGCATTGTCACAGACGAAAATAAAGACCACTTCTATACTGCCTGTAACATGAAGATTCACAAGAAAGAAAGTATTACATTGTAGATAGACTGTAGCCAATTTCATTGCCCTGGCGAGTGTTAGCGAGTGGCCAAGCGAGTGGCTGAGCCCACGTGGCGTTCTGCTAAGCTGCAGGCGTCACAGGGGTGAAGGGAGGCAAAGCCCCCCCTCAACCCATCCTGTATCCAAAGGCAAAACAAATTGTATATATACTCTGACAATGACTTACATCTGAGTGTTTTAATATCGTTGGATAATGGGAGAAATTACATTTTCCGGGGATTGTAGCTAATTTCAACTACTGTATAATGAAAAAAACTACCTTAAACCAAAAAGAAAAACCATGGTAAAATTAGTTGTAGTTTCGGTTATATTGTCCTCGGTTTGTTTACAGGACGCTCGACGCATGACAATATTGACATTAACCTAACCTAACAACCTAACCTAACCTGGGGGCTGCTGCCCCAAGACCCCCGCATCTCTAAACAATGATGTAGACATAAAATCATTAGAAAGTACTGTTTGAGAGCGAAAACCACCTCCACACTCCGCCATTTTAAGTCGACCGCCAAGGCCTCGGGAAGTAATTTCGAGCATAAAGTAAACAAAGGGACGCTACTTCCACGAACGCAACAGAGTTTTCTTTATATTTCGTCTCATATTATTAATATTAAAGTGTCCCCATTGTTTTTTTAGTGTTTCGTACACCAGAAAAGGGTGTAGTTTGGTGTTGGATGCGTGGAAACCAAAAAGAAATATGTATTAAATCCTTGGTGGTACTGTACCTGTCAAATGCGTGTCCTATAGGTAAAATCGTACCCTATGGTCTATACATTTTATCTTCAGGTGTAATATGGTAGTGTCACGTGTGCTTCATGTATTGCATATTCTTAATACCTAATGTTTCTGAAGATCCCAGTAAAATCGTATTATGGCAACGCCGAACCCCCTTCCCTCACCCCGCCTTTCCTCCCTCCCTCCCACCCCACCTCTCCTCCCTCCCTTCCATCTCTCCAACCCCCCTCCCTCATCTTATCTTTCCTCCCTCCCTTCAAGCTCCCCAACCCACCTCCCTCACTCCACCTCCTACCTAGCACCCCACCTTTCCTCCCTCCCTTCCACCTCCCTAACCCCCCTCCCTCACTCCACCTCCTACCTACCACTCCACCTTTCCTCCCTCCCTTCCACCTCCCCAACCCCCCTCCCTCACTCCACCACCCCACCCCTCCCCACCCCACCCTTTCCACCCTCCCTGCCACTGTCGGACTCCTAGTATCTCACGGTTATGACATAGGTGCGTTTGAAGCATTTAAGCCACTTGATTTCATTATTATATTATTTTGATACCTACCCGTATATCATTACATTAAGAAAGGCTCTTACTAAAGCCAGTGTCACACGAGCGCTTTTTCCGTCAAGTTTCCAGGAGCACGATTTGTTTGGGTGATATTTAGGGATATGTTTGCATTGTAATCGGAAACTAGATCGAAGGTAGATTATTGTTGGTAGTTTAATTCTTCGGGAACTTTTATAGGGAAGGTAGGGTGGAATGTAGGAGGTGGAGTGAGGGAGGGGGTAGGGTTGGTGGAAGGGAGGGAGTAAAGATGGGATGGAAGGTAGGAGGATGAGTGAGGTAGGGATGGTAGGGCGTTGCCAATATACGATATTATTGGTATTTTCAGGAATATAATATGCGCAGTAAACTGTACATTGAACTGTTTGCATGGTGTGTGTGCGCAGGTATGCCAGCTCAACGTAATTCACTTTTATAAGCGGGTAGAACTCGCTTTTCCCGGAACCCCCTCTCCCTCATGCTTAGCATATTAGTTTTGAGGCTTTAAGACGTTCGTTCCGTTAGTTTGGCGATTTTGAGACCTTTCGCTTCATTTTGTTGTCAATATTAAGACCTTTCGTGCCCTTTAGGTGTCAATTTTTTTCCTGTCGAGCGAAAGCGAGCCTCTAATTTTAGAAGGAACCGGCCTTTTCTACCGAAAAATTTACAAAGTAATCTTGAAAGGAGGTCTAGGGGGTGTTTTCTAAAGCTTGATGGAGGTCTAGCTAGGAACCTAAAAAGAGATTAATAAATATATATAGAGATAAAAACCAAGTACTACCTCCTTAACCCTTGTATTTTGCCTATAATATCTTGCAGGTTGTATTGGTAGTTATTTTGGTATCGTATGGTATGTGATACTTCATGGTATTTGTAACTGTGTTGGTGGTGTAATGGTTTGGATGCTTGTGGTCTGGGTGTTGTGTCCCGAGTTCGAATCCCGGGAGGACCATGTGCTTTCATTGGTTTATTCAAATGCATTGTAATTGATGATTAGTGTTAAGAACGGGGTGTTACTTAACCCTTCAACCCCGGGTGGTACACGTGTGTACCATTATGTTTTGACCCGAGGAACCCGGGTGGTACAACATTGTACCATTGCTTGCGTATGTGCTTTCGAATGGCGCGCGTAAAAATTTCGTTCCGTGGTCGCTAGGTGACGCCACCAGACACCATGTACGCCACCAAAACAGTCTCTACCCTGCCGCCAACATGGATACTAGCCCAAAAAGTGATTCCCCTGTGTCCGATTCCCTGCTCCCTTTGACGCCTGCCCATGTTCGTCGCGCCCTAACGCAAAGGCACGTACAAGATGCGTTGACTCCCGGAGGTATTGAAATAGCTTTGAGGAGTTATGAACGTGGTGAAGGACAAAATAGTGTTGATGACTTGGGCAGTGATAGCTCCGAGTCTTATCAGTCTCACTATAGTGAAAATTTAGACGATCTAGACGAAATTCATGAAAGAGACGCGCAATTTGTTGGATTTGACGATGACGATGAAAGTGATGATAGTACTGAACGTGATATAGTTGTGCAAGGTGATGAGAGTGTAGTGAGAGTGAGCGAATGGGACAGCACTAGGTCGACTGCCAAGTTTAGGTTGAGTGACACGACACCTAGCCCTTCGCTAGCTAAATCCCCATTCAAGATACGCTTTTATAAGAAGCAAGTTCTTGAAAAGGCGGCCGCGGCAGCCAGGAAAGAGGCCCTAAAACTTGGTGAGGGAGCAGTGCGTGAGGGTGCCAGTGAGGCTGAGCGTGAGGGTGAGGTTGACCCGCCATTGTCTTCCTTATCTACCCACGCCACCCAAGTTGCCCCAGGCGCCCGCCATTCTTCCCCACCACCACCAGCACTGCCTAGGGTTGAGGACCCCCCACTTTCGGCCTATTTACCCCTATTTCCCCCGAGAGGAGACATACTACTACAGAAAAGGGAAAAGGGAGAAAATATGTGAAAAAAGGAGCTACAAGTAGGCGCTCTTTGTTCGAGGCTCCCGCGGCTTCCACCCCTGCCGGTCCCAGCCATACGCCCCCGCAAGTTTCCCCAGGGTCCACCCCACCTCTCCAGCCTACAACAGAGGTTCCTGACGATGTTTTTGACCTCGCATCCATACCTGCACCTACAGACACTGAACCAGTGCTGTCTACGAATCGTCGTAGGCCAAGGAGCCCCGAACCTCTGCATGAAGATGACAGAGCCTCACCTGCCACTCCTTCCCCACCTCGCCGACCTACACGCCGCCCACGCATGATTCGTTCCCCGCGAGATTATGAGGGGGGGTCTGAAGATGAAGGGCACCTCACAGATGACTCTGGCCATGATTACCTGGGTCCACCGTCAGGGCAAGATGACGGCTCTGACGACAACGACGATGACTTTATGGACATCGACGACCCTCAACCCAGACGCTTTGCCCAGGGCCGTCGTGCTCCTGGCCGCCCTGGCCGCCGGGCTGGGCCTGGGCGCCGTCGCGCTCCTGGCCGCCCTAGGGTGCGCGCCGCCAAAGTTCGTGGGCGTGCTGCCCCAGCTGCAGCTCCTCGTAAGCGTCGCCAGCAGGACCCATTTTATATTTTCAACTGGCAGGATGTGGCTGCTGATGAAGTGAATGACCCTGATGTTACCCTTTTTGATGAGGTACAGGAGGGTTCAGGAGTTACCCCAAGTTTTCCCGCAGGCGCCCAATGCTCCACCACATGAGCTTTTTGAGGCATTTTTTGATAAGGAGGTTACTGAGTTTGTCATGGAAGAGACAAACAAGCACCACCAAATCCAGGTGAACTTTTTTGGCAAGGTGACCAAGGGCCACATGAAGCGGTGGACCCCAGTGACTCATCCCGAGTTCATGGTGTTCCTGGCAATCACCATGCTAATGCCTCATGTAAAGAAGCACAGGTTGGCTGACTATTGGATCACCAAAGATCTGATATCCACCCCTGCCTTCGGGAAATACATCTCTCGGGACCGGTACCTCGACATCCTCGGAGCGCTCCATCTTGTCACCAACACCGACATGCATCTCTCTGACAAGCTGTGGAAGATTAGGACGTTGTACGAGATGATGCGAGAACGTTTCACGTCATACTTCACGCCCTTCTGCAACGTCTGTATTGACGAGTCTCTTGTGCTGTTCCGGGGAAAGCTGAGCTTCAGGCAGTACATCCCCTCAAAGAGACATCGCTTTGGTATAAAGTTCTTTGTGCTGTGCGATTGCCAAACTGGTTATGTCCTGGACTTCCTGGTCTACAGCGGGAAGGAAGGGGACGTGGAAATAGACCCCCTCATTGGCTTTGGCGGAGCAGTGGTTCAAGCCATGATGAACCGGTACTTCCAGAAGAATCACGTCCTCTACACGGACAACTACTACACGTCCCCCACTCTCTCAAAGTACCTCCATCAGCGCAAGACGGGGACTGTAGGCACAGTTAGAGCGAAAAGGAAGGGCATGCCAACTTTCCCTCCTAAAACCAAGAGAGGCGATGTCTTCAAGAAGAAGTCGGGACCCATTCTGGCTATTCACTGGCACGACCAGCGGAAGGTCAACCTCCTGAGCACCGTCCACAAGGGGGAAATGGTTGAGACTGGCAAGGTGGATCGCCGCACCCAAGTCAGGGTGACCAAGCCCGATGCTGTAATGGACTACAACATAAATATGAGGCTGGTGGACAAGTCCGACATGCAGATAGGCTTCATCGACTGTCTGCGTACCTCGTGCAGATGGTACAAAAAGTTCTTTCTGCACATGGTGGACATGTCAATGCTGAATGCCTACAATATCTACTGGCTTCGGAATCCGCGCACACCCAGGAAGTTCAGTAGCCTGCGGAGGTTCCAAAAACAGGTGTTGGTGGAGCTCCTGGACAGGTATGCTACGCCACAGAGGGCAGTGGCACAACCTGGGCGCCCCGTTCAGGACCGTATGCAGTGTGCACAGTATCTAAATGTGCACAAGCTCGGTTACCTGCCTCTGGAACGAGATGGAGTCACCAATAGCAGAAGGCGGTGCCATGTCTGCTGGAACAGCCAGGTGAGGCCGAGGAAGCAGAAAAAGACCACCATGCAGTGTGTGGAGTGCCAGCTGTCACTATGTGCTATACCGTGCTTTGCTGAATACCACACCAAGCAGGAGTACTAACTAATAATCATAGTGAAAGTACCAAAGACTGACAATATGTATGTATATAGGCAACAAGTGGAAATAAAACAATGTATTGTGATAAAAAAGTCATGTATTATGAAAACATATATAAATAAGTGAAAAAAGACACAATAAATTGTATATAAAACGTTTACAAAGCATATAACTAAGTGAAAGTGACACATGACATAATATTAGATGGCCAAAGTATAATAAACACCTGTGATAACGAATAATCAGTGCCTAATATAACAATAACCTACCTCAATTACTAATAAAATGTACCGTATCAAGTGAAAATGAGCATTATCAGTGACAGTGACACTCTCTCAAGCATATTTACCAAAGTGAAAGTGACACACGAAGTAATATTAGATGGCCAAAGTATAATAAACACCTGTGATAACGAATAATCAGTGCCTAATATAACAATAACCTACCTCAATTACTAATAAAATGTACCGTATCAAGTGAAAATGAGCATTATCAGTGACAGTGACACTCTCTCAAGCATATTTACCAAAGTGAAAGTGACACACGAAGTAATATTAGATGGCCAAAGTATAATAAACACCTGTGATAACGAATAATCAGTGCCTAATATAACAATAACCTACCTCAATTACTAATAAAATGTACCGTATCAAGTGAAAATGAGCATTATCAGTGACAGTGACACTCTCTCAAGCATATTTACCAAAGTGAAAGTGACACACGAAGTAATATTAGATGGCCAAAGTATAATAAACACCTGTGATAACGAATAATCACTGCCTAATATAACAATAACCTACCTCAATTACTAATAAAATGTACCGTATCAAGTGAAAATGAGCATTATCAGTGACAGTGACACTCTCTCAAGCATATTTACCAAAGTGAAAGTGACACACGAAGTAATATTAGATGGCCAAAGTATAATAAACACCTGTGATAACGAATAATCACTGCCTAATATAACAATAACCAGCCTCAATTACTCATAAAAACTACGGTATCGAGTGAAAATGTGAAATATTATTGACAATGATAGCCTAATACACATATTTTATATAATTGGACTCCAAATAACTATAATAACATCACTATCAATAAATAAAATCGCCTCCGGGAGGTAAAAACTCTGGCGCGACGAGTGGCTAAGTGCGCAGTAGGTTAGCCAAGCCGGGGCCTGGGCCAAGGCGACGCATCCGAACGCGGGAAGATTTTCCCGCATAAAAATCACTCCACTTCCCGCGCTCGCCATTATGCAATCACTTGGGCTAGAGACCTCTACTCAACGGCATTCTACACATGAAGGTTTGTGCAATTTTTTTTTTTTTTTTATAACTTTGTGTCATGTATTTCAGGAGTAACAGGTGAATCAACATGGACCAAAATTCCTCGAAACCCCCGGACACAGAGTACAGTCACGATCTACCCTAGCCGGGGTTGGAGGGTTAATTATAAAGATTGAGACAGAATATAAATAAAATTGTGAATGGCTTGGTAAAATATATTAGGGCCCCCTAATACTATGGAAGTGTTCCCCCTGCTGCCTGTTTATTGGTCGCGGCATTACACACCCTCGTTCTTGATTGGCCAGAGACCTCCTTGTTTAAGACGGGATATTCAAAAGGCATTTTCCCTTCGACAGCAATACCCTGTAAGCTATGTTAGGTCTTTGCTGTGTTGAATAATCATTGTAGTGGACGTGTATATTGACCTATAATGAAGTACATATTTTACATAGGAGATTTGATAAGGGGTTGTTGTGGATGTTCGCGATGCCTGGAGGGTGTGTCGCTGTTTTTGTGGTATAAGGGGAGGCTGAACCTAGGATGAGGCCCGAAAGTCAAAATTTCATTTTTTTTTTCTTTTTCTAAAATGCTTCTTTCAACATAGGAGAATAGCATAGGAGGGAACAAAACAAAATATCGCATCCATAACCCCCGAAACCCCCCCCCCCCTATTTTTTTTGTTTTTTGCCTTCAGCCACCAAAAAAAAATTGTTGTGTCTTTTGTCTAAGAGGCTTCTGTAAGCAATAGAAATTATCATATGAGGGCATAAACACCCATATGACATCCCTTATATATCGCCCCCTTCTGGGGGCCCCAATATCATGGATTTTGTTAAAAATATTATGTGTAATGGTTTGTCCTACTCAAATTTCTCAAGAAATTTTCATTTAGTTTGCCATCAAACTCCGCTTTCTATGAGCGCGCATACCATAGAAAAAGTTTTCGAGAAAGGAGGCCAAACTAATTATCTCCCCCAATGTTGATTTGGATGATCGATTGTCTAAGAATTTCATTTGCCAGAGATCATATATTGGCACTAACGAGTGCCACTACATGTTTTTGTATTGCTCCAATTCGTTCCCCTTCTACACACTATAAATAGGGCTATATAGCAATGCCTGTACGTTCTAATAATGGCCGTTTTGCCGAAAAATTCCGAGATTCGACCTTTTTCATGTCAAAATCTGCTCTCCCCCAAAAATAATTATATTATATATTTTTGTCAGCACCTTCTATTATTCAGTATGGGAAAGCGAGGATGCTACGTTGTAGGGGATGATTGTAGGATACGCCATACAAAAATTGCGGGAAATTTGAACAATTTTCAGTGACTAGATGATTTTTCAAATAGTGCAATGAAATTCTGCGCTCGTGCGCACACGCACATAGAGAGCTGATTTTTTTCAGCGAGTCTTAGTATTTCCATTGGTAATAAGATGGTATAATGCCAGAAACAAAATCTCTTATACAGGGTGAATTGGGGGTGTAAGGTTCAGCCTACCCTGATGTATTCATTTATATTTTAGTTTCCTCGCTAGACCTCCCTCAAACTTAGAAAATCGCCTCTTAGACCCCCCCCCACCCTTAAATTAAATGTGTATATTTTCCGGTCTGACAAAAAAAGTCCAGGCCAAAGGCCGGTTCCTATTATAATTACAGGCTCGCTATTGCTTGCCAGGAAAAAAAATCGACACCTAAATGGCATGATAGCTCTTAAAATTGACAACGAAATGGAGCTAAAGATCTTAAAATTGCCAAACTAATGGGCCGAACGTCTAAAAAATCAAAACTAATGGGGATAAACACGAGGGCGAAATGGATCTACAAATACGGCCTATCGCCCCTTAAAACAAGGTTACTATGTGTCTGAAGTGAAAGCCGGACCTCACTCCTGGGTTAGCTATTGCATTATCATTATCAGTTACTACATGTGAGCCCCACCGTAGAGCCTTGGGGAGACTATATACCCCGAAGGGTCTCAGTGGGGGGCACAAATAGCCAGGAAGACTATATACCCCGAAGGGTCTCAGTGGGGAGCACAAATAGCCAGGAAGATAATAATTAGCTAACTAAAAAGGCGTTAACCCTCATCTTGAAAACCTGGGAGCTCTCCTCATTCACTACTTCATTAGGGAGAGTATTCCAGAATTTTGTGATTGATGGGATAAAACATCTTGAATATTGTGACGTGTTACAATGAACATGAGCAAAGGCCTGATTATTATTTTACTCCAAGGAATATATAGTCACGCGAACAGGCCGAAAAGGTGGTGGAATCTTAGAATGTAATGGATGATCAGCATTAAGAAATATCTTATGAAATAGAGTCAAAGACCCAACAAGGCGACGATGTTCAAGGTTAATATCCTGGTCAGGCAACAGAAACTTTGTCTGATTAAAAAACACCATCCAGAAGCCTCAGATTGGAATCTGCATGGTGAACAGATCGAGGAAGTACTGTTAACCCTCTCAGAGATATGACGCGAGTTTGAGCCTATTAGGGATACTTTAAAACCTTTGTTAACATCAGGGGTATTTAGAAACCTTTAGTTTAGTTACTTCAACCTCTGCAGTTGTCATTGAGTTAGCTGTGGGCAGAAAACTAATTTTGGAGAGGCAATTATAAGAGTGAGAGAATTCTATTTCTTATTGCTAATCTGGCAACCTCTGCGTCATATGAGTCTGAAAGGGTTAAGGGGGGCCACCTGCTTTTATTCTCTCCTTTTCTCTTTTTCTCTGGCTTGTACCCATTCGGCACCATTCAGCCTACTGTTTTAAGACGTTTATCCCCATCCAGGTTTCGATTTCTTCCTGGCAAGCGATAGCAAGCCAGCATTGTATAGAGAAATCCGGCTTTGCTGGAGACTTTGTTTCTAACAAAAAATTTACACATTTATCCTGCTGTCAAAAACATTAAACAAATATGCTGGCTCGCTACCGTGCGCCAGGAAAAAAACGACACTTGAATGGGGATAAACGTCTTAAAACAGTAGGCTGAATGGGGCCGAATGGATACAACCCAGAGAGGGAGAGGGGAAGAAGCAGAAAGAAAAAACAAAACGAGGTGGGCCCCCTTAAACATTTGTTAATGTGCATTTCACTGTGACGTAATTTGAATTACCCAGGGGTCCAAGGATTTTGATATCAGGCATAATTAATTTATATTAATGGGAGATGGGCCATTTTTCTGTTCCCCTTTCTTCCTCATGCTTAACCCTATTAGGTTTGAGAATTTAAGACGTTCACCCCATTATTTTGTCAATTTTAAAATCTTTCGACCCATTTCTTTGTCAATATTAAGACCCATTGTGCCCTTTAAGTGTTGATATTCTTCTGGCGATCGATAACGAATTTCTACAAATTAATCTCGTAGAGGGATCTAATGGATATTTTGTTTAAGCTTGATGGAGGTCTGGGGAGGAATCTACAAAATAAATTAATATATAAATAATTAGACCCCCCATAATAACCACTGTCCCCTTAAACATGCAATCCTTGCACAGATACGTTTAGTTGCTAAGCAGCGAATGAGCCAGCGGGAATTAATTATATAAGAACGTATCTTAGCATATTCGCACTTCGGTATATTGTATTTTGTGTTTCCTGTGCCTCTCTTATCAGGCCTCCTTGTCCTGCATTGTACATAACAATACGGTACTACTGTAATTGTTGTTGTTACTTTACATCCACAATGTATTTATTGCATTAATTGTTGTAGTTGTATTAATTAACGTAATTGTAAACTATAGGTAGACAGCATATAACAAGTGTCCTCGCTAAGCTGCTTTTGTTTTGGTATTGCCTTTAGTATTTTGTTTGTATTATTTTAGTACTTGTTACTTGCAGTTAACGTATATAAACCCCATCTGTACCGGCGACGGCGATATCATTGTATGCTAGCTATATTTAGACGATTTTGAGAAATTTAAGAAGGATTTGTGGTAGTCAGAAGGGTTAAGTAGGATAGTTCGAAGCCTAAATAAGACCCAGAACGTAAAACAAGTACCTATCCCTGAAAGGGCATAAACAGAGCTTTCGAATGACACCATAACGATCCTTGTATGATGGATAGTTTTCTTGCAATAACCGTGCAACGCGAGTGCAAAAAGCAGGTAATTCGGTACTTTCGGTACATAATTGAGTATGTAGCGAGTGAGAGAGGGAGGAGGGAGCTGAGATTTGTGTCAGTAGGTTCGCCGCGGTGGTCTGGAGCAGTCATACGCTCGCTAGTCTCCTGCCACCACTTGTCTCTCTCTCTCAGCCACATTACGTGCTGAAATTGCCACTCGACCTATGTCGAGCGCCGCCATATAGTCCAGCTTTTTTTAACTCGACTTATGTTGCTCGCCGCTAATTAAGGGTTAATTGCTGAAAGCCCTTTTTAAAGTGAATCAAATCGTCTAATAGTAGCCAGAATAAAGCTAAATGGACGGCGCCGGTACAGACAAAAACACTTATACATATAATTAATAGGGGTCCAGACTGTTTGAATGTCTATCTCGGAGCAGTGGGTGGAAAGGCTCCCAAAGTCTGTCAGCTATAGGGCGATTTAGCTACTCCGATAGTTGGACAGTTTGCGGCATTCTATAGTCGGTTTTATTTCAGTTGATGGTAAAAAGAATCCCTTAGCAACTGATTTATCGATACTTAATGGAAACATGTGAATCTACTATGTGTCTGCGTCGTATTAATGCCAAGTTTTCATAATTAACATCACATTTCGCTATAAAATCTACGTAATACCTGAGTAACCAAGATAGTAACATGACAATTTACCATCAGCTGGAAAAATATATATTATAGTAGGATCGTGCAGGGGTGTTCATTATGTCTTGAATTACCGTACATATTAGATTGTGAAATGCTAAAGCTTACTCAAGATTCTTCCGAACCTGATTACTATCATCAAATGAAATTAAGAAAGACGTCGTTGTACTGAGAGTGTTATTTATATCAGTCAAGGATTTTTTGTATGTGTTTCTTTTTTAAGGGAGATGGGTCGTTTTTGGGTCTCCCTTCTTCTTCATGTTTAGCCCCATTAGTTATAGATTTTATGACGTTCAGCCCATTACTTTGGCGAATATAAGACTTTTTGCCATATTTCTTTGTCAATATTAAGACTGTTCGTGTCATTTAGGTGTGTTATTTCCTGATACCGAGCTTGTAAATTAACAAACATGTTTATCAAAAAGTGTAGACATTTATCTTATGTGGGTGGGGGGTGGGGGGGGTTTAAGCTTGATGGAGGTCTAGGGAGGACATTTTCAAAATATATAAAAAAGATACATAAATGAGGTATTAACTCGATCACTGCTGAGACGTTCGGGAATGTTATGGTAATTTACAAGCAATTTACAGGCTGAATGGGCTGAATGGGTACAAGCCATAGAAAGAGAGAACAGTGGGCAGGAGTGCGGCAGGCCTCTCGTTCGCTCGCCAGCACGTCGGCTGACACACTAAAGGGTTCCTACATATCTCGAGAGACCTCTGCAGAGCTGCCAAAGGTAAATATAGCTCGAGTTTACTCATAATTAGCTAATATTTGCCAATGTTTTTGGTAGCGCTGCGTGTTAATCCCGCGCGCTACGAAGCTCATTCTGGTGTCATTTTGATGCTATTTTCTACTAGTTCTCAGCTGAATGTTTGATTTCATTCAGACACTTGATTAATAATTCAAGAGTGCCTGAATGAGCCCAAATATGGCGGAAACATACCTGCAGCGTAAGTGTTAATAGCACATCCCCCCTTAAATGACCCTTCCTATCCTAAATGACCTAGAGCAGCTGGTCCAGCAACCCACCCATATCCCGGATCGCTTCGGAGATCGGCCCAACATTCTTGACTTATTTCTAACCTCTAACCCTTCTGCATATACTATAAATCTTTTCTCTCCTTTGGGCTCCTCCGACCATAAACTAATATCTGTCACCTGTCCTATCCCTCCGTTACGCCCACCCGATCCTCCCAACCGGCAGCACTTGTGGCACTTTGGCGCTGCCGACTGGAGGGCTCTTCAGCAGTACTTCTTTGATTTCCCAGGGAATTACTTTTGCTTCCGTGGTCGGGGACCCTCGGATAGTGCTGAACGCATTACCAAGGTAATCCTCTCGGGCATGGAAGCGTACATTCCATTTTCTTTCTCTCAGTCTAATGCAATTTTGTTTTTGGTTTACTCACGCTTCTTCTACTGCTGTCTGCAAGAAGGAGGAAGCATTCAAACGGTACCGGCGCCTTATCATTCAAGTATCTCATTCTTCTTATGTTTCTACTTGGAATCAAGCCAAATCTGTTCTTCGACTTGCCAAGCACTCTTTCATCAATAATAAATGCACTGAACTATCTAACTCTAGCTCTTCCCAAGTTTTCTGGCATCTACCCAAAAACCACTCCAACAATGTTTTGTCCTCGTCTTTCCCTCCCCTTTTTCCACTCTGATGGCACAACCATCACTTCTTCCTCTGACAAAGCTGAACTTTTTGCTCAAACCTTTGCTAGAAACTCGACTTTGGATGATTCCGGTGCTATTCCTCCCTCTCCACCCCCTTTCCCCTACTTATGCCTAATATCCTAGTCTCTTATAAAGATGTACTTTCTACCCTCTCTGGGCTTAATACAAAGAAGGTGTACGGTTCAGACAGTGTTCCTCCTGTTGTACTAAAAAACTGTGCTTCCATGCTGACTCCCTGCCTAGGCAAACTCTTTCGTTTCTGTCTCTCCTCTAACGTTTTCCCTTCATGCTGGAAGTTTGCTGTCATTCAACTGTCCCAAAGAAGGGTAACCACTCTCAACCCTCCAACTATCGCCCAATTGCTCTCATTTTGTGTATCTCTAAAGTTTTTGAAACTATTCTTGCATCCAAATTTCTTAAGCATTTCTCTTCTCATAATCTATTCTCAAATCGCCAGTATGGTTTCCTTTATAAAGGTCGCTCTACTGGTGATCTTCTTTCATATCTTACTAACTCTTGGTCATCCTCCTTTCGTGACTTCGGTGAGACCTTTTCTATGGCCCAAATGTTTAATTGCTAAACTACCCTCCTACAGTTTCTATGCCTCCATCTGTGCCTTTGTCTCTAATTTCCTTTCCCGCCGTTCCATAGCTGTGGTTGTGGACGGCCATCGCTCACTTCCTCATCCTATCAACTCCCTCATGGCTCTGTTCTATCTCCCATTCTCTTTTTAATTTTCATAAATTATCTTCTCAACTGCACCTCCAATCCCATCCATTCATACGCATATGACTCTACCTTACACTACTCAATTAGTTTTCCTGAACTGCCCAGCCAACAATTCCTAAAAAAAAAACGTAATGAAGCCATGCAACACTTATCTTCTGATCTAACTACTATTTCCAATTGGGGCAGAGAAAACCTTGTTACCTTTAATGCTTCCGAACCCAATTTTTTCATCTTACTACCCGTTCAGAACTTCCAGAGGACTAATCCTTACTCTTCAACAATACAAAAATTAATCCTTCATCTACACTCAATGTTCTTGGTGTCTCCTTTTCTTCTGCTCTCACTTGGAAGGACCATATTACCAGTCTTGCTAAGGCAGCCTCCCAGAAGCTGGGTGTGCTAAACCGCCTCAAGGGGTTCTTTACCCCTGCACAACTTCTTGCTCTATACATGGGCAAATTGCGTCCTTGTATTGAGTATTGTTCACATGTGTGGGGAGGATCCTCTCACACCGCACTCCTAGACAAAATAAAAAGGAAAGCCTTCCGTATCATTAGCTCCCGTCTACTTACCAACTCTCTGCAATGTCTCTCTCTTCGCCGCAATGTTGCATCTCTCTCGCTATTCTATCGCTACTACAATAATCAGTGTTACTCACAGCTTTCCCAGTGTATACCATCTCCTCTACGTACGGTACGTAGTACCCGTCTAGCAACACAATCCCACACCTACTCTGTGCAACTCTCCAACCCAAGAGTGAAATGCTATTCTGTCTTTCTTCTATTCAACAGCTGAGATCTGGAACTCTCTCCCAGAATCAGTCTTTCCGTCTTCTTATGACTTAAATGGTGAGATGGGGGCTGACTAAAATGCCACCACATCTAGCCATAACAACATAGAGAAGATTGCCTCAATCAGGAATTACGACATCGGGGAAGTCAGAAATATATTTAAGACCCCCCTCTATTCGGCCGCCGTAGAAGACCAGCAGGCACAACGCGTCTGAGAAAACTACCAAAGCTTCCATAACAGACGATTATAAACCTAATAAAATTCCAACTCGTATGCCCAGTCCAACACCGATTACACATCTCGTGCAACACCCAGAACCTGCATACTCCCACGCATCATCAACATCACATGCCTCCAGCTTACGACATAACCAACCAGTCCAGAGCCCAAAGACAGAAGAAAAGGAACCAAAGCCCTGAACATGTGCGTACACCAGGACCAAGTACCTCAACAACAATTACACATATTGCAAACCATACACACCTTCCTTCACCAATCCCATACAAACCACGTAAGGCCAAGACATCAGGAATCCGGGAAACTAAATCCGGCACCTCCAAACCACCTCAAACACCTTCAACTTTGCCCTGAAATAAGCCCATCAAAAGTGGACAAAAGAAGAAAGATGCTAACCACATTATCTACGCACCAACACCAGCCATAGACGCCCCATGCAGTTCTACAACACCGCAACTACAAGAGCTACCCAAAAAGGTAGCTGCTGCCCCTGTTGCCTCTTCTACTCCTGCAGAAGGCAACACCTCCATCCACGCGGGTGCCCAACCCCGAAAGAGGTTGAAATAGGGGAGCTATCCCCCCGCCAAAGGCGGCTTTCTAGGGCCTTTCCTAGCTGATGCTGAGAGGATTGGGTTCTAGTCATGTGGTGATGGGCTGGTCTGTCAAAGTGAGAGCTGAGCGATATCTGCCATACCTATAGCTTACTCTGACTGTTCCTTTACTTATATATTTTCTAGATCTCAAGTGACGGCATCTCTTCCGTGGATTGACCTTCCAATCTGCCAACCTAGAGGTTGGCAGATTGGAAGCCAAAGTGTCGTCACATTTTTCCTTTGCCTCTCAACTTTCTCTTCATAATTGCTGAGGAGCACAGGGCCCTGGGTGGGGCTTTGGTTTCCCGGGCGTTTCCGCATCCTCCTCAGCTCCCCGCCATGGAGTGGCTTCGGTCACCCAGGCTTTATTGTGGTAGGCAGGGAGGGTTTTGTGGGGGCGTTCGGTTATGGCCTTGGCCTTGCTCGGGGCCTTGGGGCTGTTCGGCCAGACAGCCTGGGGAACAACAACAACAACAACAACAACAACCACGCATCCTTGTTGCCCCGAGCCACATCCAGTGTGACCAAGCAGCCGAAGGAGACACTATCTGAGCTGGCCAAACCAAAGGCAAGCAATCAGCCTGCTGGCTTAAAAGCAATATTTGAATCCTGTAAAGGTTTTCCTAAGGCAAAAAGAATAAAGGGATCTAAGTCTGGGAAGTACTTGCAATCCAAGCCACCACGATTATCCCCGATGGGTGATCGTGCAAGGGAGGATTCAGGGAAAAACAGAGTTCGGATTGTTGCTCGCGTAGATCCTTCGGGAATCTCTGAGGAATAATTCCAACCTAAGCAGAAACACCAAACACAACAAATATCGTCTTCACCTTGTTCACCTTTAGCAGGTCCATTAGCTAAAGAACAGCGAGAGGTAGACAATATTCAAGTTGAACTAACAAACTTACCCGCTACCCCAGGTAAATCTATTGAGCTTTACAGGTCCAGAGTGCGTGTCTGCCGAGCGGACAAAAAGAAAAGAAGCCGAGTCCATAGACGAGAGAAACTGTACTAGGAGTTGTTTGGCCCCTAGTAGGATCCTTGTGACCTTGTGGATCAACAGTACCAAGTCTTCAGCCAGTGTCCCTCTCAGTGACTGCAGAGCTCCTTTAAGTAACTCTATTTCCGTAGTGGTAATGCGATTTTGGGAAAGGTTAATGTCTCAGAAATATCGAGTGTTTCTATAAATAATTAACGTAATTAGGGAAGTCTTTCTTCTCTTTTCTGGTTGATTCCGAGACCCGTTTCAGGGAAACATTACACTTTTCTCCCCGAGTATCGATATATATAAATTTTTGAGTTAATGGATTCCCGTAGCTCATTATTGAGAAAATATACATATCAGATACTCTAGTGAATTTAAAAATCACACCCTTGCGCGTAATTGAGATAACTCGCTAGGTACCTGAGATTACTCGTCTATGTTGCCAGGTTCATAAATAAAATCAGTGAGCGTTTGCCTAGCAGAGTTGAGTGCTTCATTATCAGTGATTCTATGTTATGATTTAAATCTACATTATATTTACGTAAGTTAATCTTTATGAATGTTTGCTATCCATCTGTTCTCAATTCCTTGTGAGTGAATTATTATCACTATTGTTCATCTTCTGATGTTTTAGATTATTCTTGTATTTTGCTGTAGCCATTCAGTCTTTGTCAATATATACCGTGGACTTAAGCCCCTTTGGCCTGGACGGCATCTTTAACCTTTTATACATCCTCTGCGGATCCATTTAAGAGATCCTATTTAGAACGATTTACCATGAAGGGACTGGAGTTCTCGCAGAGAGGCTCCAGTCTTGACGCCATTCTTGACTTACTGTGTCATGGCTTAATAATCCAATAGGGTTGATAGCCTCTGAAGTCCTATTTTAACTATTAACGATTAACCTGTACTCTGAGGATAAATTCCTCCATATGTTATACCAATTTATTTGTCTCTATTGACTCACTATTATATTCTTATATTGATAATTAATGCTTGCGAGACTTCGATCTCTATGTTGTACTAATCATTATTTTGTAACTATTTTATCATCCATCATTCTTAATATATTGAGACGTATATGTTTATGAATCTCTGCTACTAGTGAATAAAATATTGTGTTGACTTGTCACATGTCTTTATTTATTAACTGTTGTTAGTGTATCGTATTGGAATTAAGTGCCAGCCCTCGCCCAGTTAGAGAGTTAAAAGTTGTAACAGAATATCTCACGTTTCTCCAGAAACGTGACATAACAAATAGCTTCAAACTCTGTGTGTCCAGGCATTTTGGCTCGAACGTCCCTTGACTTTGGCCCTGTCACCCTTTCAACTCTGGGGGAGGCACTCGCTACAGTCAGTTCTGCCTTTTGTCTATCTCACTCACATAGAAAAAAAAAGAGGATAAGTTGAGAAAGTTTGGTCTTCTTAAATTCTCAATGGTCCTTCTTGAGGGAGGGTTTCTGGACCCCTTTCTCCCCAATGTTTTGAGACTTTAAGATATTTGCCAGATTATTTTGGCGAACTTACAACCTTTCGTGGCATTTATTTATAGATATTTCTTAGCGAGCGAAAGCGAGCCTGCAATATAAGAGGAACCGACCTTCGACCGGGTAATTTTTCTATCGAAAAATGCAAAAAGGTATCTTGAATGTTGATCTTGGGGGTATTTTATAAACTGTGATGAAGATCTGAAGACATTAAAATTATCATATAATTAGATAAATAGAAAAATAACTAAAGATTTCCTCTTAAGATAAATAAAATGGTTAAATAATAGGAAGACTGCGCTCCATTACCATGTCTAGGGGCCCCAGTCCTGACGTTCTTCTTGACTTAAAGTGTGCTGCCTTAACCCAGCAAGTGCTGAAACACTAATAAGAGTTTTACCGCTGCGCTGCGGAACTCCTCATATAATCCAAGGCCTAATTTTTTGTTTTTAAATCAGCCCAGTATCATTTTTTTTAGCTATTTTATTTATTTTTTATTGCCCCTTGGCCATGCCAAATATCACTCCTCCACATCCCCTCCTTCCACCCCCCCCCCCCTTCAATTATCACCTATTCTCTCTCTTATTCCCCTATTTCGTTGATATATTTCGTGCTATCAATAGCAATTCATAAGCAAGCTGTGCTTGTATGTGCTACATAGTGAGTGAGAGAGAGAAAGAGAGGGAACTGCACGACAGTCTTGCTCCAGCCGGCGTGAAGGCTGGCTGGCCATATGTTATATGTTATGTATGGCCATATGTTATGTAATTCCCAGCCTCTATCGCCGATTTTGACCATCCAAACGCTGTTTCCACTTGTTTTATTGCTCTAACAGGTTAATACCTTTATAATCAACGTAAAATAGGCGCATATGGATAAGTATTAATGATATTTATGGAACGATGACGATTTGAGTGAAAACAGCCTAAATACCTCCGCACAGGGAGGGGTGGCCAATACCCCACCTACGCAGTGGAGAGGTTAATAATCCAATAGGGTTGATAGCCTCTGAAGTCCTGTTTTAACTAACTATAAATTACCTTGAGTCAGTCATGAGGAACATGGTGTTGACGAGGTGATAGCAGAAGGAGAGGCCGAAGAAGGTGGTGACAAGGAGGGTTAAGTAAGGCGGGTAGGAGCGCCAACTCATCTTCTGCCAGGGGGGTGCTAGTTTCTCCATTTTATGTTGCCTCTTCTCTTGCCAGACACCCTCACTCTCCTCCCTGCATGGAATAGTCCTACCATTAAAGGGAGATGGACCGGTTTCATGGAATACTTTCTCCCTCATTTTTAGCCCCATTAGTTTGGCGATTATATGAACTTTCACCCCATTTTAGAACCTTTCCTGCCATTTAGGTGTCGATTCTTTCCTGGCTAGCAATAGCGAGCCTATAATTTAGGAGGAACTGGCCTTCAGCCGGGACATTTTTCTACCGAAAAATTTACAAATTTATCTTGAAATGTCTAGGGGGCGTCCCTTTAAGCTTGATGGATGTCTAGCAAGGAAACTAGAAAAATACTTAATAAATGAAAAAAATCAACCAAAAAATGAACCATCTACCCATATCCCTTCTGTACCAGTGACGTTTTTTGTTTTATTTAATTTCAGCTACATTTTGACGATTCTGTGAGGCTTAGGATGGATAATTATATGGTAGCTAAAAGGCTTGATTGGGATGGTATGTAGCCTTTTAATGGTTAGACGTCCTTCCTAAGCTGAATAATATCGTCCAAAGTTGCCAGAATATCATAATAATTACATCACCGTTACTGAATGTCTTAACCCTTTCAGTACCGGTGCTGTCCGTTTAACTTTATTCTGGCTACTAGTAGACGATTTTATTGAGATTAAATGGGTATATCAGTAATTAGCAAGCTTTGGAATATCTCACTTAACCCTTTCTACTACCACTGATTTGTCATAAACTGCACAACATCGTCTTAATATAGCTAGAGTACAATTCTAAAGACGTCCCCAGTACAGAAGTGTTTAATTCAACACTTTGTCTCGCTGATTTACCCCATCTGTAGCGGCGACGTCTTTAAAATTTAACTCTAGCTATATTTAGATGATGATGTCCAGTTAATGAAGGCTCTGTGGCAGTAGGAAGGGTTAAGTGAGATTGTTCGAAGCCTCTTGATTGCTGAAGGCCCCTTCTAAATTGAATACAATCGTCTAATAGTAGCCATAATCAAGTTTAAATGACGGTACCTATACTGAAGGGGTTAATTATCCTATGTTATGAAATCCAGAGCATATTGGATTTACTTTCTCTAAGACAGAATAGTCTGGATTTTGCTATCAAATGAACTAGTTAAACATTATTCTTAATTCAATACATAATCATTATGTGTAAAGGTTTAACATGACTTTTTACAGAATCATAACTGGACTCTGCTTTACATATCTTGGAAATTTAGATTAACCACTTTTTGAGACATAACAGGGTACATTTTATAACATACAATATATTTAGCATGATTACAATTTGAAATATGTCTATCCTCGGGCACGTATCGCCATTATTAGACACATTCTAAATACACACTTGGGCTAATTTTAAGATGCACTTTTGAGACATGTCTGGACATTTTGAGACCCACTTCTGAGACATACCTGGAATTTGTTGAGACCCACCTTTCAGACATACCTGCAGTAATTTTAAGACCTGTCTCTGACACATGTCTACTATTTTTCAAACCCACCTCTGACTAATTTTGAGACTCTCTTTTGCGAACTACCCGGACCAATTTTGAAACCCACCTTTGAGACATAACTGGACCAATTATGAGACCCACCTTTGAGACGGACCTTGACTTACTTTCAGACCCACCTCTGAGACGTACTTGGAATAATTTGAGATATACCTGGCCTGATATTGAGACTCACCTCTGAGACATAGCAGGACTAATCTTCGCAGTCCGTGCCTCCCATGCCGCCTCCCAAGTCAATCTTTCCGCCGCATCGTCTTGAGCGGCCTGCTCATCGGGAGGAACATAGGCCTGAGGGTCCTCGGTTAGTGGCCAGCATCCAAAGACCCTAGCCAGGCGCAGGTACCAACGGATATCCCTGGAACCCATTTCAATCGTATGTCATATCTTTTCTTTGTAGAAACTAATGGTTCAATTCATATAGGTTTCTTACCCCTATAATTCCACTGTTTTTGTATTCAACTTTGAGAAGCAACTGTGACAGTAAAATGTTTTAATGACATAGTTATATAACTCTTGAATTCTTGTAAACATTATATAAACTTTAACACATACGTTGCAGTGCCCGTCTCATGACAGACACCAAAATCTGCTTATTATGTGTCCTGGGAGTAAGGCAAGTGAGTGCAAGCAGCAGCGCGGGACCCTTTTGTCCGTCGCCCAGCAAGGCTAGGCCTGCACTGACGTAATATCAACTGTCTGCCACATTAATACAGTGTTACACATAGCAAAAAACAGCTCAAAGTCGCTCAGTTTTTGTGAATTTGGCCGACCTTTGTAAGATAGTTGCAAGACAACCAGACGTCATACAGAGACGATTCAGGTGTCTTTGGAAAGATCAATTACTAGAACGTTCACAGATATACATTTGTATTATGCTGTGGCTCTTGTTTGTGGATGAAAATGTGTAGGGAATGTAGGTCAAATAGCGCCAAAAAACCCGCAGGCAAGGAGTTAACATAAAACAGAAACATGGAGTTAGCAGATATATGTAACAACCTAACTGAGATACTAAAGTTTGGAGAACTACTTTGAATATAAATTCAGTTCAGTAATTTGCTCTGATAAAATAGGCTTCTAATAAAATACCAGAAATAATGTAATAATAATAATTATAATAAGATAATAATAATAATAATGCTTATTATCATTATTATTATTACTATTACTATTAACCCTTCTGGCCCAATGGCGGTATCCTAAGGACATTGTTGAGACCCGGGCGATCTGGCCAAAATACGTCTATGCCTAGGCTACCGTATCTTTGTTATTTTAACAGCTAGAAAATGTTCATGCATGTCTAAACGTACTGTGGTTTCCAATCTGTAGACTGGCGTTAAGTAGAGCTCTCTAAGTCAACTGGTTCAGTTGTGATGACGATTTCCGTGGAGCGCATTTTGCCGCGATTTAAGCAATGTGACACACTTTTCAAGACTGAATAAGTCTTTGCAGACCACATGACAACAAAGCTCCGACATCTGCTTGCTGCACGAGGTGCGTGCGTCGCCTCCGACAGGCTTTGTTTACATACGTCGGATGAGCGGCTTTCAAAACAAGCTGAATAGGCTTTCAAGCTTACGGATTTTATAAGGACACCCGGGTTCCTGCCCATCTTCCGCGGTGTCCTTTTAACACCTTACGAGCGGCCTAGGCGGTAATTTATATGTACCGCCCAGCGGGGTGTTTTTACCCTAAATAGGGTTGTTTACGTGATCATTTTCATGCCTAAATAAGACCCAGAGCGTAAAACAAGTATCTATCCCTGAAAGGGCATAAACAGAGCTTTCCAATGACACCCCAGCCATCCGTGTACGACCGCTAGTTTTCTTGCAATGATCGCGCAACACGAGTGCAAAAACCATGTAATTAGGTAGTTTCCCTACATAATTCCCTGTGTAGCGAGTGCGTGAGGGTGGGGGAGGGTGGGATTCATGTCAGTAGGTCTGCCGCGGTGGTCTGGAGCAGTCATACGCTTGCTACTCTCCTGCCACCACTTATCTCTCTCTCTCAGCAACATTACGTGGTGAAAATGGCACACGACAAGTTGTGAACCGCCACTTAGTCCAAATTTCTTTCACAAGACATAAGTTGCGCGCCCCAATAAAGGGTTTAATACTGCCCGGGTGGGAAGGGTTAAAAATATTATTATTAGGATGAGGGCTGGTCTTATCCAGAATGAGGTTTGGCATGCTCTACCCTACCTTAGCCATTTTTGTCTCACTCTTTTACTGTCCTACTTTTCCTTCTTTGGACAGAGGGCTAAGAATCCTCCTCCACTCGTACAATTCACCTACTAGACGAGACAGATTAAGGAGCGAGGGAACGTGAAAGTGGTTCCGTACCCTGAGAATTGGGACTTTAAATGCTGTTTCTGTTCGGGCTTTGTCTCAAGTCGGCCACCCGCAGCTATGTTATATGTGCCTGAGTATATAAATAGATACACACATTATCATTATTACTATCATTATTATTACTATTACTTCTACAGTAGGACCTATAGTTGAAAACACTTGAGCCAGGTGTTTAACCATCTATTGGCTCTGTTAGGAATCGTATAGGATGGAGTTACATATTCACATTCCCTACAAATAATATTCATTAACATTTGTCTGGTACCCTGGTAACGTATGGGTGCTTATACATGTCATTGATAACTATGCTGTACTAGAGGGAGATTACACATGTTATTACAGAAGCTACCAGGCGTATGTTTCCAATATAAATAAGGAACTGAAAAATGGGTCTGTGTAGATTTCCCTTCACACAAAAAGTGTCCCTGGCACTTTTTTAGCCATTTCAGCCATGCAGATTTTTAATATTTTAAGAACAGAATTTCAGATCTAAATTGTTCAAATATGTAAATAGTCGTGTGATGCCTATTACAAAGATATTTTATTTGATATAATATTTATTTATTAATATATTTTATTTGGAATTCTTAAGAACCAAGTAAGTGCATGATGATAAGACAACATTACAATGGCTGTGTTCTTCTTCATGTTCCATATTGTTAGACTAGTCTGAACAATTTTTTTACGGAGGATTTACCGCAACTGATAGCTGGGGAGTACAAAGGACTACAGAGGAAATCAAGCAACAACAGGTCTAGTGACCCCTCTAGGCTACTTGTCCTCTAAAACAGTGAGGATGAAGTGTCCGAACAGTGGTTTAGAGTGAGTAAAGGGAAATTGGGAAGGGAACTACTGCCCTGGAGCTAATGTCTGTGGCAGGATTAGGAAGTTAGTAGAGGACAGAGGGGTTAGTGACATAACGCAGTTATAAGTGATCTTTCGTATATCTGGGAAATAGAGAGTAACGTCTTATATACACAATAATCCTTCATGATTCTGAGGGGGTAATAAAATAAAGTTATTCATTTACAAACTCAGTCAGTCGTGGGTTTGAGGCAAGATGTTTGTCTAGGCGAAGTTTAAAAGAATCAACGGTGCTGCAGTCTATAACGTCTCGGGGAAGCCCATTCCACAAGTTGAGAACTCGATTGAAGAAGAAATTCTTAGATTCGTGCGAGTTAAAGGTTTTACTAATAATTTTGCAACCGTTTCCCTACGTGTAATTAGATTGGTCGCTAGTGAAGTACATACTAAAGTTCATATTGACGATGCCTTTGATGATCTTGAACACTTGATTTAAGTCGCCTCTTAATCTGCGCTGGGTTAAAGGAAATAGATTTAAATCCTTAAGACGCTCCTCGTATGGTTTGTTCTTTAGGCTAGGTATAATTTTGGTAACTCTACGTTGAACTCGTTCTAGCTTTTCTATATCTTTTTGGTAATAAGGGCACCAGGATTGAACGCAGTATTCCAGCAGAGGGCAGACTAAGAAATTGTAAAGAGTTTGGATAACTTCTTTGGATTTATGGTCAAATGACCTGCCTATAAAGCCAATTATTGTGTTTGCCTTCTTAACTGCTGAACATTGTTGACTCGGTTTTAGGTTACTTGATATTGTTACTCCCAGATTGGTTTCTCTGTCTACACTCTTAAGCTGAGTGCCATTCGTCGAATAGTTTGATTTTTCAATTCGGTATCCGATATGTAGTACTTTACATATATCTGCATTGAAACTCATTTGCCAAGTTTGCGCCCAACATGACAACTTATCTAGATTGTGTTGCATATCGTCAACTTGTTCTTTTGACAGTAAGCTATTTGCAATATTTGTATCGTCAGCCAACTTAAAGTTGTATAGGTGAGGCCCTCGTCCATGTCGTTGATGTAAATTAGAAAGAGAATTGGTCCCAGTACCGATCCCTGGGGTACCCCGCTACTTACATTGGTCCATTAATATGCCTTACCGTTTATGACTACTCTTTGCTTTCTGTTGCTGAGCCAATTTTCTATCACTTTCAACACACCATCTTGTATTCCATGCGCTTTTAGTTTTAGCAGTAAACGTTTATGGGGAACTTTGTCAAAGGCCTTTTGAAAATCAAGGTATATAATATCTATAGCTTTACTCTCATTATAGAGGTTGAGGATATCGTGGAAGAAGTCTAAGAAGTTTGCTAAGCAGGAACGTTTGTTACGAGAGAAAGCCGTGTTGAGTATCTTTAAGTATGTTATTTTCATCTAAGTGATTTACGAGTTTGTCTCTTATGAGTGTTTTTTTACATACAACTGAGGTCAAGCAAATTTGACGATAGTAACTTGGTAGGGATTTGCTGCCTTTTTTTAATATCGGTGTTACGTTGGCAAGCTTCCACTGATCAGGCATAGTTCCAAACTGCAGGTATTTATTGAATAGCAATGTCAGTGGTTTGGAGAGCTCATCCTTAGCTTCCTTTAGAACTCTAGGTAAGATTGTATCAGGTCCGGTCGATTTATTTCTATCTATCTATCTATTGCCTGATGCCGTGATCCCCGAAGGGGTGGCCACAAACGAACTGCCCCAAGCACCTCTGTCCCCAGTCCGTCGACGCCCCTCCCCCCAACCAGCACCGCCTTCGTTCATATACTTCCTCAGTCCATCCTTCCACCTCTCTATCGGTCTATCTCTCCCTCTTTGTCCCTCCACCTCGCTCTCGTACACCCTCTTAGTCATTCTCTCGCTTTCCATACGTTCCATATGGCCGAACCATTTCAAGTTGTTCCTTTTCACACTTTCCAGCACATCTACCTCCACACCACACCTCCTTCTTACTTCCTCATTAGTCTGTCTATCCCTCCATGTAACTCCGCATGCACTTCTTAAGTAATTCATTTCCACTGCTCTCACTCTTGGTCTGAGTCTCTCAACCAACGTCCATGCTTTGCTTCCGTAAGTCAGTGTCGGGATTACCACACTGTCATGCAAGGACTTCTTCACTTCCATACTGACCATCCAATTTCTTGTTACTGCTTTCAGCATTTCTACAACCCTCTTCCCCTGTTGCACTATCTCCCGCACTTCTTCATCCATAGTCCCATCTTTACTCAACACACTGCCCAGATACTTAAAATAGTTGACGATCTCCATAGCCTGACCGTTCAGCTTCACCTCACACTCTGTGACTTCACCCAATTCGAAGACCATAACCTTGCTCTTCCCCGCATTTACCTTCAAATTCCGTTTTTCACACACTGTTCCAAACTCATTTACCAGACCCTGCAACTTCCATTCATTATCACTCATCAGAACTGTATCATCCGCAAACAGCAGTATATCTTTTTGGTAATAAGGTCACCAGGATTGAACGCAGTATTCCAGAAGAGGGCGGACTAAGGCATTGTAATTGAAAGAGTTAGGATAATTTATTTGGATTTATGTTCAAATGACCTGTCTATAAATCCAATTATTTTGTTTGCCGTAACAACTTCTGAACATTGTTGACTCGGTTTTAGGTTACTCGATATTGTTACTCCCAGATCGGTTTCTCTGTCTACAATCTTAAGCTGAGTGCCATTTATCGAATAGTTTCCTTTCTCATTTCGGTATCCGATATGTAGTAGCCTACTTTACATTTATCCGCATTGAAACTCATTTGCCAAATTTGGGCCCAGCATGACAACTTATCTAGATTGTGTTGCATATCGTCAATTTGTTCTTTTGAGAGTTTGCAATTTTTATATCATCAGCAAACTTTGAGATTGTACAGGTGAGACCCTCATCTAAGTCATTGATGTAAATTAGAAAGAAAACTGGTCCTTGTCCCTGGGGTACCCCGCTACTTACATTGGTCCATTTTGATGCCTTAACGTTTATGACTACTCTTTGCTTTCTGTCGCTGAGCCAGTTTTCTATCCATTTCAACACACAGTCTTGTATTCCATGCGCTTTTAGTTTTAGCAGTAAACGTTTGTGGGGAGCTTTGTCAAAGGCCTTTTGAAAATCAAGGTATATAATATCTACAGCTTTACTCTCATCATAGAGGTTGAGGATATCGTGGAAGAAGGCTAAGAGGTTTGTTAAGCAGGAACGTTTGTTACGAAAGCCGTGTTGAGTAGCTTTAACCCTTCCCGCCCGGGCAGCATTTTAAAAGGACACCGCGGCAGATGGGCAGGAGCCCGGGTGTCCTTTTAAAATCTGTAAGCTTGAAAGCCTATTAAGCTTGTTTTGAAAGCCGTGCGTTCAACGTATGTAAATACAGCTGGTCGGAGGCGACGCGCAGGGAGGGGGGGGGGGGGGGGGGGGGCACGGGGGGGGGGGGGGTGGTGGCAGGAGGGGAGGGGGGGTAAACCAACAATGAGCCCCTAACCTACAATGAGCACCTAACCTATCCTAACCTAACCTAACTTAACTTAACCTAACCTAACCTAACCTAACCTAACCTAAAAAACCCAACTTATATAATTATACCGTATATATACAGTATATATACAAAATATCTCCAATTACTTTTTAAATTATGATGATGTTAAATACTTGTGCTATGGTATTGGCTATGGTGATTACATACAATTATTGGTAGAGTTGTTAATAATATTTCAAAGGTTACTTAAAGTTTTGACAAATATAGAACATTGAGACACATTATGAAATACTGATTAACCCCTTGAGTATTATGACGCATATAGGCAGTTTATTCTGGCTATCATTAGACGATTTTATACAAGTACGGATTGGTCTGTGGGAAGTAAAAGGGTAGCAACTATTTCAATTAACCCTCTGGCATCCATATACCCTTCCTAATCAGAAGAAAACCGTCTAATAATAGCCAGATTATACTGTCAAAATGCGTCATGATCCTCAAAGGATTAAGTTTACCCCTTCTGTACGGGCGACGTCGTTTTAGTTGCATTCTAGCTCTAAATAGAAGTTTGTGTACAGTTTAAGGAGGATCTGTGGTAGTAAAAAGGGTTAAGTGAGATACTTCAAAACCTGTTTATTGCTGGAGGCCCTATTTAGTCTGAAGAAAATCGTCTAATAGTAGCCAGAATAAAGTTAAAAGTTCGTCACCGCTACAGAAGGGGACATTCAAACGTTAACTAACCTCCAAACAGTACAGGTAATAATGTTGACGGCTGGTGCACTCCTTGTCTCTTGGTCCTGATTCATGCTGTAATGATACTCAGTGTTAGCAAATATAAGATAATATACTACTACTACAACTACTGCTAATAACCTACATCTAGCTTATGAAAACACCCGCCCAAGACCCTCCTTCAAGATAATTTTGTACATATATCGATAGAAACATTTCCTGGCCGAAAGCCAGTTACTCTTAAATTACAGGCTTGCTATCGCTCGCCAGGAAAAATTTGGCACATAAATGACACGA
Source organism: Paralithodes platypus (assembly GCA_032716605.1). Lineage (NCBI taxonomy): Eukaryota > Metazoa > Arthropoda > Malacostraca > Decapoda > Lithodidae > Paralithodes > Paralithodes platypus. Next base: position 12,230,936 of record CM064518.1, on the reverse strand, counting down.
CAAGTCCTAATATTGACAAAGAAAAGGGACGAAAGGTCTTAAAATCGCCAAACTAATGGGCCGAACGTCTTCAAATCTGAATACTAATGGGGCCAAACATGAGGAAGAAGGGGGACCAGAAAAATGGCCCATCTCACCGCAATATATGTATAATGTGTTTTGAGAATACTTACCATAATTGTAATAGTTTTATTAGGGGTTCGTCCCCTACGGGGAACCCCTATTGTAATCATTAAACCTGGAATTTCATTCAAATTCTTCTTACGCGCCGGTTTTGACGCAATAACTCCAGAACCACTTTTTGGATCGGGATCAAACTTTCACAAGAGGTGAGTTTTTGTATTGGGCAACTTTTTATATGCTAAACATCCGGCATGGCGGCCAAACAGGGCCGTGGCAGCCGATTTCCCGAAAAACTTGACGCCTAAATACCGTCTCTCCCACTCACAGGAAACGACTGGGCTTTGGCATACGCACTCCCCTACTAATTCTCCGCAAATTTTATAGAGAAGGTTTTGCTTTTGCACGTGGGTTTTTTTTCCGGCAATCTTGAAAAAAACTCGAATTCCACTTAAAATTCCACATCTTAAAAACTACGCCGATGATCAAAGCCATGCTTGCGTAGTTGGATGAGGCTCGCGATTCCGAACGTTTTGATACCAAAAAAATATAAATGGGTGGAATAGTTTGGCCGCAGCATTGAAAACTGTCTATTCTTAAATTACTTTTAAACCGAATTCGCTACCCACACAAAGTTTACCGTCTACAGTCTATAGGCTTCCACGCATCCCCCAGTTTTGCTTAATAACATAATCTCTTTATTATTCAGATCTATAATATTTTTTTATTTAACTCTCTCAAAACAGTTCGAGTCCCTACGAATTCCAGCAATCATTTAGCCAACCTACCTATACATACCTACCCTACCAAATAATAATGATAAATTCAAATTTATTTTTGGTGAATGACAGAGTATTGGCTAAGGTTTTTAACAATTCCTCCCTTTGCCAAATGTTTAGTTTAATAACAATGATATGGACCTTTAAAGTTTTGGCAATTGCCCGTGTGAGACTCGTATTTTAACCCTCCTAAAGTGTTACCACGAAATACCGCTAGATCCTTTCTCAAAAGTCGCTAGCATGTTGCTACATAGCCAAACAATGTTAGGATAATGCTGCAATTTCTAAAGAGTTTTGGTTTGTTTGTTTTGCAAATTTTACAATGTAGTATGACTAGAATGTCTGAAATTTTCAAATTATCCCTAGTAAATGTCTCTAGATATAAAATAAATGGCTGCTAGATTGAAGTAAATAGCTCTACATTTAGCGGTAATATGTAGCTTTACAACTGGCACCACTGCAACCACCACCTCCCTCCCACCCTCCCAGTATGTCTCCACAAAATATCGCTAGATCCTTTCTCAAATGTCGCTAGCATGTTGCTACATAGTCAAACAATGTTTGAATAATGCTGCAATTTCTAAAGAGTTTTGGTTTGTTTGTTTTGCAAATTTTACAATGTAATATGACTAGAATGTCTGAATTTTTTAAATTATCCCTAGTAAATCTCTCTAGATATGAAAAAATGGCTGCTAAATTGAAGTAAATAGCTCTACATCTAGCGGTAATATGTAGCGATACAACTGGCAACAATGCCTAAGTGTTACACCAAAATACCGCTAGATACTTTCTCAAAAGTCGCTAGCATGTTGCTACATAGTCAAACAATGGTAGAATAATGCTGCAATTCCTAAAGAGTTTTGGTTTGTTTGTTTTGCAAATTTTACAATGTAATATAACTAGAATGTCTGAAATTTTCAAATTATCCCGAGTAAATGTCTCTAGATATGAAAAAATGGCTGCTAAACTGAAGTAAATATAGCTCTACATCTAGCGGTAATATGTAGCAGTACAACTGGCAACACTGCCTACAACCACCACCTTCCCCTACCCTCCCCAGAGACTCGCCGAGTCGCACCTACAGTACGTCTCTCCCTCCCCCCATCCCCATTCCATCACTTTTTATGTACGATATTATTTCCGTCTTTTTTACTGTGTATGGATTAAGTTATTGGTGTTCACTCTTGACATATGTGCCCTGCTACTTCTGTATGCATACATAATAGCATGAAAGTGATCAATACGAGCATATGAAGCTATGTATCTTGTATATCGGGGTTCTCTTCCCTTCCATCGGTCCACCCCTTATACCTCCCTCCCTCCTCCCTATCCAATATTATGGGTAAACATTATATTTTAGCTTTCCGAAGGTAAATACGTACTTCCGATAAATATCTAGCCTTGTATTTAAATCATGAATCCTGTTTAATGTCATTATTTAATAAAAACATGTGTAAGGGTTACATTTATACACAGGATAAGATAAGCAAATACAAACCTCAGAGCATAATCATTGGCGATGAATGTGTATGATATGTAAACAGGACAGTTCGTCGCTAGATAGGCGTGCTTGTGTGATGGTCTTGTGTAGCTATGTGTGTGCTTGTTTGAGTGTTGCTATAGGCTACGCATTAGTTATCTCTCTCTCTCTCTCTCTTTCTCTCTCTTTCTCTCTCTCTCTATCTCTCTCTCTCTTATTTATCGCTGTCTTCCATACGATTACGACATACTGTACTAGTGAATGAGAACAGGAAATAGGGAGCCGCGCTCTCTCTCACACAAATGAGAACATAAGTAAACAGGAGTCTGCAGAGGCGATTGGCTATAGGACTCGGTAGCCTATTCCACATAATCTACAACTCTGTTACAAAACGAATAGAGGCAGATCCCTTACACACCCGTCTCTCTCTGTAGCTCGTTTGTTTGCACACCGGTACAAATGAGGCAGATTCCTTACATATGATGAACATGGGAATCTGCAGAGACACAAGTGGCCCACAAAAGGCAGATCCCTTTCACATCTAACCTATTTCGTCCATATGACTATCTGATTTTAACTTGAAATTCTCTATTGTTCTTGATCCCACTATAGCACTAGGTAGCCTATTTCACATATCTACGACTCTGTTACGAGAGGCAGATCCCTTACACAGCCAATCTCTCTCTTATTTGCACACTGGTACAAAGGAGGCAGCTCCTTACACATGCTACCAAGATGAAAATGGGAGTCTGCAGAGAGCCGATTGGCCCACACACGGCAGATCCATTTCACACCCAATCCATCTCGTCTTATCAAATTTTATGTTGAAGCTCTATTGTCATTGATCCCACTATAGCACTTGGTAGCCTATTCCACATATCTACAACTCTTTTACCAAGCGAATAGAGGCAGATCCCTTACACAGCCAATCTCTTTCTCTCTCGCTCTTGTTTGTTTACACACTGGTACAAATGAGGCAGATCCCTTACACATACAACCAAGATGAAAATGGGAGTCTGCAGAGAGCCACGTGGCCCACATGAGGCAGGTCCCTTTCACTCTCAACCCATCTCATAAACGTTACCTGTTATTTACACTACTTACTATACACCCATGTTATCATATACCTGCAACCAAAACACAATTGTAAGAAATAGGAACATAAGAAAATGGGAGTCTATAGAGAGCCAATTGGTCCACACAAGACAGATCCTTTTCACACCCAACCCATCTCATAAAAACTCTCTCTCATTTATCTCTGTCTTCCTTACATTTATGACATCCTAGTGACCTAGTCTCTCTCTCTCACAAATGAGAACATAAGAAAACCGAAGTCTGCAGAGAGCCGATTGGCCCACATGTTACGTCCTGGGATATATAAACACTGGGCTCTTTCTATTGGACTAGGTATGTGGCAACAAGCAACAACGGAAAACGCTAGATCCAACCCTTATCTATAAACCCAGGCAACAAACCACCCTAAACCGTCAAGAGTCCTGCCTGGACAACGAGGTATCCTATGACTCGGTTACAGGGTGCATGCACTATAGACTGCTGATAGTCAAGCAGGCTATATAAAAGATCACACAATTAAGTTGACTTAAAGCTTCAAGGAAAAGATAGATAACGGAATTAAATTGCAGAAACAATTTAATAACAAACTAGAAGAAAGTACATTTAACGTTACGTTAATTAATACAACTAATCACCCCTGCGTGAAAGAAGGTGAAAGCAAACAGTCCTCAAAACATCGTACAGGTAGACAAGATGCAGGTTTCTAAACTGCATGCGGCTACTGTAGGATCTGATGCTTAGCAAAGAAAGTACGTTACGGATTTAGAGAACTCTTTACTCATAAGCAGGAATAAATACTAGTGATAGGACCTACAGTGTATAATGGCATAGGTATAATTAAATAAAGGCAGCAACTCGCACCATAACCACATACAGGTCTGCTTCTCACTCTTAGTCAGGCAAGCCTGCTCGGACAGAGTCTCTAAGCCACACCCTGACTCATAATGCTCACAAAAACGGTAAACTGCGGCACAATAACAAGCATACAGAGATAATAAACCCCTAGCTGTTAATCTGCCAGGTGGCAGCGGTCTAGCCGGAAGGATATAGGCTTCGGATACCCGGGCTGAGCCACCTGCTCTAGCCTAGGGACGTTCCCAGGTCTGTGCGCCAAATTACTCTAATTGAAAGGGTGCTCTCTTGAGAGACTCAGATCGCAAGTATCTGACTCTCTCCTGGCGACCCTAACACAAAAGCAAGACGTGCTAGCGCAGTGCTGAGTGGACTAGGCAAGGGCCCTCACACAACACAACGCTAGACACACAGGGACACAGACAAGAAAATGCCCCCAGACTCCCACGGGTATCCTAGTAAAGTCGTGCGGGTCCCCGGGACTCGCACCAGCAGACTTTACTTAAAGGATCGCAAAAAGCCTCCCCTCCGGTCTAGCCCCTGCTAACCTGACACAAGAACACACTAGCAAGCATGAAACCACCAAATATGAGACAACAAAAAAGCTTCCTAGGTCTCATTAACAATAACATCTCTGCATAAGGCCCAAAATCGTATCTAGTTATCTGAGAGCTCGTCGTTAATACAATAATAGATATAAGGTCTATCAAGGGGATGGGATAATTAAATAGATTGGTGAAGTAGTTGGAAGGAAGGTATACAAAGTAAGAGAGAAAGTTTCTAAGTGGGGTTGAGAGGGATAGATATCAAGGGGGTCCGAAGGGTACGACAGTGAGGTGAGCTCTAAGTCTTGAATCTGTCTGGACCCCGCCCTAGGCATGCAGAATACATCCCATGCTTGGCAACACTCAACACAGTTGCCGGGTCAAAATCCTCTACCCCGTGCGTGAGTCGAAACTAAGCCTAACGTTGCAATCAAATGCATATGGCAACGCTTCAGGCTCGTCCCAAGCTGGCAAGCCAAGCAACGTCCCAAGCCGGTCTCTCTCTCCCGCTCGTCTCCTCCCGCCCTCACTAGACTTACATCTTATATATTATAATGAAACAATCAACTATCAAGAATAAAATATACTAAGATGCGTTGGTTAAGAATAAGGGCAGCTACAAGCTGTGAAACAACATAAGAATATCCCAGACATTAGTTACGTTGTCGTAGGATATATACTAAGGAAAAGCCTACCGGCCGGCTTCCGCCAGCCGGTTTCTAAACGGCTGGGCAGCCGACGCACGCGCATGCCCGCACGTGGCTACTATGCAGAAGCGTCACACCTCCCCCAAGATATAAGACCCTTGACTAAGTTCTTCATATCTAACAGAAAGCTTCTCATAGTACCACACACTGTTGCGACACAAGGCACTATATATAAAAAAAATAAAGAGTGTTGCGCTCCACCGAGCAAGTTCAACTAACTTAGCGACAATAAGCGAAAACATTCAACTTAGATACTGCTACAACATCTTATACAAAATTCTACACGTTATAAAAAATAAAGAGTTTTTATAAGGTTTTTGCTTTTTTAATTTGTTTTTTTTCGGCTGAACTACAGTGACAGCCTATTTTCCTCCACACTCAACCCTCAATCCTGTGGCAGTCTAACCAACATCATCCACCCTTGATAGACAATCCGCTACCACGTTATCAGAACCGGCAATATGGCGTATGTCCTGAAGCATGAGTGACCACCTGGTCAGCCTCATATTCCGGTTATGAAACTGATTCAAGAATTTCAGAGGGTGATTATCGGTATAAACCACTACGACTTGTCTGAAAGCAGGAACATATACATCGAAGTGCCTGAGCGCTAGCACTATCGCCAGGAGTTCTTTTTCAATTACAAAGTAATTCCTTTGTGCACTATTGAATTTTTTGCTGTAAAAACTCACTGGATGTTCGATACCTTCATCATCTGTCTGTAACAAGACAGCCCCAGCCCCTATGCCACTGGCATCAGTCGCCAGCTGAAAAGGTCTGCTGAAGTCCGGGGCCCTGAGTATGGGGTGGGTACATAACAGGTGTTTTACCAAGGAAAATGCCTCTGCACACTCAGGAACCCACCGGAACTTCTTGTCCTTAGATAATAAGTCAGTTAAAGGTGCAAGTACAGTATCGAATAGCCTTTGATGAAGCGACGATAATAGCCTATCATACCTAGAAACCGCATGATTTGTTTCTTAGTCGTAGGCTGGGGAAACTGATCGATGGCTTTGATCTTTGTCTGTGGACGGCACACCTAACCCATCCCCACCTCGAACCACAGGTACAAAATTGTGGCTTTGACAAAATCGCACTTACCCAGGTTTACCACCAAACCTGCTTCATTCAGTTTATTAAAAAGCTGTCCGATGTGAGCACAGTGACTGTTAAAATCATCGTCGTATAATATGACATCATCTAGGTACACCGTACAGTTGGGAATGTCGGCTACAATGTCGTTCATTAATTTCTGAAACGTTGCAGGGGCACTTTTCAGCCCGTATGGCATAACATGGCAACGATATGTGGCACCGTCCACCACAAACCCACACACCTCTCGCGCTCGCTCAGACAAGGGCACTTGCCAATAACCCTTAACAAGGTCTATCTTAGTGAGGAACTTGGCTTTTCCTATCTTATCCACACTGTCGTCCACGCGAGGGAGAGGGTAGGCATTTGTGGGGGTTAAACTATTCAACCTGCGGAAATCTATACAAAACCGCACCTTGCCATCTGGTTTGGGCTGCAGTGTGACTGGGGAAGTCCACCTTACTGCACCCTCAGAAATCAGCCCACGTTTCAGCATATAATCCAGCTCTTCCCTAAGTGCTGGTAATTTAATAGGGGGAACACGGTATGGCACTGATTTAAAGGGCGGGTGGTCCCCAACATCGACATCGTGCACCGCTTGAGTAGTGAGGCCAGGATGCTCCGCAAAAACAGCTGGGTTTGAATCAAACAAGTGCTGCACAGCTACACGCTGTTGCTCAGGCAGGTGCAATATCAACTCGTGAGCCACTTGTCTAGAATTCCCCGCCCACTGATCCGCGAAAACATGACAATCCCAATTATCCTCCCCCGCAGCTTGACTGTCCCTTCCTTCTTCTCCACCACGATCGCTGCAGATCAACACCGGGACAGTGAGAGGCTAGGAGGGGCACCTCACATACTCTTTCATCAGATTTACATGGCAAAGTTGGTTCTTTTTCTTACGATCAGGAGTAGCTACTAAATAGTCGAGATCAGAAACCTTCCTTACAACCCGATACGGACCAGAATACTTGGCAGACAAGGGGTGTCCCACCAGAGGCAGTAGTATCAGTACCTCCTGATCTACTTCAAACTCCCTCAGCTTCACCTTCTGGTCGTATCTGTCCTTCATCTGAGCTTGTGAACTCTTAAGGTTCCGACCTGCTACCTCCAAGCTCTTTAGCATTCTCTCACGGCTTTCAACGACATACTTTAGAACAGAGCATGGCTTTGTGACTCCCTCCCAGATCTCCTTGACTATGTGGAGGGGCCCCCTGACCCTGTGTCCAAAAACCAACTCGTTCGGGCTAAATCCCAAGCTCTCCCCAGGTACTTATCTCGCAGCAAATAAAATGTATGGGAGACCTAGATCCCAGTCCTTCCCATTTTCCATGCAATAACACCGCAACATACTCTTGAGAGTCGAGTGCCACCTTTCCAAAACTCCCTGACTCTCGGGATGGTAGGCAGATGACACCACAGACACTATCCCATGTTGCTGCATGGTCTGCTTAAACAGAGCAGAAGTAAAATTGGATCCCTGATCAGACTGGATCTCCTGAGGGTAGCCATAACGAGAGAAATAGACAAGTAGGTTTTTGACAACAGTCTTAGCCATCCCGTTGCGCATGGGGTAAGCATCTGGATACCGTGTTGCTACATCCATTACAGTTAGTACAAATTTATTGCCGGCACTAGTGGGGGGCAATGGGCCAACCATATCGATAACTACTTTGCTGAAGGGCGGCCCAATGACAGGGATGGGTTGTAACGGGGCTCTCTGAATGACCTGATTGGGTTTCCCAACAACTTGACAAGTGTGACACTGTGACACCCATGACACGACACTCGCCTTTAACCCAGGCCACCAGAAAAGCTTGCTCAGAGCTGCCTCCGTCTTACGTGCCCCCAGGTGCCCTGCCAAAGGCACATCATGAGCTAATCTCAATAAGCTCTCACGGCACACCCTCGGTACTACTAACTGGTCCACTAATCCTGACCCACCATCCCACTTTTTCTTGGGATCCTGATGTCTCCGATACAAGATCCCCTCGGACAAGAAAATATCACCAGGCTGCGCATCCCCATCGCTCTCCAGTTCGACAGCACCATTACCACACGCCCTGACTTCAGGATCTTCCAGCTGCAAGGAACATATATCAGCAGGTGCGAGATTATCCAAGTTCATCTTAAATAATTTATTTCCACCTCCAATGGAAGCCATCCTTTCCTCACGCTGCGCATAACGATGCTGTCGCAGAGTCTCTTCCTGCCCTGCACCTGCACTAGCGGTGACAGGCCCCGGGGCCTCTCCAGACTCTAACATAGGTGCCAATAATGAGTCACCAAGAAACACTGCCGGCTCAAAACTCTCCAATTGACCAACACTTCCCGTTTTCTTGTGACCTTTCCTCCGCGGTTTGATAGACTGAGGTGGTGGCTGCAAGGCTCCGGATGTCTGAGAACGCGTCACAACACACGCCATGGTTTGTACGCTACACTTCTCAACCCACTCCTGTTCCTCCCTACTAACGTCGGCCGCCTTCTCGGCAACGACCAAGGGTGAAACCTTAGAAGCAGGCACCGCAAAGTCGTTGCCGAGGAGAAGGTCGACGCCCCCAACAGGCAAGTTCTCTACAATTCCTACATCCAGCTCCTTCGCCACACCACCCACCTCTAGCTCCATCCGCACCAGCGGGTAGGACTTCGTAGCATTGATCCCCTGAACTACCACCACCCGAGCAGCGTTAATCGGTCTACCAGTAAAGTTGCGTATCACGCAATAGCTTAACTCCTCGCCTTTCGCCAGCCCACCTCACAAAACCATGCCCTCTATGACCCCCAAAGACGTCGCGGACAGGGTTCGAGCCTTCCGGACTCTTGAACACAGGCTGTGTCCCACCCTCTGACGAACTACCCTTGGCAAACTCAGAAGATATAGGCGACACCCCTATGCTGCGGGCCAATGACACAACCTTGTTTGGTGGCTTGTTCGGACAAGCATTTGCAAAGTGACCCTCCTTGTGACATGCAAAGCACTCTTTACTCTTTGGTTTCCCTTGGGAGTGGGAGGTACCATTAGACTTCTTATACGGGAAGGTATTTGGTTTATGTTCAGTTTTATTGTCAGTGCTAGATGGTTTTGTGTATTTATGTGAATCAAAATTCTTGGGAGGGGGAGGGGTACGATCCTTTGCACCCGACTCACTCCTAGCTGCTGCTCCGCACCCTCGAATTAATGACAGTCGGAGGTCAGCCATTTCTGCTGCCTCCTGGAGAGTTCTAGGATTTTTTTCCTTTATATTTAATGTTAAGTCCCCGCCTGTGCACTTAAAGAACTGCTCCAAGAGAACCAGCTCACTTAACTCCTCAAAAGTAGCTGCCCTCTCAGAACGCAGCCAATGTCGTAGTGCATCAGATAAGTCCCGGGCGTGTTCTAGGAAGGTACTATCCTTGCCCTTAGTAACACCCCGAAACTTCAAGCGGTAAGTTTCTGGTTGTAACACATAGGCCCGTAGCACAGCCTTTTTTAGCTCATCATAAACTACACAGGACTCTAAAGGTAGTGCATCATACGCTTTTAGCCCCTTTCCTAGGAGTCTTGATGAAACTAATGCTGCCCACTTTTCCCGAGGCCACTGGTGTTCCTGACACTTCTTCTCATATCGCATAAAAACTCAGCCACACATAATTCATCGAACACAGGAACTAGTTTAAGCAGGTGCGACAATGATTGGTCCCGATGTCTGTTACCTCCCCTAATATTTCGCCCTGTTACCTCCACTCGAGATCTCTCCAGCTCCCTGTCAGCCCGATACCTAGTAGACTCTGCCTGCAGTTCAGCCTCTCGTATATCTGTTCTCTCTGCAGCCTCAGCCTGAGCTCTAGCAACCTCAGCCTGCACACTAACCTGTCTTTCGGCAGCCTCAACCTGAGCTCTAGCCTGTCTTTCGGCAGCCTCAACCTTGGCCATCTCAAGCCGAAACAACAAATCTGGAGTCAACCCTTGAGGAGGGGAAGGTGCATTTAATGGAGAGGGTCCCTGTGATTGAATTCCACGCTGCCATTGACCATCAACTTGGGTGTATGTACTAAATTCAGGCACCCTGACGTTTGATATGGGGGTAGAGTGGAGGGGGGGCTGGGGACCGGGGCCCCCAGTCGCCTCTCCACCCAGGTCTCTCCCTTCTAAACCCAATATCAAAGTCCTCAGCTGATCTTTCCTCATGCCACTTAAACCCTGGTGACCCTGAAGACCTGCCACACACTTTAAGCCATACTTATTCAGCTTCAACACCCTGGCAGCGGTAAGGGGCACCTCTAAAAATCTTCTAGCACCCTCCTCGTTATCGACTAGCCACTCCACAGGGCTTTCTCCCTCCGAGCCCGTATCGTGACCTGACCCATCACTGTGTTCCGATGTATTAGACATGTTTGTGTACTGCAGTAATTATCACGGTTATGGAATGTGCCTTATCTCCTATGCAAGTATGTATATACTAATGTTATTTAAAGTCTTAATTGGTTGCTTCAAAAAAAAACTCTATGTCCACTGTATTCCTCTAATCATAAGGAATCTCAAAACAAATGACCACTATATTCCTCTGTTCAGTAAATCCTATGCAAGGTCGCCATTTGTCACGTCCTGGGATATATAAACACTGGGCTCTTTCTATTGGACTAGGTATGCGGCAACAAGCAACAACGGAAAACGCTAGATCCAACCCTTATCTATAAACCCAGGCAACAAACCACCCTAAACCGTCAAGAGTCCTGCCTGGACAACGAGGTATCCTATGACTCGGTTACAGGGTGCACGCACTATAGACTGCTGATAGTCAAGCAGGCTATATAAAAAATCACACAATTAAGTTGACTTAAAGCTTCAAGGAAAAGATAGATAACGGAATTAAATTGCAGAAACAATTTAATAACAAACTAGAAGAAAGTACATTTAACGTTACGTTAATTAATACAACTAATCACCCCTGCGTGAAAGAAGGTGAAAGCAAACAGTCCTCAAAACATCGTACAGGTAGACAAGATGCAGGTTTCTAAACTGCCTGCGGCTACTGTAGGATCTGATGCTTAGCAAAGAAAGTACGTTACGGATTTAGAGAACTCTTAACTCATAAGCAGGAATAAATACTAGTGATAGGACCTACAGTGTAAAATGGCATAGGTATAATTAAATAAAGGCAGCAACTCGCACCATAACCACATACAGGTGTGCTTCTCACTCTTAGTCAGGCAAGCCTGCTCGGACAGAGTCTCTAAGCCACACCCTGACTCACAATGCTCACAAAAACGGTAAACTGTGGCACAATAACAAGCATACAGAGATAATAAACCCCTAGCTGTTAATCTGCCAGGTGGCAGAGGACCTAGCCGGAAGGATATAGGCTTCGGATACCCGGGCTGAGCCACCTGCTCTAGCATAGGGACGTTCCCAGGTCTGTGCGCCAAATTACTCTAATTGAAAGGGTGCTCTCTTGAGAGACTCAGATCGCAAGTATCTGACTCTCTCCTGGCGACCCTAAAACAAAAGCAAGACGTGCTAGCGCAGTGCTGAGTGGACTAGGCAAGGGCCCTCACACAACACAATGCTAGACACACAGGGACACAGACAAGAAAATGCCCCCAGACTCCCACGGGTATCCTAGTAAAGTCGTGCGGGTCCCCGGGACTCGCACCAGCAGACTTTACTTAAAGGATCACAAAAAGCCTCCACTCCGGTCTAGCCCCTGCTAACCTGACACAAGAACACACTAGCAAGCATGAAACCACCAAATATGAGACAACAAAAAAGCTTCCTAGGTCTCATTAGCAATTACATCTCTGCATAAGGCCCAAAATCCTATCTAGTTATCTGAGAGCTCGTCGTTAATATAATAATAGATATAAGGTCTATCAAGGGGATGGGATAATTAAATAGATTGGTGAAGTAGTGGAAGGAAGGTATACAAAGTAAGAGAGAAAGTTTCTAAGTGGGGTTGAGAGGGATAGATATCAAGGGGGTCCGAAGGGTACGACAGTGAGGTGAGCTCTAAGTCTTGAATCTGTCTGGACCCCGCCCTAGAATACATCCCATGCTTGGCAACACTCAACACAGTTGCCGGGTCAAAATCCTCTACCCCGTGCGTGAGTCGAAACTAAGCCTAACGTTGCAATCAAATTCATATGGCAACGCTTCAGGCTCGTCCCAAGCTGGCAAGCGAAGCAACGTCCCAAGCCGGTCTCTCTCTCCCGCTCGTCTCCTCCCGCCCTCACTAGACTTACATCTTATATATTATAATGAAACAATCAACTATCGAGAATAAAATATACTAAGATGCGTTGGTTAAGAATAAGGGCAGCTACAAGCTGTGAAACAACATAAGAATATCCCAGACATTAGTTACGTTGTCGTAGGATATATACTAAGGAAAAGCCTGCCGGCCGGCTGCCGCCAGCCGGTTTCTAAACGGCTGGGCAGCCGACGCGCGCGCATGCCCGCACGTGACTACTATGCAGAAGCGTCACACACACATGTCAGATCCCTTTCACACCCAACCCATCCCGCGCTCTCTCTCTCTCATATTTATCGCTATCTTCCTTACGTTTACGACATCCTATTCTCTCGCCATACTCCCGCTCTCCTTCACAAATGAGAAAATAAGAAAACGGGAGTCTCCAGAGCCGATTGACCTACACATGGCAGATCCCTTTCACACCCAACCCATCTCGTTCTATCTAATTTCAAGTTGAAGCTCTATTGTTCTTGATCCCATTATAGCACTCGGTAGCCTATTCCACATATCTACAACTCTGTTACTAAACGGATAGAGGCAAATCCCTTTTACAGCCAATCTCTCCCTTTCTCGCTCTTGTTTGTTTGCACAATCTGCTCCTTCTGTAGTTTCTCCATGCCCGATAAGTTAAATGATCTTTTGATATCTGTGACACAGCATTTGTATCCAACACAATACCCTGCTTTGCAAAACCGTCGAACCCCGGACAACGTTGCTTGCAACTTTAATTATTATTATTATTATTATTATTATTATTATTATTATTATTGTCTGTAAAGTGTCCCGAGCAAGAATATATGCAGTTTGGCTTTATTTAGTAATTATTAAAATATAAAATGAAACTAAAATGGCACCAGACATTCATACACCAACTATACAGTACTCCGTTTCTTTTAAGCTGACAGTAAATCGATGTCTCGATAACTAAGAGATAAATAAGCAACTACTATGTCTCTGCACCATATTAAGACCAAGTGTATATAATTAACACCATATTTCACTACAAAATATTCAAATAACTGAGAAATCTTGATGGGAACTTTGCATTTTTTCACCAGTTGAAAAGAAACAGAGTATACCTTGATTAACCCCTTCAGTACCAGGGACGTCTTTTTCCTCATATTTCGGCCACTTTTAGACTTTTATTCAGCTTAGGAAGGACCTCTAGCAATAATAAGGCTGCAAACAATCATAACCAACCCTTTTAGCTACCACAGATCCTTCCAAAGCTGCATAATATCGTCAAAATGTAGCTAGAATAAAATATAACACACGTCAGTGGTACAGCCAGCCAAATAAGTGATGTCGCGGCACCAAGTATGTTTCGATCAATAATTAGTATCGTACTATCTAAGCATTAATTCACCGTTTCGAGTGAGATATACAAACATGTTCCAATCTTTACACACCCTATTCAACATCTGACAGACATAAATACAGCACACATCGAGCAAAACGTAATGACAGCGGAGACACGACTTATATTTGGCCAACCGTACTCAAAGGGTTAATGATGAGGTGCGATTGATTAAGGGGCAGGTAGTCACTTTTTTCTGGACCCCTTTCTTCTTCATGTTTAGCATAATAGTTTTGAGATTTTAAGAAGTTCGTTCCAATAGTTTGACGATTTTGAAACCTTTCGCCCCATTTCTTTGTCAATATTAAGACCTTTCGAGCCATTTTGGCATCAATAATTTCCTGGCGAGCGAAAGCGAGCCTGTAATTTTAGAAGAAACCGGCCTTTGGCCGGGAAATGTTTCTACCGAAAAATGTACAAATTTGTGTTGTAAGTTTTTTTTTTTTTTTTTTTTTTTTAAAGCTTGATGGAGGTCTAGCGAGGAAATTAAGACATAAATGAATAAATGAATTAATAGACTAAACAAACATCCAATAGCCCCTTAATGATGATGTGCGATGAATTAACGAAGTACATGAAGGGCATTGATTAGCCGGAGTAGCAAATTGTTTGAGTAGGAGTGTACTTTATTTGTAACAGAGAGAGAGAGAGAGAGATATGGATAGATAAATAGATGGTTAGAGAGAGATATGGATAGATAAATAGATGGTTAGAGAGAGAGAGAGAGATAGAGAGAGAGCTAGAGAGATATGGATAGATAAATAGATTGATAGATAGAGAGAGAGTGAGATATATGGATAGAAAAATAGATTGATAGATAGAGAGAGAGAGATGGATAGATAAATAGATGGTTAGAGAGAGAGAGAGAGAGATATGGATAGATAAATAGATGGTTAGAGAAAGAGAGAGAGAGCTAGAGAGATATGGATAGATAAATAGATTGATAGATAGATAGAGAGAGAGAGAGCTTGAGTGAGAGATATGGATAGATAAATAGATGGATAGATAGAGAGAGAGAGAGAGCTAGAGTGAGAGATATGGATAGATAAATAGATGGATAGATAGAGAGAGAGAGAGAGAGAGATTTACATAGATTTACATAGATACACTGGCCACACAGATCTTACGATCCCTACGAGGTGACCAGGACTTAATCCTAATAGAGATAGCAACCCTAAGAGAAAGTGGAAGGAAAGGATAGCAAAGATGAAGGCTCTCTCCCCACCCTCCGCTCCCTCCGGCAATATGCCGTACATGAAAATAGTTAGAAGTGAATAACCTTGCAGGGCTTGGAAATCGCCTGAAGGAATTTATAGTATAGTTAGAAATGGAAAGGAAAAGGCATGCACACCTTCACTTTTTTTTTTTTTTTTTTTTTTTCCCTTTTCCAACTGAAAATGTTTTCATTTCCGCCAGGTTCTCTTATCAGTGATCAGCTTCTACTGCAGACCAACTTTTCTGTGATATGTGTCTAACCTTTTTTTAAATGTGTATATCGAGTCACTGTCAATAACTTCATTAGGGAGCTTATTCCACTCATTAATAATACTGTGGGTGAAGAAATTTTTAGTTATGTCTAGGTTCGCTTTCCTGCCTGTTAGTTTTAATTTGTTTCCTCTTGTGGAACCTTCTTTGGCTATCTTAAATAGATTATTAGAATTTACGTTACTAAAGCCTTTTAGTATCTTAAAACACTCTATCAGCTGTCCCCTTATTCTCCGTTTCTTAAGCGAAAACAGGTCGAGTTCTCTTAATCTCTCATTGTATGGCTTATTTCTAAGGGAAGGGATTAACTTTGTTGCTCTACGCTGAACGGATTCTAGTTTCTCTATGTCTTTTTTTAAGTAGGGAGACCAAAACTGCACAGCATACTCCAGATGTGGCCTCACAAAACTTTTATATAGTGGTACAACTATGTCTTTACTATGACAATGAAAATTTCTTTTAATGAAACCTAGCGCTCTATTTGCTTTGTTAGATGCTGCGGTGCATTGGCTTGTAGATTTTAGATTTTCATTGATAAGCACTCCTAGGTCTTTTATCTGTGATACGCTCTTCATCTTTTCTCCATTCATATGGTATTCGTATTTGTTGTTTCGGGAGCCTATTTGTAGTATCAGGCATTTGTTTACGTTAAAGGGCATCTGCCAATTTTCTGACCACTCTGATATCTTGTTTAAATCTGATTGCAGGCTACTTCTATCGCTTTCTGATATTATTGCATTTCCTATTTTAGTGTCATCGGCGAATTTGGAAATTATGTTATTAATGCCGTTGTCTAAATCATTAATATATATTATGAATAATAATGGGCCCAGAACTGAACCCTGTGGGACTCCACTAGTCACCGGAGTCCATTCTGATTCCACTCCATTAATAATTACTCTTTGTTTTCTTTCGCTTAACCAATTCCTTATCCAATTAAGTGTGTTGCCTTGTAGAGAGAGAGAGAGAGAGAGAGAGAGAGAGAGAGAGAGAGAGAGAGAGAGAGAGAGAGATATGGATAGATAAATAGATGAATAGATAGAGAGAGAGAGATAGAGAGAGAGAGCTAGAGTGTGAGAGAGAGAGAGAGAGAGAGAGAGAGAGAGAGAGAGAGTGAGAGATATGGATAGATAAATAGATGGATAGATAGAGAGAGAGAGTTATATGAAGTTACATAGCTACACAGACTGCACAAACCTTGTAGCCAATGTAGGCAGTCCGGACTATATTCTAGCAACATTTGCTACTGAGTGGAAGGTATGGATAGCAAACCAGAAGGCTCTCTCCCAACCCAACACTCCCAGAGAGAGAGAGAGAGAATGACGACAATCGATGTTGACCCCGGATATGGATAACACAGTGTACACAGAGCACCAATGGGACAATTAAGGAAGGTCACCTGCTTTTTATTCTCCTTTTCTCTCATTCTCTGGGTTGTATCCATTTGCCCCCATTTAGCCTACTGTTTTAAGACGTTTATCCCCATCCAGGTGTCGATTTCTTCCTAGCGAGCGATAGCAAGCCAGCATTGTATGGAGAAATGTGACTTTGCCGGAGATATTTTTCTATAACAAAATGTACAAATTTAGCCTGCTGTCAAAAAACATTTAAAAACACAGGAAACAATCGATAACTAGATGGCGATAAACGTCTTAAAACAGTAGGCTTAATGGGGCCGAAGAAATACAACCCAGAGAGAGAGGGAGAAAGAGAGAAAAAAAAAACGAAGTGGGCCCCCTTAAATGTGTAATACAATGAATTGATTCTCATGACTAAAACAATGAAAGCAACTGTAACATACTTACGTATAATTACAGGTAGTAGGTACTTCCCAGGGAAGTACTACCGCCAAGGTTTCGGGAGACTCAGGGAATAGCCTGAATTCCATTTTCTCTCCCAGGCCTTGGTAGCTGGATACATATCTTTCTGCCTCACACATCAGGGGTATCAGGAAAACCCTCTTTATATAACATACACATCCAACTTCACGACATTGCCCTACATCGCTATCCTCTATCCATAAAACACTACTCTTCCCACTACATATCATACATGTAACACCATATATCTTCACCTAATAAATCATGGCAGTACAATTGTTAAGAGCAAACCTGGTGGTCCCTCGGATATCCACCCCCGGCAGGGTTGGGTCATCGACACAGGGCCCTCCCGGTCGTCATCATGCGACTGTGTCAAGAGCATTGCAACGTCCCAAAGCTGCTCGTCGGTGCAGCTTTTTCTTTAGCAATATAAGGGGACTTCACTCTAACATCAATTCTGTACACCAATTTCTTCAAGCAGAATCCCCTCTCTCCTTTTTTTGACAGAGACTCAAGTAACATCCACATCTGACACATCTAGATTTAATTTTCCAGGTTATCAACTGCTCCAAAATTTCAGACCTAAAGGAGGTGTATGTTGCTTCGCAAAATCTGAAATTGCCCTGGAGGAGGTTACTAGTTTCAATTGTCCCTATTTTGATTATTCTATATACAAATTAATTTCTGCTGGTAAATTTAAATACATATGTTGCATCTACCGTTCCCCAAATACTCCTCCAGAGCAAAGTCTTTTTGATTCTCTGTCCTCACAACTCAGTGTCCTCAACTTAAATGCTTCTTCTGAAATCACTGTGTTGGGTGATTTTAATGTCCATAATGTTGAATGGCTCACTCATTCAGCCAGGACTGATGATGCTGGTCTTGAATGTGAGCTAGTTGCAGACTCATTTAATCTCACTCAACTAGTCAACCAACCCACCCATGTACCAGATAATCCTAATCATAATTCCCTCCTACTGGACTTATTTTTAACAACCAATTCAGAAAATTATGATGTTACAGTGAGGTCCCCGCTTGGATCTTCTGATCACTGTTTGATACAGGCCACCTGTCTATCACCTACCACACCTTCCCACTCTGAACCTGTTTTGGTGACTAAATGGCATTCCGACAGGGCAGACTGGGAAGGCCTTCAAGGTTTCTTTATTGATATTCCCTGGACCTCTTTCTTTTCTAATGATGCACACTCCACCTTGAGCCACATACAAGATTTTGTAAAAATTGGAATGGAAACTTTTATACCTCATCAAAAGTACAGTAAAAGATCTAATTCACCTAAATGGTTTGACCATAATTGTGCTAGAGTAACTGAACAAAAAGCAATAGCCTAGAATGCATATACAAGATCAAAAACACATGAAGCCTTTAATTACTTTAGAAACATCAGAAATCATGCCAACACTGTATTAAACCTAACTAAATCAAACTTTCTCCACAAGCAGGCAAATAAACTTCTAAATAATCCAAATGATAACAAAATATTTTGGTCTAATCTTAACTCATTCAAATCCAACTTCACTACTGCTTCATCCATTCCACCATTAAAATCTCCGCCTGGCAATCTTGTAAGTGACCCACGAGGTAAAGCTAACCTTCTTGCGGATGTTTTCTCCACCAACTCAACCTTAGATGAAATAAATCAAGATGTCCCTGTACTTAATTTTGATTCGCCTGAAATTCCCTCACTTAAGATCCACACCAGACATGTCAAAACTATTTTGCAGAATCTCTCAGTAGATAAGGCTCCTGGTCCAGATGAAATTCCTCCAATAGTACTTAAGAATTGCTCCTTGGTGCTCGCTCCTGTATTGGCAAAAAATTTCCGTCTGTGTACTCCTACCTCATGCTTCCCAGTACCCTGGAAAGAAGCAAACATCCATCCAGTTCCTAAAAAAGGTGCCTCTTCAGATCCATCAAACTACAGACCAATAGCTATAACTTCCACTCTTGGTAAAGTCTTTGAAATTATATTAAATAATCACATAATTAAGCATCTTGAGAATAATAAATTAATCAGTGATAGGCAATATGGTTTTAGACGATGTCGATCAACTGCAGACATTCTTTGCCTTCTTACGCATCAAATCAACCAAGCTACAGACCAACATGGTGAAACACATACAATAGCACTGGATATATCAAAGGCATTTGATAGAGTCTGGCATCAATCCTTATTGTCGAAGATGTCACACTACGGCCTTGCATCATTAGTTCCACTAATTTCTTCTTATCTTCATAACAGAAAAATATGTGTAATGGTAGATGGCCTTTATTCTCAATTTCACTCAATAAATGCTGGTGTTCCCCAGGGATCAGTTTTGGCCCCAACTCTGTTCCTCATTCATATCAATGATCTCATATCTAGCACTCATAATCCAATACATTCCTACGCAGATGACTCAACACTCTACAGTTCCTTCACATTTACCAATTCTTTCACCCAACCCGATCTTATAAATTCAAAAATAAACACTGCAATTTCTCTGAACCAGGACCTTTCTAGAATTAATGAATGGGGACAAAAGAATCTAGTTTCCTTTAATGCACAGAAAACCAAGTACATTCAATTTTCTAACCGACAGAATCTCACTGACTCCCATATATTTGTTAATGATGTAAATATTCCCACTTCCCCTAGTATTGACATTCTCGGTGTAACATTAACTACTAACTTGAGCTGGACACATTATGTTAGAAGCATTGCTAAGAATGCCTCTAAAAAACTGGGACTCCTGTACAGAGTTCGAGAATTTTTCACTGACGAGCAGTTGGCCGTAATATATAAAAGTCATGTGCGTTCTCAGATGGATTACTGTTCACCTCTGTGGAGTGGAAGTGGAGTGCTTGCATTGAGGCAGTTGGACAAAATTCAAAATAAAGCTATTAGATTAATCAATATCCCTGCAATCACACAGGACCTTCCTACATTATCCATACGAAGAAACGTTGCATCCCTTGCATTATTCTACAGATATTTTCACAGCAATTGTTCCGAGAAAATTGCTTCAATTGTGCCGCCTCTCCACATCTTTCTCCGTAGAACTAGGGCAGCCGAGAGCGCCCATGAATTTACTATTTCTCCTCCACAATGCAGAACTTCTGCTTATCAAAATTAATTTATCCCTAGAACTACTACTCTTTGGAATTCACTTCCCTCGAGTTGCTTTCCACAAACTTACAATCTACAAAAGTTTAAATCCAGTTGTTACAAACATTTAATGAATGGAGAATGCCTTTAGGCACATGGATCTTTTTGTTTTATCTGTGTTTTTCCTTCCTCCGTTCATTGTCTCAAACAGAAACAAAAAATAAATAAATAATCAGTCCAGCTGTTTTATACCTTATGAAAAGTTAGACTATACCTATCTGCATTACAACAGACTAGCCAGCGTTATCGATCATTTGTTTCGACCTTTAGAAAGCTCAAAATATACCTTCAAGACCTCCTTCGAGAAACAATTATTTATACATTGTTTTTTTTTTATTGTTTTTTTTTTTGGTGGGGGGCATTGGTATCAGAACCATGATATCGGGCAGATTATCTATAATGGAATTATAATACATTTGAAATAGGGTACGTTATTGTCAACGTTTGGCGAGTAGCTTCATCAAAGTCATTAATTGCGAAAGTGTGTTAATAATTTCCCTTTCAGTTGGTGTTTTCATTCATTCTATTACCTTCCTTTAAGGGGAGACTGACCGTGTGTTTGGTCTTTTAATTAATTTATTCATATATTTTTTTAGTTTCCTCCCTAGACCTCCATCAAACTTAAAAAACACCCCCAAGATATATTTGTACATTTTTCGGTAGAAAAAAGTCCCGACCGAAGGCCGTTTTCTTTTAAAATTGCAGCTCGCTATCACTTGCCAGAAAATAATCGACACCTAAATTGCACGAAAGGTCGTAAATTTGACAATGAAATGGGGCGAAAGGTGTTAAAATCGCCAAACTAATGGGCCTAACGTCATATAATCTCAAAACTATTGGGGCTAAACATTAAGGATAAGGGGGTCCAGAAAAACGGTCTGCCTCCCCTTAACTTGTTATTTCTATTTATATTTGGTGACTGGATTAAATTACAGCTTTAATTAGGAGACGAGTTGCCGAAAATGTTATTGGAAAAATAATAACCGCTCATGTGTCTCAGCCTTATGTAATGGACGTTGATGGCACTCTCATCGTAGTACAGTATAATAATAACCGCTCATGTGTCTCAGCCTTATGTAATGGACGTTGATGGCACTCTCATCGTAGTACAGTATAATATTAACCGCTCATGTGTCTCAGCCTTATGTAATGGACGTTGATGGCACTTTCATCGTAGTACAGTATAATAATAACCGCTCATGTGTCTCAGCCTTATGTAATGGACGTTGATGGCACTTTCATCGTAGTACAGTATAATAATAACCGCTCATGTGTCTCAGCCTTATGTAAAGGACGTTGATTGCACTTTCATCGTAGTACAGTATAATACTAACCGCTCATGTCTCTCAGCCTTATGTAATGGACGTTGATTGCACTTTCATCGTAGTACAGTATAATAATAACCGCTCATGTGTCTCAGCCTTATGTAATGGACGTTGATGGCACTTTCATCGTAGTACAGTAAAATAATAACCGCTCATGTGTCTCAGCCTTATGTAATGGACGTTGATGGCCCTTTCATCGTCTATCTATCTATCTATATGCTCAGGCCCAATCCCCATTTTGGGGGTAGCCGACTCAAGACAGAGCAAGAACTAGGAAAACACAAAAACAACATAAAACAAAAAATAAACACAGATAAAAAACACAAACTCACACACATCCAGGTCACCCAGGAGAAGACCCAGAGACCAGGGTTACCAAGGTCGCTCCAGCACTCCCCCGGCCCCTGACCACCCGGAGAGGTTCCGATCTCGGCAGGCAGACATGCAGCAGAGCCAAAGCCACAAGCAAACCCACCACACTTCCAGGCACACCCTTCATATTAATCGTCTCCCCGGGCCAGGCGCCTGATGGACTATTATCTAGTCCAACTTGCGCCCGACCCCTTACTCCCAATGACCACGTGTTCACTCAACTATTCACAAGCATTCTCCATTCACTCCTGTCCACCACCACTTCCCCTGCCTGATCTATAGTCATTCCACTATCATCCAAAGCCTTTCTTACACAGTCTCTCCATCTCAATGGGGGTCTTCCTGCCCTTCTATCTCCCCTTGTACCTGACTCACATATTCTCTTTGTAAGCCTTTCATCTCCCATTCGTTCAACATGACCATACCAGCTCAGCACCCTTCTGTCCACTCTGGCTGACAAATGTTCCTGCTGCCCCACTCTCCTACGTATCTCTTCATTCCTCAGTCTGTCTCTACGAGTAACTCCACACATACTCCTCAAGCAGCTTATCTCCATCACATCCAGCCCTCTTTTCTCCTTTTTCTTCAGAGCCCATGTCTCAGCCCCATACATCACTGTTGGCACAACAATTCCTTGATACAGTGCACTTTTTACTTTCACTCCGAGATTTCTCGTCTTCCACATACTTCCCATTGCTCCGAAAACCTTCCTTCCTTCACACACTCTCTGTTTTACCTCCACTTCCATACCTCCACTCCTGCTTATCGTTCCTCCTAGATATTTAAAACACTCTACTTGTTCCAATATTTCCCCATCCAGCCTCACATCTAGATTCACCCTATGCTCTCCCCTATTACACACCATTACTTTACTTATATTGACATTCACCTTCAGTTTCCTCCTTCCACAAACCACACCAAACTCTTTGACTACCCGCTGCAGTTTCTCATCAGAATACACCACCAATGCTGTGTCATCAGCGAACAGCAACTGATTGAACTCCCAATCTCTACCATTCTTTCCTACTAAACCCAATCCTCTTCCCATAGTTCTCCTTTTCACCTCCCTCACCACACCATCCATAAACATATTAAACAGCCATGGTGACATTACACAACCCTGTCACAAACCTACTTTTACCTCAAACCATTCACTCAGCTCACCATTTCCTACTCTCACACATGCTCTGCTCCCTTCATAAAAACTCTTAACTGCTTCTAACAAATTTCCTCCTATTTCATAAATCCTTAACACCTTCCACATTGCTTCACGGCCCACACGATCATACGCTTTTTCCAAGTCCATAAAAGCCCAAAATATCTCCTTATGCTTCTCTAAATACTTCTCGCATAACTGTCTTACTGCAAACATCTGATCCACGCACCCTCTTCCCCTCCTAAAACCGCACTGTTCTTCTCCTATTGCAACTTCCGTACACTTTATTATCCTCTCTATCAACACCCTGCCATACAGCTTTCCAACCACTGACAATAAACTAATACCTCTATAACTTGAACACTCCTGCCGATCTCTCTTCCCCTTGTACAATGGCACAATACTATAGGTTTGACTCCTGTAAGGAGATAAAGAAAACCTAATATTTAGTAGTGGCCCCGTAATCATTGACGAACATGCCTATTACATAAGGCATCCTCTTCAAACACTAATCCGCCGTAGTTTTGAATCTACCGCGCAGAGCATTTAAAAACTGAGGAGCCTTCATCATGAGCGCACGCGACCTCACTCATGGCTTCAGTCATTATGAATTGGGTTCTCACTACGAAAAAACTTCGTAAAAAATAAAAACAAAAAGAAAATAAGAATAACTATCTAATAAGCTTTCCATCATATCGTGGATGTACTTGTGTGGATCTCTGACCAGACGCTGATTCAGGCGTCATTCCTCCTTCACTGACATATCAAGTAAACCAAAATCCTCAATACATCAACGAATGGGAAGGGGACGGTCGGGAGGGCCCCAGTCGTCAATGATTACGGGGCCACTACTAAATTTAGGTTTTCTTTATCTCCTTACAGGAGTCAAACCTATAATTTATTAGTGGCCCCTCCATCATTGACGAACATGCCTGATTTCTAAGACTGGAGGGGGACATTCGTAATCATATCATAACTCTAGAAAAGCAGATAATAAAAACAACCACATAGTATTCTTACTTTTGAAAATATATTTAACACCTTAAGAGCGGCCTATGCGGTTTATTTATATGTACCGCCCAGCGGGGTGTTTTTAGCCAAAATAGGGCTGTTTACGTGATCATTTTCATGCCTAAATAAGACCCAGAACGTAAAACAAGTATCTATCCCTGAAAGGGCATAAACAGAGCTTTCGAATGACACAATAACGATTCTTGCAATAACCGTGCAACGCGAGTGCAAAAAGCATGTAATTAGGCACTTTCCCCATACAATTCCTTATATAGCGAGTGAGAGAGGTAGGAGGGAGGTGAGATTCATGTCAGTAGGTTCGCCGCGGTGGTCTGGAGCAGTCATACGCTCGCTACTCTCCTGCCACCACTTGTCTCTCTCTCTCAGCAACATTACGTGCTGAAATTGCCACTCGAGTTATGTCGAGCGCCGCCACATAGTCCAGCTTTATTTAACTCGACTTATGTGGTGAGCCTCTAATTAAGGGTTAACAACGGCGTAGGCCGAAAATATACAAGAAAAAGGGGGTTCAGGCAGGTGCGTGCTTCAAAGAAGCCTGCCTGACAAAAAAATGGGTAACCCTGAAGATTCTGAACACAGATCTGTAGTTACAAAGGCACCCCACTCAACGAGTGGTGACACAAAATAACAAGTTATAAGTTTATATGTGCACATAATAAACCCCAAAATAAACTTGGAGATAAATTGCAAAGGAACTCCATTGTTCTAATATTAAATTGCTTTCGCAGCTAAAACTACTATAACAACACCGTTGTTTTGTACTTAACATTGTACTAGCACAATTTCTCGCTGAGAAATTTTCATATCACATTTTAACCTTAAATTGTATCACAGCTCTCATACTCCGGCGGGGTCTAGGGTGTCCTATGTCAACTGACTGCACCCCCCCCCCCCCCCCCCCCTTTCCCGTGAAAGTAAACAAAAGTGACTGCAGGGCACCTAGACCCTCTGCCTTAAACAACTCGACTTATGTTGCTCGCCGCTAAATAAGGGTTAAAGCTATACATGGTAAGGAAGGTTTGTCTAGAGCAACTGACAAGTATCTAGACAGAAACGTATGATTAGACGCCCACAACTGCGTGGACGCGATGTCTTCGACTGAAACAAATTTCAGGAAACGTAAAGAGGCTGCCCATTTGCGTAAATCGTGGGCCCGACCCACAACGCCGGGATTACTTTCTTTAATGACTTCTACCAGAAGAGAGGCTAATCGCCGTTTAAGTAAGCGTTTACCCGTACTTGCTACCCATAAAGCACCTTGGGGGTTTCGAGGAGCTACTCTCAAATATTTGGTTAGAGCTTGCACTGGACATAGATTATGATGCACCTTTCCCCTTTTTAACGCCGGCACCGTGAACTCAGAAAATACGTGTGCACTATGCTCATTCTTGGCTACAAAACCCGGGGAGGGTGCAATGGAAATACATTCATTAAGTCTACCAAACCTAAGACAATTAGGTGTGTTGCTCATCGCCGCCAGCTCAGACACTCTGTTTCCGGTGGCTAAAGCCAAAAGGAAAACCGCCTTTTTTAAGAGTAATGCAAAGTCTGCAGTATTTTAGTACAGACGAGAGTGAAGCAAAGACAAAGCTTTGTCGAGAGACCAAGTAGGCATGAGCTGACGGGGAGGTGGGCGGAGTTTAAAACATGCTCTCATAAAACCTGTTTCCTCCGCTACCGGTATGGAAAGACCCGTAAGGTCTAAAAAGGGCACTCTAATCGCAGTTAAGTGATTTTTTAATGTTACCACGGATAAACGTTTCTGCTCAAACAGATAATTCAAATAATTAAAAACTAATGCCACTGAGGGTACAGTTTGTTCTGTCCTAACGATCCAAGAAGTAAAGGCTTGCCAATGTGATTGATACTGTCGTTTTGTAGACTGAGTATATTGATTGAGTAATTTATTGGCCACATCTCTACCGTATGGTGCTAGCCACTTGGCCTCCTGAATGTCCATAATGCAAAAGTCAGCGAGGTCGCTAGGTTGCCAATCGTGTCTAAGTGGAAATACCCAACCGGGAGCGATACCGGGTCCGGGCACCACATTTTCAATTGCTGGTACCACAACTGCGCCGGCCACAGGGGCGCGATTATCGAGACTAAGCCTCGATAATCTCGTAGTTTGTTCACTACGTGGCACATTAGTGACGCATCTGGCGGTGGAAACAGATAGATGGAGCTCCATCTGTTCCAGTCTGTCACTAGGGCATCTGGCCCCCCTGCCGGCGTTTTCGCCCGGCGGGTGAGGTATAGAGGGAGTTTGTGAGTCTCCTCGGACGCAAAAAGATCCACTTGTGGATGGGAGAGCTCTGCAATCATTAGGTTGAAAATGGGTTGCTTGAGCTCCCATTCTACTGTCGTGCTCTGTCTCCGGGACAGAGCGTCTGCCCAGACGTTCGCTACGCCTGGGAGATAAGAAGCGTGAAGATAAATATCTAGACTGTTGGCTAGAGCAAAAATCTCTTCCGACACGTTTAGCAACTTCCTTGACCTCGTTGACCCTTGTTTCTGAATACAGTGGACTACATTCAGATTGTCCATTCTGAAGGCCACCGACTTGCCCCGTAACGCCGGGCCGTGAGCCTGAAGGAAATACAAGGAGACTAGTAATTCTTTGACATTGACGTGAGAGATTTCTAAGTGGGACCAAAGCCCCTGACCCTGGTGCCCCTGATTTGACTGAAATCCCCACCCTATTGTGCCTGACGCATCCGTGTCTACCCATACCGTTGGTGGAGGAGAGGTCCATGACATTATTGAGTGCAATGTTTCCCTCTTCGCCCAGACCGCTAGTAAGGTGTGGATTAATTTCGGGATGGGCCATAATTTTCCCGCTGGTAAGAGCGGGAAATATTTGTTGCCTTCCAATATTAATCGTTTTACTTTCAACCGGCCCAACTTGACAGTTAGTTGAATCCAGTTGAGAGAGCCGACCAGAGACTCCCAGACCCTTCGCGTCGTAGTCAGACTGTGAAGAAACCTGAACAGTTTCCTGCGAAACCTGTTGCGATTGTCCACACTCTGACTCAGAGTGAGAGCGGCGGTGTCCCAGACCAGCCCTATCCACTGAATTACTCGTGAGGGAACAAGGTTTGACTTTACCAGATTTACCTTCAAGCCTAGAGTTTTGACATGATTTAACACCTTACGAGCGGCCTATGCGGTTTATTTATGTGTACCGCCCAGCGGGGTGTTTTTAGCCAAAATAGGGCTGTTTACGTGATCATT
Organism: Paralithodes platypus; assembly: GCA_032716605.1. Taxonomy (NCBI): domain Eukaryota; kingdom Metazoa; phylum Arthropoda; class Malacostraca; order Decapoda; family Lithodidae; genus Paralithodes; species Paralithodes platypus. Next base: position 12,203,110 of record CM064518.1, on the reverse strand, counting down.
TGCATGCCTAAATAAGACCCAGAACGTAAAACAAGTACCTATCCCTGAAAGGGCATAAACAGAGCTTTCGAATGACACCATAACGATCCTTGTATGATGGATAGTTTTCTTGCAATAACCGTGCAACGCGAGTGCAAAAAGCAGGTAATTCGGTACTTTCGGTACATAATTGAGTATGTAGCGAGTGAGAGAGGGAGGAGGGAGCTGAGATTTGTGTCAGTAGGTTCGCCGCGGTGGTCTGGAGCAGTCATACGCTCGCTAGTCTCCTGCCACCACTTGTCTCTCTCTCTCAGCCACATTACGTGCTGAAATTGCCACTCGAGTTATGTCGAGCGCCGCCACATAGTCCAGCTTTATTTAACTCGACTTATGTTGCTCGCCGCTAATTAAGGGTTAAAATGATATTGACATGTTTTATGCATAATTGTTGTGTCTCTGCCACCACCAGCCAGTCGTCTAGATACCACAACACTCTGATCCCTTGTTTTAACAATGGCATCAGGGCTTGCCGGACTAGTTTTGTGAATAATCGAGGTGCTAGGTTCAAGCCGAACGGCATCCTCTGAAAAACAAAATTTTGGTGCCTGATCCGTAAGGCCAAAAACCTTTGAAATCTTTGTTGACCGATACGTGCCAATAGGCGTCTGTCAGGTCTAGTGAACACATCCAACCTCCTGGTGGAAGTGTTAGCCTGATTTGGTGTACTGTTAACATTCTGAAAGATTCGTTGTGAATGTGAAGATTCAGATAAGACAGGTCTACGACCGGCCTCATCTGAACACTGTCCCTTTTGGGAACCAAAAATAGTTTGGACGTGAATACAGGGTAATTTGGTGGGACCGGGATGATGACATTCTTTGCAATCATTTCCTGGGCTAGTGACTCCACCTCTAAAGAAACAAAATTCGCCGTTGTCGGCTGACGTAATCGAGGTCGCCGGAGCCACTGCCAAGTGATGCCTTTGCGTGCCACCATCCGTGCCCAAGTGTTTAACGGCCATGCTTGGTGACACGTTCGGAACGACCCAGTTAGCAGACAAGGGTTCGCCGGCTGTACTACCCTCGGTTCCTCCGGCCTTAAGGTAGGCACCGGGAGTACAAAGTACAAAGGAAATCAAGCAACAACAGATCTAGTGACCCTTCTAGGTTGCTTGTCCTCCAAAACACTGAGGATCAAGTGTCCAAACAGTGGTTTAGAGTGGGTAAGGGAACATTGGAAAGGGAATTACTGCCCTGGAACTAATGTCTGTGGCAGGATTAGGAAGTTAGTAGGGGACAGATGGGTTAGTAACTGAGGGGGGGATAAAATAAAGTTATTCATTTACAAACGCAGTCAGTCGCGGGTTTGATGCGAGATATTTGTCTAGGCGGAGTTTATATGAATCAACGGTGATGCAGTCTATAACGTTTCGGGGAACCCCCTTCCACAAGTTGACAACTCGATTGAAGAAGAAATTCTTAGATTCGTGTGAGTTAAAAGATTTACCAATAATTTTGCAACCGTTTCCCCGCGTGTAATTAGATTGGTCGATAGTGAAGTACTTACTACAGTTCATATTGTCGATGCCTTTGATGATTTTGAACACTTGAATTAAGTCACCTCTTAATCTGCGCTGGGTTAAAGGAAATAGATTTAATTCTCTAAGACGCTCTTCGTATGGTTTGTTCTTTAGGCTAGGTATCATTTTGGTAACTCTACGTTGAACTCGTTCTAGCTTGTTTATATCTTTTTGGTAATAAGGGCACCAGGATTGAACGCAGTATTCCAGAAGAGGGCGGACTAATGAATTGTAAAGGGTTAGGATAACTTCTTTGGATTTATGCTCAAATGACCTGCCTATAAAGCCAATTATTTTGTTTGCCTTCTTAACAACTTCTGAACATTGTTGACTCGGTTTTAGGTTACTCGATATTGTTACTCCCAGATCGGTTTCTCTGTTTACATTCTTAAGCTGAGTGCCATTCATCGAATAGTTTGCTTTCTCATTTAGGTATCCGATATGTAGTACTTTACATTTATCCGCATTGAAACTCATTTGCCAAATTTGGGCCCAACATGACAATTTATCTAGATTGTGTTGTATATCGTCAACTTGTTCTTTTGAGAGTACGCTATTTGCAATTTTTGTATCGTCAGCAAATTTGGAGATTATACAGGTGAGACCCTCATCTACAGTATGTCGTTGATGTAAATTAGAAAGAGAATTGGTCCTAGTACCGATCCCTGGGGTACCCCGCTACTTACATTGGTCCATTTTGATGCCTTACCGTTTATGACTACTCTTTGCTTTCTGTCGCTGAGCCAATTTTCTATCCATTTCAACACACCGTCTTGTATTCCATGCGCTTTTAGTTTTAGCAGTAAACGTTTGTGGGGAACTTTGTCAAAGGCCTTTTGAAAATCAAGGTATATAATATCTACAGCTTTACTCTCATCGTAGAGGTTGAGGATATCGTGGAAGAAGTCTAAGAGGTTTGTTAAACAGGAACGTTTTTTACGAAAGCCGTGTTGAGTATCTTTAAGTATGTTATTTTCCTCTAAGTGATTTACGAGTCTGTCTCGTATGACCGTTTCTAGCATTTTACATACAACTGAGGTTAAGCTAATTGGACGATAGTTACTGGGTAGGGATTTGCTGCCTTTTTTGAATATCGGTGTTACGTTGGCTAGCTTCCACTGATCGGGCATAGTTCCAGATTGCAAGGATTTATTGAATAGTAATGTCAGTGGTTTAGAGAGCTCATCCTTAGCTTCCTTTAGAACTCTAGGCGAGATTGTATCAGGTCCAGGCGTTTTATTTACCTTGAGTTTATCTAAACAATTCAATACTTCTCTCTCTGTAACGGTGATATTGCTTAGAACATCTGAATTATCAATCTGAATCGGCGATGGTGTAGGGATATCACTGAGGTCTTCTGTTGTAAAAACTGATGCAAAGAAGGTATTGAGGGCATTACTCATTTGTTCTTCGTCTTTGGTGTATTCTCCATTTTCATCGACTAACGGTCCAACAGTTGAAGTAACGACTTTTTTCTTTCTGATATAACTATAGAATTATTTCGGGTTTGTTTTACTTTGATTCGCAATATGTAACTCTAAGGTCTTTTTACTTTGCTTAATTAACTTTTTGGCTTTGCGTCGTAGCTCTACAAATTTCAGCCGTTCTTCGTCATTTTGTAAGGATTTTAATCTATCATTAGCAAATTTTTTAGCAATCAGGCAGTTTGAAATATCTTTATTCCACCATTTGGGCTTATTATTATGGCCTGGACGCCGAGTTTTCGATGGTATGCAGTCTTGCACTGCTTTTAGGTAAGTGGCTTCGAATAACTTCCAAGATGTATTTATGTCGTTATTGTGAATTAAAAAGCTCCAGTCAGTTTCTTTAACTCAGAGGTTAAACATAGCTCTAAGTTTATGGAAGTTTGCTTTCTTGAAATTAGGGACTTTTTCGATGCTATTATTTGGTTCGTTACTAGTAAACTTTAAAGTGAAAGTTATCGTACGATGGTCGCTGTTACTGAATTCATCACCAACATTCAAATTCTCTATTAATTCTTCTTTTGTTGCAAGTACAATGTCAAGAACGTTATTACCACGGGTCGGCGTTCCAACAAATTGATAAAGCGAACTCTCTTGCAAGTTCGTATACAAGTCATGTCCGGAGTGTGAAGTAAGAGTATCGCCCCACTTGGTCACAGGTAAATTAAATTCACCAAAAATTACGGTATCTTGTGAGTTACTTACATCTGCAATTTGTTCGTAAATTTCTCGGTCAGTTTGCACTGATTGAGCTGGAGGTCTGTATATTAATGCAAGTATTATTTTGGTACCTTTATTATTCTTTATTAGCACAAAAGATGCGTCGACGTTCACAATTTGAGGTTTTGACAAGAGGGTAGGGTTAAGACTTTCTTTGATATAAAGTAAAACGCCACCTCCATTTCGATTTATTCGGCTTTTCTCAAACATTACATAACCGGGAAGTGAATACTTCCCGGTTATTGAGCCAAGATTCTGTTATGCCAATCACATCATAATTTTCTGTAAACACTAGCTCCTCTAAATCTGAAAATTTATTGCGTATGCTACGAGCGTTTGCATAGAAAACCTTTAAATTTGTTATTTTAGAACTCACGGAACGCTCTTTAATAATATTTTTGGTTCTTGTCGGATCTACATTTATGTTCATGGCTGTCCTCGGTCCTCGCTGTCTTCGGTCCTTATCGCTGGTGGTCCTCGGTTGCCTCTGTTTTTTTCTTGGCGTTGGATGATTTATGTCACTGCTGCTTCTTCTCGGATGGCGTTTTTTGATCCATGGCTGCGGACTGCTTCGTGTAGGAGACGACCCATGCGTGCTGAACCCACAGGGTTTAGATGAGTGCCATCCTTGCGGAACAGAGTAGGCTGGTTGTAGAAGTTGTCCCAGAGGTTGATGAATTCAACTTCTTCCCTCAGACACAAATGTTTTAGTCGGCTATTTGTGCTGAAGGCCTTGTCGTAGAATTTGTCAGGTGCGTCGATCTTGGGGAGAATGCCTGAGATGATGATATTCCTTGACTTGTTTTTGTAGTGCTGGATCATCTTACGATATTTCTCCATCAATTCTTCGGATCTGGTGCGCATGACGTCATTTGAACCAGCATGGATGACAAAAAGGGTATTTTCATTTGCATCCTTTGTGGTATCTTCGAAGGCTTCCACAATGTCGTCCAGTCCAGCTCCTGGGATGCAAAATCTTTTTCGTTGATTTGGGACTCTGTCGCAGAACTCTTCGACCTGTCCTCGTAGGATGGAATCCCCTACGAGCCTGGTCTCTTCTGGTTCGTCTTCCATCTCTACCAATATCTCAAATCTGTTTGACATTGTGACTGGTAGATGAGACCTTTTCTGCGTTGGCCGTGCACCGTTCCTCACTGGTGTAAATCCGGAAACCTGTAGTGGCGGGACTCTACGTACAGGTCGGGGAGAGGAGTGGTTAGAACGGGGGGGGGGGGGGGGGAGTGAGAGAGACTTTAGTTTTTTGATGGTGGGGTTGGTGGTGCTGGACGCTTTGCCGGCTGGCTGGTGTTGGCCGAAGACTGGCCCTGACCTGGTTTATTCTGGCCGCATCCTCTCTGACCTGAAAACCTACTCTGTCTATGCCTGTACTGACCCTGGGGGGAGTGGGAGGACTTAGGCGGAAGAAAAGGTTTAGATCCCCCCTGGCTGAGCTTTAGTAGTAGGCCTGGGTTTGGGGAAGTTAAATGTAGGTTTCTTAGAAGGGGTGGGACTGTGCTTAACGGCCTGTGCCATATTGAACACCGTTCGCCACACTTCAGGGGTCATTAAAGAGGGAGTAAGCACTGGTGACATAACCACCTGATTAGCAATGCGATCAGGTAGCTTGCGAACTAACGACATCCTAAGATCTTGTCGTGCTCGTACCGCCTCAAGCAAGGCGGTACGTATGTCACCCAAGGATTGGATTGACGACTGAAGAATCAGTCGCCGGGATAACTCAACCGATCTTCGAGCATCCGCATCTGCGATTGCCTGAGTGGACCGTAGTAAAGACTTAGCCACCTGCTGAGATACTATGTACTGTGAGAACAGGCGAAAAGCTTTTCCCCGTAGCCTAAATTCTCTGTCTAGGTGAGTAGGGGTAGGGGTAGTGAACGGGTCCTTCAGCTCACAAAGATTAATCTTAGGGGCAGCTAGAAATGAAAACAAAGCTGACGGGACTCCGCCGGCAGAACCCACCGGCATGGAGAACCATGAATGAGTATCTTGAGGGATCTGGTGGGAAGATTTAGAAGTGAAAGTGGTTGCAAAGTTTTGAGCCTCTACCTCCCAATCTACCCAAGGTCCTGGTCCCAACTGTCCCACCTTCAAAACTGGATTAGCTGCGTCGTCTGTGACGGTCTGTAAATCTAGTTCAGGAGTGAGAGCTGACAGAGTCTTAGTATCATTAAACCCATCCAGCTTAGACCAGTCTGAAAATAGTTTTGAAGCTGAGGCAGGGGGTAAAGCAGGCTTAGAAGCATACACAAAATAATCTTGGTGATAATAACTAGGTATAGCCTTGATGTTTACGTCCAGAACATTACCCAAAGTATCCACGGCCCTTAATTTCTTTGACTTATTGCCCTGGATGACCCACTCACGCGGTACCGGGAGTTCCCCTGACAAGGTAGGTTGGGCAAGCTCTGGTTTAGAGGGGTTCAAAAGAACCCATGACTCGTCTGGCCCATAAAGTAAGGGCATAGCTACCTTTCTAAGAGGCGCTTTGTCTAGAGGGGGTGGATTGCCATCCGTTATGACCCTGACATTTGAAGTTGTCAATGCCGCCGTAGCAGGCCTAGTGATCCCTGAGGTTAACAGAGTGGGAGGGTTAGGGATCTTAGATAAATCAATCGAAGTCATCAGAGGCCGTACCGTAGAACTTGTCGTGGGAGCCCCCAAGTCCATTGTGGGGTTTTCCTGTTGTTGGCCAAAAAATTTAGATAAAGCATGAGTAAGCAGCCCATTAATTTCCTGTGCCGTAACAAACTGGTTTGATGAAGAACTTACAGGTGAATCATTAGTATCCTGTGCGGCGTCCAAGCCTGAGCCTGACCCTTGTCCTTCCATCTCCGAAATTATTGAAACTTCGTCTTTCTCCTCCTGATCCTCCTGAGAAGACCCCGCCGAGGCAGGGGTACCTTGTTGCCAAGATAAGTCTGGGATAGAGGATGGGATCGCCGCGTCCCTGTGGACATCGGCTACTGTGTGACTCGTTTGAGTCGGACGTGGGTGGTCAGACCCTGGTTGAGCAAACCGCCAAACACCGAGGCCCTGGCCTACGCTCTCTTGAGAGTCTGAAACATTCTCAATTACTGAACCCCCTGAACTTTCCAATTCCAGGGTTAAAATATTAAGTGGCAAATCCTCTTTTGGGACAGGCGCTGCACTGGACTCTTGGGCCTTAACACAAACTCTGTCTGGGGTAGAGGTACGATGAGATGCACTAGAAGTTGGTGAATGTCGAGAGGACTTCCGTTTATGTGAATCCTTTTTGGAGGATTTATGGCTACGGTGTGACCGCGAACTATTCTTAGATCTGGAGGAATCCTCGCCGTGACCACTGGTGGAACCTTCCGTCCTACTCTTCTTACTCGCCGGTGAAGAGGCACGACTAGATGACTGGTGTCTAAGAGGAGACCTAGACCGAGATCTCGCCCGAGACGAGGAGGCGGATACCGGGGGTGTAGGCTCTCTTGGGCGTTTAGGTGTAGCAGCAGAAGATACAGAACCCTGACCAGTCTCCGCTGGCTTAATACTCGTGACTCTAGAGGAACGTTTAGGGGGAGGGTGTTCGGAGAGCAATCTATCCCAAAGTGGGACGTTGTCACATTGAAGTGATTTATGCGCAACAATGGTAGTGTAGGCTGACATCTGTTGCCTGCCCTCTCTCAACGCTACCGCCGCGGTCTTATCATTATCACAAAGGACCTTTACAGCTAATTGGGAACAAAAAGAACAATTACGCATAACCCAGAGACCCCTTGAACGGTCTAGACATTTAACACACCTTATGCAACGGGTATGCGCAAAAATAGGGATACCAGCACAAGCAGGGGTAGTGCACAAAGCAAAAACTGGGGCCACGGTAGCCATGACAGAGACTGGTGGGAGAAAACTACCGCCGGGTCTGTATTGGTCCGCCGGAGCTCAGCTCTGGAAAAAAAGAAAATTTCCAGGAATTAATGCTCATAAGGTTAACCCAACATGTTCGCACACAAGTGTTAATAACCCGTCGGGTAACGAGATGTAATGACACAACGAACACAGCTCGCTACGCGGCGGGGTTCAGAATATCTAAACAAATCTTTTGTTAAAGAAAGTGAAGAATACCCTCTGATATAATATAACGGTCCAGCATGGCACTTATAGTCTCTTGGTGGTGGTGACTGTCTCAAGATTCAATTTTGTAACAAAGCAACCCCCCATAAAGACGCCGGCCCTTGAAATATTTTAGTAGAATAGCACAGGGCAGGATGATACGAGATCTGATGTCTAACGAATTGTCACAAAAGATCGCCGTAAGTTTGAAGGCGGCGATACCTAATTGTATCACTAAATTAAGTGGTTAAATCGAAATCGAATTTTGTAAATTCCTTAGTTCCTCCACCTAGGAGCACCCGCCGGGTGTGAAGAATCGATATTAACCTAATTGAACCTTCAATCGCCGTAAGTGTAAAGGCGGCGATACACATAGTATCACTTAAAATGGACTGGTTAACTAACTGAAAGACATAAGTCGTTCATCCCACCCTACCCAGGTACACCCGCCGGGTGAGATGTCCAAACGTTAACCCCATAAGTTCCTGTCCCCACTTCTTTGTAAAAGATCGCCGGGGAGGAAAGCCTAAAACAACAGCTAGGTTTTTCATGTGGTTTTTGTAAAACCGGGTAGAAAAACTACATAACGTATGTCCGCATGAACATCGTTTTATAGATGGGTACAGCCATCCCGCCGGGAATCAAAGGAGGCCTGAAACCAGGCACCCACAGAGACGCAGTCCTGGAGGGCCACAGACGCCCCAACGCCGGGGAAACAAGCCAGTGTTAACAACCACGTGTGGCCCAACACGGCTCGCGGCCGGGATTTTCATGGTGAAACCTAGAAAAAACCCGCCGGAAGGAAACCCACCCTGAACAGACACCATCTGAACAAACAAGAGACACGAGGAGAGCCACGCACGACAAACCCAAGGTCACTCAATAATCCGTGGAATTAGCCAATACACAACTAAACCAGGAAACAATTATAGTCCGAGGAATTAGCCAATACACAACTAAAACCCGGATACACATGACACAGTAGGGCATATTTATAAATAATAAACAATAACACTAGTACATGTGGCAAAGCTACGAGCGGCTGGCTAGGCCTAGGTAGACGGCATAATAAAAGTTGAAATATACACAAACACTGGAAATATCACAACAGGAACCACCGCCAACACACCACCGTAGCAAATACTTCCGACAAAGGGAAGACTGACTCGGGACCCAGAAAAAACTTCACCAAGTGAAGAAAAATACGCTGGGAACGTCAGAAAACAAAGCTTACCTCATCAGAAAGATAAAAGGCAGCAATAAATAACGCGTAGTGAAAGCCGCCTGCATCACAAACTAACTCAACTGTGAAAAAGTTCACATGTCCACAACGGGACCACGAGGGTACATCCGAAATAGATGCCCCATACACTCGACCCAAAATACACTGCACTGCGGGCAACCAGCCCAGGACACTCCTGCTACGCCTATCCTAACCTTACTCGATACATCCTGGAGTAAACAAATGAGAAAAAACTCACTAGGGACGCAACGAATGCGGAACTAACGGAGCGTGGGGAGGCACGTCCGGGCAGGCTGATCGCAGAGCAGAGAAGGAGGAATGACGCCTGAATCAGCGTCTGGTCAGAGATCCACACAAGTACATCCACGATATGATGGAAAGCTTATTAGATAGTTATTCTTATTTTCTTTTTGTTTTTATTTTTTACGAAGTTTTTTCGTAGTGAGAACCCAATTCATAATGACTGAAGCCATGAGTGAGGTCGCGTGCGCTCATGATGAAGACTCCTCAGTTTTTAAATGCTCTGCGCGGTAGATTCAAAACTACAGCGGATTAGTGTTTGAAGAGGATGCCTTATGTAATAGGCATGTTCGTCAATGATGGAGGCGCCACTAATAAATATGCACTCTTCCAGTCTATTGGTACCATTGACACAGCAAAGCACACATTGAAAAGTCTCACCAACCAATCTATTATCACATCTCCACCCTTCTTTATACACTCCACAGCAATACCATCCAAACCTTCTGCTTTTCCCGCTCTCATTTGTTTCACTGCTTCTTTCACCTCATTTTCCTCAATCCTTTCATTCATTCCCAGCCACCTGGGTGGCCTGGGTAACCTATCTCCATCCACCTCTGCTTCAATCACTGCTTCTCTTCCATCTCTTGTATTTAACAAAGATTAAAAATACTCGGCATATCTTTTCCTCACTTCAACTGGTTCCACTAGTAATTCTCCATTTTCATCTTTCACTGACTCTTCCCTCTTTTGTCCTCCTTTCCTTACTTTATATACCTCCTTCCAGAACATCTTCTTTCGTTCTTCAAAATTCTCACTCAGCCTTTGGCCCCACCTTTCGTTTGCATCTTTTTTCGCTTCTCTAATTTTCCGTTTTGCCTCTCTCCTTTTCTCCTTGTACCTCTCCCATACCTCAACACTACCATCCTGTAAAACCCTCTCAAAACACTGTCTCTTCTCCTCAACTGCCTTTCTCACCGTATCATTCCACCACTCGCTTCCCTTCCTGATACCTCTGCCTCCTACTTTCCTTTTGCCGCATACTACCTCTGCACTTGCTTTCACTCCTTCCTTAAACTGTTCATCGTAGTTCATCGTAGTACAGTATAATAATAACCGCTCATGTGTCTCAGCCTTATGTAATGGACGTTGATGGCACTTTCGTCGTAGTACAGTATAATAATAACCGCTCATGTGTCTCAGCCTTATGTAATGGACGTTGATGGCACTTTCATCGTAGTACAGTATAATAATAACTGCTCATGTGTCTCAGCTTTATGTAATGTACGTTGATGGCACTTTCATCGTAGTACAGTATAATAATAACCGCTCATGTTGCTCAGCCTTATGTAATGGACGTTGATGGCACTTTCATCGTAGTACAGTATAATAATAACCGCTCATGTGTCTCAGCCTTATGTAATGGACGTTGATGGCACTTTCATCGTAGTACAGTATAATAATAACTGCTCATGTGTCTCAGCTTTATGTAATGTACGTTGATGGCACTTTCATCGTAGTACAGTATAATAATAACCGCTCATGTTGCTCAGCCTTATGTAATGGACGTTGATGGCACTTTCATCGTAGTACAGTATAATAATAACCGCTCATGTGTCTCAGCCTTATGTAATGGACGTTGATGGCACTTTCATCGTAGTACAGTATAATAATAACCGCTCATGTGTCTCAGCCTTATGTAATGGACGTTGATGGCACTTTCATCGTAGTACAGTAAAATAATAACCGCTCATGTGTCTCAGCCTTATGTAATGGACGTTGATGGCACTTTCATCGTAGTACAGTATAATAATAACCGCTCATGTGTCTCAGCCTTATGTAATGGACGTTGATGGCACTTTCATCGTAGTACAGTATAATAATAACCGCTCATGTGTCTCAGCCTTATGTAATGGACGTTGATGGCACTTTCATCGTAGTACAGTATAATAATAACCGCTCATGTGTCTCAACCTTATGTAATGGACGTTGATGGCACTTTCATCGTAGTACAGTATAATAATAACGACTCATGTGTCTCAGCCTTATGGAATGGACGTTGATGGCACTTTCATCGTAGTACAGTATATTACAGAACTTGCTGACTCATAACCAAGTAATACATGTAGCACTAATCGAAAGCAATACATGTAGCACAAATTGAAAGCAATACATGTAGCACTAATCGACCGCAATACATGTAGCACTAATCGACCGCAATACATGTAGCACTAATCGACCGCAATACATGTAGCACTAATCGACCGCAATACATGTAGCACTAATCAATAGCAATACATGTAGCCCTAAACGACCTCAATACATGTAGCACTAATCGAAAGCAATACATGTAGCACTAATCGACCGCAATACATGTAGCACTAATCGACCGCAATACATGTAGCACTAATCGACCGCAATACATGTAGCACTAATCGACCGCAATACATGTAGCACTAATCGACCGCAATACATGTAGCACTAATCGACCGCAATATATGTAGCACTAATCGACCGCAATACATGTAGCACTAATAGACCGCAATACATGTATTACTAATCAATAGCAATACATGTAGCCCTAAACGACCTCATCAGGGCCAACACTTCAGCAATGTCAGGCAATTGCGACCTATTGATCAGAATATAAACAAACAAACTCACAAATCGGTCGTTACTTGAACACATTTTTGCCGACACGCTCTCAAAATGGCTTACCAAGAGAAGCTGATGTTGACATTAAGGGGACAGTGGTTATATTTATTTATATATTTATTTACTTTTTAGTTTCCTCCCTAGACCTCCATCAAACTTAAAATACCATCCATTAGATCCCCTTTCTATATTCATTTGTACGGTTCTTCCAAAATTACAGGCTCACTATCGTTCACTAGGAAAAAAATCGACACTTAAAGAGCACGATATGGTTTAATATTGACAAGGAAATGGGGCGGAAGGTCTTAACATCGACAAACTAAAGAGATAAATATCATAAAATCTTAACACTAATGGGGCTAAACATGAGGGAGAAAGGGATCTAGAAAAGCGACCCATCTCCCCTTAAGTGACATCCTACAATTGTTTATATTATGGTCGTAAGCGTAGCCAGTATCAAGCTTTCCTGTGTGTGTGTATGTTTGTGTGTGTGTATGTGTGTACACATATTCCGCCCTACTAGGCCTATATCTCCCTGAGTCAATGACATGGAGCCTCTGACAGAATAATATTAATCCCTTCTGTACCGGCGATGTCTTTTTATTTGATTGTGTCTACCTATTGTATATCTCGACGATTTTGTGCAGTTTAAGAAGAATCGGTGGTAGTAAAATGGGTAAAGTGAGATGGTTCGAAGGCTGTTAATTGGTGAAGGCCTTTTTTAAACTGAATGGAATCGTCTAATAGTAGCCAGATTAATGTTAAAAAGACGTCGCCGGTACAGAAGGGGTTAATTGTAAGCATAATTATCCCTCGCCAATTGTGCGAAAGAAGGACAACTGGTTTTCGGCAGATGATCTCAATGATACTGAAGATTTGTTATTGTAATTCTGCAAAATGGCTTACAAACAGTCCTTACGGCATCGGGGAAGAGCACATTAATTCCATTCCATCACCAAAGTCAACATGCTTTGTCATAGAGTTTATGCCTGTGAAATATCATAATCCTTTCTGCTATCGAGTTATAACTAATGCTAGATGCTACCGTACATAGACAAAACAAAATACATGTGATCAATATAATTGTTTGGTCATAATGCATATTTCCTAGGAACGTCTTGCAATGAATCAACAATATATTGATAAAGGCTAAAACATAAACAAATATTATGTTTGTTGAATTTCTATTAGAACATCAAACGTAAAGATATCTTGTTTAATGAACGAAAACATAAAACATGGTTATTTTCTGAAATGATAGTAGCCTACACTAATGCTATGAGAGTTTGAAGGAAAAATAACTATAATTAACATAGACTATAATTAAGCATCAATCATCATAACTTTTCCATCGAAGACAATAGGTCTGCTATATTAGCTAGATTAGTTTCCTCCCTAGACCTCCATCAAACTAAATAAAACACCCCTAAGACACACCTTCAAGATAAATGTTTACATTTGTCGATTGAAAAATGTCCCTAACGAAGACCTCTTAAATTACAGGCTCCCTACCGCTCGTCAGGAAAAAATCGACGCCTGAATTACATGAAAGATCTGAATATTGACACGGAAATGGGTCGAAAAGTCTTAAAATAGCCAAACTAATGGTCCGAACGTCAACAAAATTGAAAACTAATGGGGCTAAGCATGAGGCAGAAAAGGGATCAGAAAAACGACCCATCTCGCCTTAAAATGAGTTAGACAGATACCTGCTCGTTGCTCTCAGGCATATTTGTTTTCCTCCATTTTGTCTGTACATTTTAGAGTAAGAATGTATAATTATTCGGATCATTAAATCTCTTAACCCCTTCACTACCATGACGTAATTGTCATTATATTCTGGTTACTATTAGACGATTTTCTTTAGACTATAATCTGCCTATAGGACTCAAATGGGTAAATACCATCTCAATAAACCCTCGGAAGAACATACAGGTCCTTCTTAAACTGCAGGCATCATGGTGCTGAAGGGGTTAATTTCGTTGATTATGATGCATTATGACAGTTTCTTCTGGCTATAATTAGACGATTTTATGCAATTTAGGAAGAAATTGTGGGAGTCAGAGGGATTATTGGGATAGTTCACACCCCTTTGACTTCTAGAGGGCCTTCCAAAACTGAATAGAATCGTCTAATGATTGCCAGAATATACTGTCAAAAAGCGTCATAATTATCTAGGGGTTAATCTCGTTGCACATACCACTGAGACATTTCACGGAGATTTGGCCAAAGAAAGTGTTGCCCAGTAAATATGCTGGATGAAGACCTCGTTCGATTCCATCTTTAGTGGTTTGGGATGATGCAACTTTATAATGTCTGATTATTTTTGTTTATCTCTCTCTCTCTCTCTCTCTCTCTCTCTCTCTCTCTCTCTCTCTCTCTATATATATATATTATTATTTTTGTATATATATTTGTTTAAGTTTTCTGCCACGATTCTTCCCCGTTAGGTTCTTTTGTATTGTATCTCTCTAGCATACACTCGAGGCGCATTAACATTAATATTGGCAACTAGAGCGAAGGTTGATTATTGTAGTTCTTTCCTTTCCTATTAGATGAAAGACCAACTTAAGTAAGGTATTTATATAAGAATGTATCCCACCACGAGAGAGAGAGAGAGAGAGAGAGAGAGAGAGAGAGAGAGAGAGAGAGAGAGAGAGAGAGAGAGAGAGAGAGAGAGAGAGAGAGAGAGAGAGAGAGAGAGAGAGAGAGAGAGAGAGAGAGAGAAAGAGAGAGAAAGAGAAAGAGAGAGAGAGAGAGAGAGGGGGGGGGGGGAGGGGAGTAGATGAGGTAGAACGAGGTGATGAGAGAGAAAGAGAGAGACTATTAACAATCGATGTTGATCAAGGATACGAACAACGCAATGTACACAAACCCTTAACCCCTTCTGTACTGGCACGTTGTTTGAACTTTATTTTGGCTACTATTATATGATAATATTCAATATAAAAAGCGCCTCCAGCAATTAATAGGCTTCGAACTACCATGCTTAACCCTTTCTGCAACCACAAATCGTTCTTAAGGGGAGACTGACCGTTTGTTTGGTTTATTAATTCATGTCCGCTGCATGTCTGCCTGCCGAGATCGGAACCTCTCCGGGTGGTCGGGGGCCGGGGGAGTGCTGGAGCGACCTTGGTGACCCTGGTCTCTGGGTCTTCTCCTGGGTGACCTGGATGTGTGTGAGTTTGTGCTTTTTATCTGTGTTTATTTGTTGTTTTATGTTGTTTTTGTGTTTTCCCTGTTCTTGCTCTGTCTTGAGTCGGCTACCCCCAAAATGGGGATTGGGCCTGAGCATATAGATAGATAGATTAATTAATTTATTCATATATTTTTTCGTTCCCTCCCTATACCTCCATCAAGCTTAAAAAAAACACCCCATAGACCCCCCCTTCAATATAAATTTGTATATTTTTCGGTAGAAAAATTTCCCGGCCGAAGGCCGATTCCTCTTAAAATTGCAGGCTCGCTATCGCTCGCCAGGAAATAATCGACACCTAAATGGCACGAAAGGTCTTAAAATTGGCAAGGAAATGGGGCGAAAGGTGTTACCATCGCCAAACTAATGGGCCGAACGTCTTATAATCTCAAAACTAGTGGGGCTAAACATTAGGGAGAAGGAGGTCCAAGAAAAACGGTCTGCCTCCCGTTAAACCGCACAAAATCGTCTAAATATAGCCTAGCATGAATACAAATAAAAAGACGTCGCCGGCAGAGAAGGGGTCGATGGAACAAATGTGTAATGTGATGAGGAGAACATTGGTTACGAAGATGACAGAAACCGTGCACACCTTAATATAATCAGTCAAGGGAGTAGGCTAATATGTGCCTTAAGGGGAGAAGGGTCGTGTTTTATGAGGAGAACATTGGTTACGAAGATGACAGAAACCGTGCACACCTTAATATAATCAGTCAAGGGAGTAGGCTAATATGTGCCTTAAGAGGAGAAGGGGTCGATGGAACAAATGTGTAATGTGATGAGGAGAACATTGGTTACGAAGATGACAGAAACCGTGCACACCTTATTATAATCAGTCACGGGAGTAGGCTATTATGTGCCTTAAGGGGAGAAGGGGTCGATGGAACAAATGTGTAATGTGATGAGGAGAACATTGGTTACGAAGATGACAGAAACCGTGCACACCTTATTATAATCAGTCAAGGGAGTAGGCTATTATGTGCCTTAAGGGGAGAAGGGGTCGATGGAACAAATGTGTAATGTGATGAGGAGAACATTGGTTACGAAGATGACAGAAACCGTGCACACCTTAATATAATCAGTCAAGGGAGTAGGCTAATATGTGCCTTAAGAGGAGAAGGGGTCGATGGAACAAATGTGTAATGTGATGAGGAGAACATTGGTTACGAAGATGACAGAAACCGTGCACACCTTCACACCTTAATATAATCAGTCACGGGAGTAGGCTAATATGTGCCTTAAGGGGAGAAGGGTCGTGTTTTCTGGTCTCCCTTCTCCCTCGTGTTTAGCCCCATCAGTTTTCAGATTATAAGATGTTTGCCCTGTTAGTTTGTCGATTTTAAGACCTTCCGCCCCATTTCCTTGTCAATGTTTACCCCTTTCGTGCTATTTAGATGTCGATTTTTGTCCTGGCGAACGATAGTGAGCCTGTAATTTTGGAAGAACCGGCCTTCCCCCGGGATATTTTCTACCGGAAAATGTACAAATTAATCTAGAAGGGAGATCTAATTGATTTTTTGTTTGTTTTTTAAGTTTGATGGAGGTCTTGGGAAGAAACAAGAAAAATAATATATATAGACTATATACAAAATAATATATATAGACTATATACAAAATAATATATATAGATTATATACAAAATAATAATAATAATAAATTTACCAAATAGTGAACCATCCTACCTTAGAGATAAGTGTGTGTTATGCCTATATTCATTACTATTGAGTTAGAGATAGGTGTGTGTTATGCCTATATTCATTACTATTGAGTTAGAGATAGGTTTGTGTTATGCCTATATTCATTACTATTGAGTAAGAGATAGGTGTGTTATGCCTATATTCATTACTATTGAGTTAGAGATAGGTTTGTGTTATGCCTATATTCATTACTATTGAGTTAGAGATAGGTGTGTGTTATGCCTATATTCATTACTATTGAGTTAGAGATAGGTGTGTGTTATGCCTATATTCATTACTATTGAGTTAGAGATAGGTTTGTGTTATGCCTATATTCATTACTATTGAGTTAGAGATAGGTTTGTGTTATGCCTATATTCATTACTATTGAGTTAGAGATAGGTTTGTGTTATGCCTATATTCATTACTATTGAGTTAGAGATAGGTGTGTGTTATGCCTATATTCATTACTATTGAGTTAGAGATAGGTGTGTTATGCCTATATTCATTACTATTGAGTTAGAGATAGGTGTGTGTTATGCCTATATTCATTACTATTGAGTTAGAGATAGGTGTGTGTTATGCCTATATTTATTACTATTGAGTTAGAGATAGGTGTGTGTTATGCCTATATTCATTACTATTGAGTTAGAGATAGGTTTGTGTTATGCCTATATTCATTACTATTGAGTTAGAGATAGGTGTGTGTTATGCCTATATTCATTACTATTG
Organism: Paralithodes platypus; assembly: GCA_032716605.1. Taxonomy (NCBI): domain Eukaryota; kingdom Metazoa; phylum Arthropoda; class Malacostraca; order Decapoda; family Lithodidae; genus Paralithodes; species Paralithodes platypus. The sequence goes on along the minus strand of CM064518.1, from coordinate 12,185,505 downwards.
AGTTAGAGATAGGTGTGTGTTATGCCGATATTCATTACTATTGAGTTAGAGATAGGTGTGTGTTATGCCTATATTCATTACTATTGAGTTAGAGATAGGTTTGTGTTATGCCTATATTCATTACTATTGAGTTAGAGATAGGTTTGTGTTATGCCTATATTCATTACTATTGAGTTAGAGATAGGTTTGTGTTATGCCTCTATTCATTACTATTGAGTTAGAGATAGGTGTGTGTTATGCCTATATTCATTACTATTGAGTTAAAGATAGGTGTGTTATGCCTATATTCATTACTATTGAGTTAGAGATAGGTGTGTGTTATGCCTATATTCATTACTATTGAGTTAGAGATAGGTTTGTGTTATGCCTATATTCATTACTATTGAGTTAGAGATAGGTTTGTGTTATGCCTATATTCATTACTATTGAGTTAGAGATAGGTGTGTGTTATGCCTATATTCATTACTATTGAGTTAGAGATAGGTGTGTGTTATGCCTATATTCATTACTATTGAGTTAGAGATAGGTTTGTGTTATGCCTATATTCATTACTATTGAGTTAGAGATAGGTTTGTGTTATGCCTATATTCATTACTATTGAGTTAGAGATAGGTTGTGTTATGCCTATATTCATTACTATTGAGTTAGAGATAGGTGTGTGTTATGCCTATATTCATTACTATTGAGTTCGAGATAGGTGGTTGTTATGCCTATATTCATTACTATTGAGTTAGAGATAGGTTTGTGTTATGCCTATATTCATTACTATTGAGTTAGAGATAGGTGTGTGTTATGCCTATATTCATTACTATTGAGTTAGAGATAGGTTTGTGTTATGCCTATATTCATTACTATTGAGTTAGAGATAGGTTTGTGTTATGCCTATATTCATTACTATTGAGTTAAAGATAGGTGTGTTATGCCTATATTCATTACTATTGAGTTAGAGATAGGTTTGTGTTATGCCTATATTCATTACTATTGAGTTAGAGATAGGTTTGTGTTATGCCTATATTCATTACTATTGAGTTAGAGATAGGTTTGTGTTATGCCTATATTCATTACTATTGAGTTAGAGATAGGTTTGTGTTATGCCTATATTCATTACTATTGAGTTAGAGATAGGTTTGTGTTATGCCTATATTCATTACTATTGAGTTAGAGATAGGTTTGTGTTATACCTATATTCATTACTATTGAGTTAGAGATAGGTGTGTGTTATGCCTATATTCATTACTATTGAGTTAGAGATAGGTTTGTGTTATGCCTATATTCATTACTATTGAGTTAGAGATAGGCTTGTGTTATGCCTATATTCATTACTATTGAGTTAGAGATAGGTGTGTGTTATGCCTATATTCATTACTATTGAGTTAGAGATAGGTGTGTGTTATGCCTATATTCATTACTATTGAGTTAGAGATAGGTTTGTGTTATGCCTATATTCATTACTATTGAGTTAGAGATAGGTGTGTGTTATGCCTATATTCATTACTATTGAGTTAGAGATAGGTTTGTGTTATGCCTATATTCATTACTATTGAGTTAGAGATAGGTTTGTGTTATGCCTATATTCATTACTATTGAGTTAGAGATAGGTGTGTGTTATGCCTATATTCATTACTATTGAGTTAGAGATAGGTTTGTGTTATGCCTATATTCATTACTATTGAGTTAGAGATAGGTTTGTGTTATGCCTATATTCATTACTATTGAGTTAGAGATAGGTTTGTGTTATGCCTATATTCATTACTATTGAGTTAGAGATAGGTTTGTGTTATGCCTATATTCATTACTATTGAGTTAGAGATAGGTTTGTGTTATGCCTATATTCATTACTATTGAGTTAGAGATAGGTTTGTGTTATGCCTATATTCATTACTATTGAGTTAGAGATAGGTGTGTGTTATGCCTATATTCATTACTATTGAGTTAGAGATAGGTGTGTGTTATGCCTATATTCATTACTATTGAGTTAGAGATAGGTTTGTGTTATGCCTATATTCATTACTATTGAGTTAGAGATAGGTGTGTGTTATGCCTATATTCATTACTATTGAGTTAGAGATAGGTTTGTGTTATGCCTATATTAATTACTATTGAGTTAGAGATAGGTGTGTGTTATGCCTATATTCATTACTATTGAGTTAGAGATAGGTGTGTGTTATGCCTATATTCATTACTATTTAGTTAGAGATAGGTGTGTGTTATGCCTATATTCATTACTATTGAGTTAGAGATAGGTTAGTGTTATGCCTATATTCATTACTATTGAGTTAGAGATAGGTTTGTGTTATGCCTATATTCATTACTATTGAGTTAGAGATAGGTGTGTGTTATGCCTATATTCATTACTATTGAGTTAGAGATAGGTTTGTGTTATGCCTATATTCATTACTATTGAGTTAGAGATAGGTGTGTGTTATGCCTATATTCATTACTATTGAGTTAGAGATAGGTGTGTGTTATGCCTATATTCATTAGTATTGAGTTAGAGATAGGTGTGTGTTATGCCTATATTCATTACTATTGAGTTAGAGATAGGTGGTTGTTATGCCTATATTCATTACTATTGAGTTAGAGATAGGTTTGTGTTATGCCTATATTCATTACTATTGAGTTAGATAGGTGTGTGTTATGCCTATATTCATTACTATTGAGTTAGAGATAGGTTTGTGTTATGCCTATATTCATTACTATTGAGTTAGAGATAGGTTTGTGTTATGCCTATATTCATTACTATTGAGTTAGAGATAGGTTTGTGTTATGCCTATATTCATTACTATTGAGTTAGAGATAGGTTTGTGTTATGCCTATATTCATTACTATTGAGTTAGAGATAGGTGTGTGTTATGCCTATATTCATTACTATTGAGTTAGAGATAGGTTTGTGTTATGCCTATATTCATTACTATTGAGTTAGAGATAGGTTTGTGTTATGCCTATATTCATTACTATTGAGTTAGAGATAGGTTTGTGTTATGCCTATATTCATTACTATTGAGTTAGAGATAGGTTTGTGTTATGCCTATATTCATTACTATTGAGTTAGAGATAGGTGTGTGTTATGCCTATATTCATTACTATTGAGTTAGAGATAGGTGTGTGTTATGCCTATATTCATTACTATTGAGTTAGAGATAGGTTTGTGTTATGCCTATATTCATTACTATTGAGTTAGAGATAGGTTTGTGTTATGCCTATATTCATTACTATTGAGTTAGAGATAGGTGTGTGTTATGCCTATATTCATTACTATTGAGTTAGAGATAGGTGTGTTATGCCTATATTAATTACTATTGAGTTAGAGATAGGTGTGTGTTATGCCTATATTCATTACTATTGAGTTAGAGATAGGTGTGTGTTATGCCTATATTCATTACTATTGAGTTAGAGATAGGTGTGTGTTATGCCTATATTCATTACTATTGAGTTAGAGATAGGTTTGTGTTATGCCTATATTCATTACTATTGAGTTAGAGATAGGTTTGTGTTATGCCTATATTCATTACTATTGAGTTAGAGATAGGTTTGTGTTATGCCTATATTCATTACTATTGAGTTAGAGATAGGTTTGTGTTATGCCTATATTCATTACTATTGAGTTAGAGATAGGTGTGTGTTATGCCTATATTCATTACTATTGAGTTAGAGATAGGTGTGTGTTATGCCTATATTCATTACTATTGAGTTAGAGATAGGTTTGTGTTATGCCTATATTCATTACTATTGAGTTAGCGATAGGTTTGTGTTATGCCTATATTCATTACTATTGAGTTAGAGATAGGTTTGTGTTATGCCTATATTCATTACTATTGAGTTAGAGATAGGTGTGTGTTATGCCTATATTCATTACTATTGAGTTAGAGATAGGTGTGTGTTATGCCTATATTCATTACTATTGAGTTAGAGATAGGTTTGTGTTATGCCTATATTCATTACTATTGAGTTAGAGATAGGTTTGTGTTATGCCTATATTCATTACTATTGAGTTAGAGATAGGTGTGTGTTATGCCTATATTCATTACTATTGAGTTAGAGATAGGTGTGTGTTATGCCTATATTCATTACTATTGAGTTAGAGATAGGTTTGTGTTATGCCTATATTCATTACTATTGAGTTAGAGATAGGTGTGTGTTATGCCTATATTCATTACTATTGAGTTAGAGATAGGTTTGTGTTAACGTTATGCCTATATATATTCATTACTATTGAGTTGGTGCTGTAGAGTCGTGGAACATTAGTTAAGGGGAGATGGGCTATATATTTGCTTATTGTTGTATCTTTATATTGTTGTTTAAATTACTCAGTAGACCTCCATCAAACTGTAAAAAACACATACCCTCGGCCCCAATTCCAGATACATTTGTACATTTTTCAGTAGAAAAATGTCCCGGCCGAAGGTCGGTTCCTCTTAAAATTACAGGTTCGCTCTCGCTCGCCAGGATTTTTGTTACCCCTAAATGACACGAAAAGTCTTAACATTGACACAGAAAATGACCGAAAGGTCTTAAAATCGCCAAACTAATGGGCCGAACGTCTTAAAATCTAATCTAAAACCTAATGGGGCCAAGCATGAGGGAGAAGAGAGGCCAGAAAAACTAGCCTTCCTCCCATAAGCCTTATACTCGCATGGTTAACTTATCCCTTCATATTTAATCCGCACTTAAGAGGACCATACTGCTTTTTCTCTCTGGGTTTTATCCATTCGGCCGCATTTAGTCTATTGTTTTAAGACGTTAATCCACATTCAGGTATCGATGTTTTCCGGGCGAGTGAGAGCTAGCTATCATTGTATGGAGAAATCCGGCTTTGCTGGAGATGTTTTTCTACCGAAAAGTTTACAAGTTAAGTCAGCTGTATAAAACATGATCCTAAATATGCTAGCTCGCTATGGCTCGCCAGGTGTAAATCGACACCTGAATGAGGATAAACATCTTACAACAGTAGGCTGAATGGGATGGAATGGCTACTACCTAGAATGAAAACAAAAGTGGGTCGGTCCCCTTAATTTAACCCCGTGAGGATTATAACTCGTTCTAACAGTTTATTCTGACCATCATGAGACGATTCCATACTACTTAGGAAGGATATGTGGAAGTTATAAGGGTGAAGGTGGTCTAAATCAACCCTCTGATTGCCATAAACCCTTCCTAATCTGAAACAAAAATAATCTAGTAATAGCCAGAAATAAGAAGAGTATTGCGTCATAATATCCTGAGAGGGTTAAATGATTCCTTAACCCTATATAGAACACAGATTAAACAAATGATTGTTAATTTGTGATAAAGGGTTAAAATAATATCACCCAGTTTCAGAAAGATCCCTATTTGTTTCTGCTTATTTCGTTCACGAAGGTATAATATAGGGTAGCAATTTAGGGGAGAAGGGCCGTTTTTCTGGTCCCCCTTCTTCCTCATGTTTAGCCCCATTAGTTTTCAGATTGTATACGTTTGCCCCGTTAGTTTGTCGATTTTAAGACCTTTCGCCCTATTTCTTTGTAAATATTAAGACCTTTCGTGCTATTTAGGTGTCGATTATTTTCCTGGCGAACGATAGTGAGCCTGTAATTTTGGAAGAACCGGCCTTCGGCTGGGACATTTTTTTACCGAAAAATGTACCAAATATTCTAGAAGGGGGATCGAATTGAGATTTGTTTAAGCTTGATGGAGGTCTAGGGAGGAAGTCAAAACAAAATAGATAACACAATAAAACAAAAATAAATTTGTTTACCAAAAAGTTAACCATCCCCCCTCAACACCATATAATTAATAATGTGATGAACGGGTCATGCAATAACCTGGAAAGTTAACCATCCCCCCTCAACACCATATAATTAATAATGTGATGAACGGGTCATGCAATAACCTGGAAAGCGGATGGTTCTCACATCATGATCTGCTTACTTGAATATTCATGAGTACTCAACCACCTAAGATAATCTATATTCATCTAGTATTAATGCTAAGTGCCCTCACTTGATACCAGGACAAGATTCTAAGGAAAACCAAACGGAAAACAATACACACATATATATATATATACAGTGCGAGATATGCTGTAAGATATGTTTCAGGCACTTAAATATTGCTTCATCGATAAACAGAGAAATGTAATCGAGCGAGGTCTTCGTCTGTCTTTATTTTATGGGCAGTCATTATTAAGGCAATATTTATAGGTTTTTCTGCCTTGGTATGAGCAACTAAACTGAACTTCTAAGCACCAAAATACTTTAAAACCTTTCGCTAGTCCAAAATTCATTATATATATACTTGGGACAGACGAGAACATACCCATTTATCGCAAATGTTATAATGCACTACAGTACATATGTTTGTTGATCTAGAAGACCTATTATATGGCCATCGATGAAAACATTATGATGATTGATTCATAACAACATTCGTAGGTGTACAGTATTTAGAATCATATGATCTTAGCGATATTTCATAACACAAGTATGCCAGTTTTTCATATACAGATTTGGTATTATATATATATATATATATATATATATATATATATATATATATATATATATATATATATATATATATATATATTGTGCTATTTAGGTGTCGATTATTTTCCTGGCGAACGATAGTGAGCCTGTAATTTTGGAAAAACCGGCCTTCGGCGGGGAAATTTGTCTTCCGAAAAATGTACAAATTAATCTAGAAGGGGCATCTAATGGATGTTTTTTTAAGTTTGACAGAGGTCTAGGGAGGAAACTAGAACAAAACAAATAAAAATGAAAAATAAAATGGACCAAAAAGTGAACCATCCCCCATTAGAGATAGCTAGTTTGTGTTATGACTATTTGCATTACTATTGAGGAAGAAATCAACCTCAAATAAACCGTTCCCCACTTAACCCTTTCACGCATATGACACAATGTTGAGCCTATTGGGGATACTTTAAAGTCTTTGTTACCATCAGGGGTATTTAGAAACCTTTAGTTTAGTTACTTCAACCTCTGCAGTTGTCTTTGAGTTAGCTGTGGGCAGAAAGCTAATTTTGGAGAGGTAATTAAAAGAGTGAGAGAACTCTATTTCTTATTGTTATTCTGGCAACCTCCGCGTCATAAATGCATGAAAGGGTTAAGAGGGAGGTAGTCGCTTTTTATAAACTTCCTTCCGCCTCATGTTTAGCATATTATATTCAACTCATTGGTGCGTCCCCATCTCGAATATTGCATGCAATGCTGGTCACCTTACTACAGAAAGGACATAAATAAACTTGAAAATGTGCAACTCAGTCACTAAAATTATACCTAGATTGCGTAATAAACCGTACGAAGAGCGTTTAAAAGAACTAAATTTGTTTAGCCTAACAAAGCGCAGAATGAGAGGTGACCTAATAGAGGTGTTCAAAATCTTCAAGCGATTCCGCAACCTAAATGTAAGCGAATTATTCACGATCAATCAAGCAAATACGAGAAACAATGGTTATAAGATTATAGGCAAGCGTTTTCATTCTCATGAGGCGAAGCATTTCTTCTTCAACTGTGTTGTGAATATTTGGAACAGACTACCCTCGACCATTGTACACTGTAATACTGTCGAACTATTCAAGAACCATCTGGATAAACACTTGGAAAATAACCCCCAATTAACAGTTTCATTCAAAATAACGTGCGATGAAGTGACAACGCATAACACAATGTATATTGATATTCATACACCTGTTCCCTTTCACAATTGTAGTAATAGAGTTAGCTTAGATTACAAATCATCTTAATTTTCTCCCCGTCCAATCCGAAATTGTCAGTTTTTCTATACTTCATGTTATTTTTCCAACTGTTTCGATGCCAGTATTAGCTGGAGGGAGTGATGGGTGGGGAGGAGCCTTCTTCTTTGCTATCCTTTTCTCTACCTCGTAGTCAATAGATTAATAGTTTTAGATATCCAAACTGCCCCGTAAAGACCAATATAGGTCTGTTACAGTTTGTTCTCCTTTGTATTCCATTGTATGTTAGTTTAGATATTTTATGACGTTTGTTCCGTTAGTTTGAAGATTGTGAGACCTTTCGCCCCAATTATTTGTCAATTTAAAGACGTTTCGTGCCATTTGGGTGTCGATATTTTCCTGGCGAGCGATAGCAAGCCTGACATTTTAGAAGAAACTGGCCTTCGGCCGGGAAATGTTTCTACCGAAAAAATGTACACATTTATCTTGAAAGGGGGTCAAGGGAGTGTTTTTAAAGCTTGATGGAGGTCTATCGAGGAAACTAAAAAATATATAAATCAATATACTGTATATATATATATATATATATATATATATATATATATATATATATATATATATATATATATATATATATATATACATACAGTATATATAGACCATAAAACAAGCACTACCCCTTAAGTGTTGTTTAAGAATACGGGGGATATTGTTAGACAAACTCTTAACATAAACCATCTCTTTGTTTGGCATTGATTTGTTTATTTTGCAATGGTATTGAGACCAAGCCTGATGATAGATTTGCACTGGTATTGAGACCAAGCCTGATGATAGATTTCCCGAGATGGATGAAAACCTCAATTAAGAAAGAGTATCTTATTGACAACATTTGGCACATGGCGTCTTCAGAGGGACTTGATGAAATATTATGTATTTTACACCAACCAACTTCACATCTAAACTCAATTAATGAAATCAACAAATACATGTGCAACATTGACAACTTGCGAGTTTCGTTCTATAAGGAAGTTGGAGCTGTAGATATTGATATACAACATAATTAACTGTTAAAATACGGTTGTAGTACATTTATAAAACATACACCGTATTTCAACATACTCTTTAGCCATTAGAAACCTACATAATTATTGCATTTATGTTTACCATCAATGTCTACAGCTCCAACTTCCTTATAGCCTGAAACTCGCAAGTGGTCAATTGTGTGAATGAAGGTGTTTTAATCCATGCTCTTATTTTCCTTGAGCTCATATTTACATAATTGTCTTAGAAAACTGATTTAAGGGGAGATGGGCCGGTTTTGTGGACCACTTTCTCCCTCGTCCTTAGCCGCATTAGTTTTGACATTATAAGACGGTCGGCCCATTAGTTTGAAAATGTTAACACGTTTCGCCCCATTTCGTTGTCAATGTTACCTTTCATGCCATTTAGGTGTCGATTTTTTCCTGGCGAGCGATAGCGAGCCTGTAATTTTAAGACGAACCGGCCTTTGGCCGTGAAATTTACAATATTTTGGTTCCTAAATGTATCTACCATCAGTCTAGTTTCCGATACCAGTGTAAAATAATCCAGAAATATTGCCAGAAAAATGTTGATAATCGAATGTTGACTACATAAGCTCTCGTGTGATACCGGCTTTAGTGTCAAATAGTGTCAATTGACCGCACAAAGGTCAACATGATTAAAGGGGTAGTGCTTGGTGGCTGGTCTATATATTTATGTATTAATTTATGTTAGAGTTTCCTCACTAGACCTCCATCAAGCTTAGAAAAACACCCCCTAGTCCCCCTTTCAGGATAAATGTGTACATTTTTCGGTAGAAAAATGTCCAAGCCAATGGCTGATTCTTTCTAAAATTAGAGGCTCGATTTCGCTCGCCAGGAAAAAAATCGACACCTAAAAGGCACGAACGGCTTTAATATTGACAAACAAATGAAGCGAAAGGTATCAAAATCGCCAAACTAACAAACCGAACGTCTTAATACCTTCACACTAATATGCTAAACAAGAGAAAGAAGGTGGTCCAGAAAATAGTGAGTATTACCCCCTTAACCCCTTCTGTACCGGTGACGTCTTTTTAACCTTACTCTGGTTGCCATTAGATGATTTTATTCAGTTTCAAAAGGACGTCCAGCATTTAACAACATTCAAACTCTCGCACTTAACCCTTTTTACTACCACAGCTCCTTCCTAAGGGAGGATGGGGGTATATATTTGCTAATTTATATATATATTTAATATTTTTTAGTTTCCTCCCTAGACCTTCATCAATATAAAAGTAACGTCCATTTGATTCCCCCTCTAGATTAGTTTGTACATTTTTCGTTAGACAAATGTCCTGGCCAAAGGCCGATTCTTCCTAAAATTACAGGCTCGCTTTCGCTCGCCAGGACAAAATCGAAACGTAAATGGCACAAAAAGTCTTTAAATTAACAAAGAAATGAGGTGAAAGGTCATTAAATCGACAAATTAATGGGGCAAACGTCTTAATAATCTCAAAACTAATGGGACTAAGCCTGAGGGAGAAGGGGGGGGGGGGGGGGGTGCTGAAAAACGCCCCATCTCCCCCTAATGCTTGAAGAGAGAACTATAAGTCAATGTCTCGTGCAGACCTTAATTGACTCTCTATAATTACTTATATATATATATATATATATATATATATATATACAGTATATATATATATATATATATATATATATATATATATATATATATATATATATATATATATATATATATATATATATATATATATATATATATATATATATATATATATATATATATATATATATAGCTGACAGGGCTAGGATTCGAACCATATAGGCAGGAGGTCCAGCCACCTACACCATCACGAGAGTTAAAAGAAGGAATTTGATACTTCTACCAGTAGTCCCCCCATCAGATCCTTCGGCTCTATATGTTAGACATATATTATATGTCTATATACAGTATATGTTAGACATATATTATATGTCTATATACAGTATATGTTAGACATATATTATATGTCTATATACAGTATATGTTAGACATATATTATATGTCTATATACAGTATGTTAGACATATATTATATGTCTATATACAGTATATGTTAGACATATATTATATGTCTATATACAGTATATGTTAGACATATATTATATGTCTATATACAGTATATGTTAGACATATATTATATGTCTATATACAGTATATGTTAGACATATATTATATGTCTATATACAGTATATGTTAGACATATATTATATGTCTATATACAGTATATGTTAGACATATATTATATGTCTATATACAGTATATGTTAGACATATATTATATGTCTATATACAGTATATGTTAGTAAACAGTTATTGACACCGTAATTTGAACATTCATGTAAACTTCACTAGTTACCGATGGCCAATTCAGGTAAATGCGACGTAATAAGCAATGAATATGTTACTCCTGAACAGAAATAATAAATGATAAGCACACACGAATTATGAATGTATATTGACTAACTCCTTTAACGGGGCCCACCTCTGTTTTGTTCTCTCTCTCTCCCTCTCTCTCTCTGGGTTGTATCCATTCGGCCCCATTCAGCCTACTGTTTTAAATCGTTTACCTCCAACCAGGTGTCGATTTTTTCCTGGCGATCGGTAGCGAGCCAGCATATTTTGTAATATGTTTTTTTACAGCAGGCTAAATTTTTACAATTTTCGATAGAAAAATGTTTCCAGCGAAGCCGGATTTGTTCATAAAATATGTACAAAGGAGTACAAAGGAAATCAAGCAACAACATAGCTAGTGACCCCTTTAGGCTGCTTGTGCTCCAAAACACTGAGGATCAAGTGTCCAAACAGTGGTTTAGAGTGGGTAAGGGAACATTGGAATGGGAACTACTGCTCTGGAGGTAATGTCCGTGGCAGGATTAAGATGTTAGTAGGGGACAGAAGGGTTAGTAACATAACACAATTATAAGTGATCTTTCATATATCTAGGAAGAAAAGAGTAATGCAATAATCCTTGATGAATCTGAGGGGGGAATAAAATATAGTTATTAATTTACAAACGCAGTCTGTCACGGGTTTGAGGCAAGATATATGTCTCGGCGAAGTTTAGAAGAATCAACGGTGCTGCAGTCTATAGCGTCTCGGGGAAGCCCATTCCACAAGTTGACAACTCGATTAAAGAAGAAATTCTTAGATTTGTGTGAGTTAAAAGATTTACCAATAATTTTGCAACCGTTTCCCCGCGTGTAATTATATTGGTCAGTAGTGAAGTACTTACTACTGTTCATATTGTCGATCCTTTGATGATTTTGAACACTTGAATTAAGTCGCCTCTTAACACCTTAAGAGCGGCCTAGGCGGTATATAATATGTAGCCACCAGCGGGGTGTTTTTACCCAAAATAGGGCTGTTTACGTGATCATTTTCATGCCTAAATAAGACCCAGAGCGTAAAACAAGTATCTATCCCTGAAAGGGCATAAACAGAGCTTTCCAATGACACCATAACGATCCTTTTATGATGGCTAGTTTTCTTGCAACAACCGTGCAACGCGAGTGCAAAAAGCATGTAATTCGGCCCTTTCCCCATACAATTCCGTATATAGCGAGTGAGAGAGGGAGGGAGGAGGTGGGATTCGTGTCAGTAGGTTCGCCGCGGTGGTCTGGAGCAGTCATACGCTCGCTACTCTCCTGCCACCACTTGTCTCTCTCTCAGCAACATTACGTGCTGAAATTGCCACACGACCTATGTCGAGCGCCGCCAGATAGTCCAGATTTATTATACTCGACTTATGTTGCGCCCCGACAGTTAGGGGTTAATCTACGCTGGGTTAAAGGAAATATATTTAATTATCTAAGACGCTCCTCGTATGGTTTGTTCTTTAGGCTAGGTATCATTTTGGTAACTCTACGTTGAACTCGTTCTAGCTTGTCTATATCTTTTTGGTAAAACAGGCACCAGGATTGAACGCAGTATTCCAGAGGAGGACGGACTAAGGAATTGTAAAGAGTTAGAATATTTTTTTTAGATTTATGCTCAAATTACCTGCCTATAAAGCCAATTATTTTGTTTGCTTTGTTAACAATATGCTTGCTCGCTATCGCTCCCCAGGAAGAAATCGACACCTGGATGGGGATAAACGTCTTATAACAGTAGGCTGAATGGGGCCGAATGGATACAACTCAGAGAAAGAGAAAAAGGGAGAGAAAAAAGCATGTTACCCCCCTTACATACTAATTTTAATTGTACATCCTTAATATACATTCGGCAAACATTACTAGGTACTGTACATCATAGTATTACATCGAAAGAGGAAGGTAGTCTCTCTCTCGAACTCTCTTGCTCTCTCTCTGTATATCTTTCTCTCTCTCGCTCTCTTTCTCTCTCTCTCTCTCTCTCTCTCTCTCTCTCTCTCTCTCTCTCTCTCTCTCTCGCTCTCTTTCTCTCTCTCTCTCGCGCGCGCTCTCAATCTCTCTCTCTCTCTCTTATAAACGAGGAATAATAGGAGAGAGGATTTATGTGTCTTGGACAGGATCTCTCAATAATTCAAGAAACACAACACATTGAAGCCAAATGCCCTGATACATTGATGACATGCATTACTATGTATTAGGTTCTATCATTATTTAAACACTTCTATTTTTACTTTTTACTTTTACTGCATCAATTTCTATCAACAATTATAAAATACATGCAATGCTTTGCCATCCTTTTATATTATATTTGTAGTACCTCAATTTGGGCTGCCATTCAACTGTTGGAATATAGTGTAATGTAAACCTGGTATAGCGCTACCTGTCATGTCATCCCTGTAGCTGGTGTTGGCATAGTGCTAACTTTGCCTCAGTAAAGCTAACAATGTTTACCTGCACCTGCAGTATCTGCATGCACACAATCTGTAACAGCACCATCACAAGAGTTTACTATATAACATAATTGACAGTCCATACTTACGCCACTCCTCCTTTTAGTAAAATTGTACATCACGCAGAAGTGTACGAACATAATATTATTTCTATTTTTCTCCATTAAATGGGAAGTAATGTCTGGGGTCATACTTTATGCTACAATTGACCTCAACACTATTCTATGTATCATTGCCCTTTTAGAGCCTGAGGTTTGTATTGCAGGTGAGTTATAGAGTCTGGTAAATGGGGTACTGCATATTGTTTTGGTTACCACAGGTTACCTTCCCGGGTGAATCAACACACATTTATATTAACCCCTTCTGTACCGGCGACGTCTTTGTAATTTTACTCTAGCTATATTTATACCGTTGTATTCAGTTTCATCCAGCAATTAACAGGCTTTGACTTATCTCACATAACCCTTTTTGCTACCAGAGATCGTCTAAAAGGAGTTAGAATAAACTTTACAAAGACGTCGCCGGTACAGAAGGGGTTAATGTCTAGTTCGTATTAACACTACTAGGTGAACAGAGGCACAGAGTCCTTTTTTTTTTTTTTTTTATTGTTTTCGTCGGGAAATTGAGACCCAATTCATGTTTTTGTGTGAGCCAAATGTACTAACCAAGATGCCACAGGACTCCCTCGAACCTAATTTATTAAAGTTTATTTTATAAATATTGCATTTCATATCTTGTAAATAATAATAATTACCGATTGTTCATCCACTACTATAATCAATATATTCATAGTTCGTAGTTAAGCTTAAGGGGACCGACCTGGTTTTCTTTCTGGGTGTTATCTATTTGGGCGCATTCAGCCTACTGTTTTAAGACGTTTCTGCCCATTCAGGTATCGATATTTTTTTGTCGAGCGATAGCGAGCCATCATTGTATGGATAAATCCGGCTTCGCCGGAGACATTTCTCTAGCGAAACATTTAAAAATTTAGTCAACTGTCTAAAACATAATCCAAAATATGCTGTAAGTCGACACTTGAATGAGGATAAACGTCATAAAACAAGTGGCTGAATGGGGTCGAATGGCTACTACCAAGATAGAACAAAAAAAGCGGGTCGGTCCCCTTAAGTGGATGATAAAACGAAAATTGAGTTCCATAACAATTATCAGTCTCTGGCTAGACAGACCATTACCACATGGTTAAGGGGGGATGGGCGTAATTATTTCCTCATGTTTATTTAGCTTCATATTTGTTTTTAGTTTCCTCTATAGACCTCCATCAAGCTTAAAAATGCACCCCCCTAGACACTCCTTCATGACAAATCTGTACATTTATCGATTATAAAAATTTCCCGGCCGAAGGCCGGTTCCTCTTAAATTATAGGCTCGCTTTCGCTCGCCAGGAAAACATCGACACCTAAATGACAGTCTTAATATTGACAAAGAAATGGGGCGAAAGGACTTACAATCACCAAACTAATGGGCCGAACGTCATACAATCTGAAAACTAATGGGGCTAAACACGTGGGAGAAGAGCGACCAGAAAAACTAATGGGGCTAAACACGTGGGAGAAGAGCGACCAGAAAAACGACCCGTCTCCCATTAAGAATTGAATTAGTTCGTACCTCAACTTTTTAAGGCCACCATTATCGTAGCAAGGGAGTTTATGCTGCCAGCCATCAATTTACTTTTTTTGCAACTGGCCATTCCCAGGATACTTACAATTATGGAGAGATCGATATTAGGAGACCCAGTGAACATGACAGGTATGGTCAGAGTCAGTAGTCGTGAACATGACTGGTATGGTCAGAGTCAGTAGTCGTGAACACTTACAGCATAGATCTTTGACATTGTAGCAACAGACGTTTAATATCTCTATTACCAGGTTCTAGCTTAAGAGGGTAGAAACTATCTGTTATGCGGGGTTGTAATGCAACTCGCTTTATTAGGTATTCTATTATAGTCCGTGTTTCGGATACTTAGAATCAGATAATGCTCAACAGGAACTTATCTCGCCTGATAAATTTTACTTCTAATTTACTCAATCACTTTCCAAAACACAATAAACACACGGAATAATTACACTCGCTTTTATTACAGAAACAAAGGTACATGGAAATGGGTGCATCAAACTCTCCACTATATTGAGTAGGAGTCAAATGTAATTCACAGGTGACTTACAAAGAGTTGTATAAGTTTTACTCTTTGATGAATAATATCGTCACTTACAAAGCATCAAACATGAAACATATCATTACATATGATAAACACATCACATAAATATTGATGACAATACCTATATGGGTCAAGTGTATATCGAGAGGAATAATAATTAATAATATATATGGACAGCTGAGATCATCTACTAAGATGCGCACAGGTATGCACGGCTATAACATAAATACAAATAGGCGCCGGCGCGGCCAAGGTACACGCTCAAAGGTTCCGCTCAAGGGGGTAAAGGTCAAACGGACTGAGGTCAGGGTAAATAAATATACGATTTAGTTCAACGTTAAACCGAGTATAGAAGATAATTATGAACTTCGCTTTACTCTAGATGGAATTATAATTTAATTTATGATTTACTATCAAAGAATAATTGTGAACAATCTCTCACACGATACACGAAAAATAAATTCAATCGTAAATTAGTTAAAATCACACGGAATGAGGAAATCAGATTCACAGTAAATATCGTGAATAAATTATAGCGGAATGATAGCTATAGATAAGTTGATTTGAATGAATTAACAAACGCGGAATAATAAGATTTGACTCAGAACGAAGTAGTATTACATGGAATAGCCGAAATGATGGCTAGGGAAGAAGTTTGAATGAATTAACAAACTACTGAAATAAGATAAAAAGACGCAGAACGAAGTAGCGACTTACTATAACTTGAATAGAAGTTAAAACGATATAGATACAGAACAAAGTAGTAACTTATCTGTCTATCTATCTATTGCCTGACGCCGTGATCCCCGAAGGGGTGGCCACGAACGAACCGCCCTCATGCACCTCTGTCCCCAGTCAGTTGACGCCCCTTATCAATAGACAAAATAATAGGCTGATGCATTCAGGAATGTATAATCTGAATTCCTAAATTGGTGGTGAAAGAATTACATAAACCGGGTAACGTATATGATGAGATTATTCACAGGAACTAATATAAATTAGACATTTTGAACATAGATTACTTTTGACTCAACGGAACGGGGTTTTTACTTTCAGCAGTGGCGACTTTATACTCTAAGTAATCTCTTACAACAACTGGACGTAGCACGGTCCTGAGTTTACGATTTTTAACATTTACAAAGGAAAATAGCTCTTGTTACACACTTCACTTCGACTTAGACACAATGAATAATAACACAACAGAATAAGATCTGAGAGCATTCACTAAGTATGACGTATAGTATCGACTATGTAACGTAGGTAAAAATAGGTGAATAAATGCTTGAACATAAAATAGAAAGATCACAGACCGTACTTATATAAAATAACTGCACCGATACAGTTCAATTAATATCACCTGTGTACTTAATTGACAAGGGGAGTCCTAGAAGCGGATTTCTAAGAAAAAGTTAAATTGAACATTTGCATACTTTATATTACCTTCACAAAAATGCTCAAAACTTATTAACACAGAGACACTTAGGGTACAGGTGTAGAGGAAAAGCAATATCCATGAGAGAGAATCTGGACGACGTAGGATTTGTAGTACTTCCCCTGACTGGATATCAAAGGGATCTTCCTAGCTCACATACACTAGAGCATGGCACTCCTGGTTCCTCCAACACACTCTCGGTCGCCACCCTCGTTGGACTTGACTATAGGGAGAATGGCTTGACCTATTGAGAAGTCTCGCCGACACGGTTATCTACCCACTAAAAGCTGAGCTAGTGAAAGGTATTACCTCGTGTTTGCAAACCTTCCATCGATTTCAGTCAGGCTATATTTGGATGATAATTTGAACTCAATTTGACCTATCTCAGAATAGTAGGGACATGGGGATTTCAATCTTTTAATCATTGTGAATGGAATTATTGTTCTAAAAATACACTCACCCTAATAATATATGGACATCGTTATTCTCTATATCTTAAGATTAAACTCTTAGTATAGAAAGTTTGTATGGCTGCAGGATAAATGTTTTTCTTATTTTCATCCTTCCTTGCTTTTTCAATGTTGCAGGCCATGCTTTCGTTCTTCCTATTTTCTTTTCTATTATTTAAACACTCGATGTGAGGTGATGTACAGTAGAGGGGATTCTCTTGGTCCCATCTGTGTAGGTAAGCCATTGGATTTTGGTGGGGAATTAGCATAAAATCCTCCTCATCGTAATCCAAATCTGGCTGCTGTTGGGTGCACGCCTTTCCTTTATGTCTCAGGCTCTGTGATTGGCTGGATAGGGGTCTCTGTAATTGGTCAGGGCTTGTACTTCCTGTAGGTCTCGGATGGCGTTCACTTTGGTGGGTAGACTGCAGTATTCCTGAAGGTATTAGAGCACGGGTAAACAGGGGGGACTGTGCGGTTTCCCTTTCCACCTTTACCTGTGTCCTTTTCCTCTCCTTAATCGCAGCTATTCTGACTCTGGCGGGTTGATCCTCCTCCTGATTTGTGAAGACCTCTGAGGGGGTTGCTTTGTCTATTGCTTGCATCCCCTCATCTCACTAACATTAATTATTGAATTGTCAACCACGCTATCTTAGCTGAAAAAATTGCTTGACGATAGCTAGAATATAATTATATAGATATACTCGTCGTGAACTCCCAGAGCACTAGCCCTTATACTTCAACAATACAAATATTAACCCTTTATCTTCTCTCAATATTCTCGGTGTCCCTTTTTCTTCTGCTCCCTCCATTACCAGTCATGCTAAGGCGGCCTCCCAGAAGCTGGGTGTGCTCAACCGCCTCAAGAAGTTCTTTACTGCTTTACAGCTTCTTGCTCTGTACAGGGGAACAGTGCGGCCTTGTATTGAGTATTGTTCACATGTGTGGGGAGGATCCTCTCACACAGCACTTCTAGACAAATTAGAAAGGAAAGCCTTTCGTATCATTAACTACCGTCCACTCACCGACTTTCTGCAATCTCTCTCTCTTTGCTGCAATGTTGCATCTCTTTCGTAATTCTGTCGCTACTACAATAATCAATGTTCCTCAGAGCTCTCTCAGTGTATACCACCTCCTCTACGTAGGGCACGTGGTACCCGTCCTGCAACACAATCCCAGCCCTATGCTGTGCAACTCTCCAACTCAATAGTGAAATGTTATTCCCAATCTTTCTTCTATTCAACAGCTGAGCTCTGGAACTCTATCCCTGAATCCATCTTTCTCTCATCCTATGACTTAAATTGCTTCAAGCTCCGTGTGTCCAGACATTTTGGCTCTAACATTCCTTGATTTTGGCCCTGTCACTCTTTCAACTCTGGGGGAGGCACTTGTCACAGGCAGTTTTGCCTTTTGTCTCCCTCATCCACATAGAAAAGAAAAACAATATACTGTATATATACAGTATATATATATACTGCAGATTTTGTTTTGTATAGGTCCGCACACTTACGATTGTATAGTTATCATGGCTTCTAAGTGTACGGTATAACGTTAGTCATGTCCACAATTTATACGCTATTACACTCCCTCGGTCATTCACCCAGCATGGTCTCTGTACTCTAACATTATCATAAGCCATTTGCATTCATTAACAAAGCTTTGTCTCAAAGATTGACCTCGTCTACTGTAGGTTACTGTATGGACTAGAGTGATCATTGGTACCATTTGCGAGAATATAATAAGTGTAAATGTTACATACATGTAAAGTGTTGTATTGTTGAGATTTATTATCAAATTATGTTGGTAAATATATGTTTATATTACTTGGTAGTAGATTATTGGAGTGTTTGTTGAAAATGCACCAACAGTCAAGACGAGTGTCCATGCTTCAATCCACTATACCGTGGCGTGATAAAGGATACTTAACCTTTTACTATTTATATAAAGGAGAAGGAATCTCCTACTCGGAGAATGTATTTTAATTCGAAACAGTCATAGGATCCATATCCAAGGATAACATACAGGGATCTTTACAAGTACCACCACGGAACTCTGGTTATAGAGATGTCATTTCATTCTCGCCCACCGAAGCACGAAAGTAATTAATATCAAGTATATCTCACAAATACATGTGAGGTACTAAATGTGTTATACTCTCAGCCGGACTCGAACCACCGACTTTCGGGGGGGGGGGGGGGTACTTGTAAAAATCCCTGTATGTTATCTTAGAATATGGACCCTACGACATTTGTTGAATTGAAATACATTCTCCAAGTAGGATTTCCCTTCTCCTCAATATAAGTAGGAAAAGGTTAAGCATCCTTTATCACGCCATGGTATAGTAGATTAAAGCATGGACACTCGTCCTGACTGTCGGTGGGTTAAGTCCGGCTGGGAGTATAACACATTTAGTTGCTCACGTGTATTTGTGACATATAATATATATATATATATATATATATATATATATATATATATATATATATATATATATATATATATATATATATATATATATATATATACAGTATATATAAGAACATAAGAACATAAGAAAATGGGAGTCTGCAGAAAGCCGATTGGCCTAAGCAAGGCAGATCCCTGTCCCACACAACCCCAATTACAAAGCCCAATTATAGGCTCAACACTCTAATACCCTGAGGATCATCTTACCAAAACGGTTAGAGATTAACGCAGGATTACGGGGGTCTGCAGAGCGCTGATTGGCCCAACCCTGCTGATCCCCCTTCACACCCAACCCTTCTCGTCCATATACTTATCCAATTGTATCTTAAAGCTCCCTATCGTTTTTAATCGCACTATAGCACTTGGTATAAATATATATATATATATATATATATATATATATATATATATATATATATATATATATATATATATATATAGAGAGAGAGAGAGAGAGAGAGAGAGTTAGATATTTTCAACAAGAATAACAATAATTTGTTTTCGATAAATATCATGATAATTATTCCTTGGTGCTGGACCCAATTATCAAAGTATTAGATTGCGTGTACACTAGTAAGCGCATTTCACGCAATTCACGCCTCTATGCCCTGACAACCACGCCATGAAATACATAACAAAAAATAATCAATATTTACCTCAGTTTCTCTAGCGTTATCTATATATTGGCAAATGTGTTCTTGAAAGTCAAAGATATTGTGATAGGTCTACCCTTTAGATACATGACTAACTTTCAAGCAATTATGAGACTATTTTTGTATATTCAAATTTTCAAGACCCAAAGCTTATTGCACCTCAATATAAAATGTTCAATGAATTTGGACTCACCTGCGAGTTTTCGCTATCTAACTTCAGGCTGTGATTCTTACACACTTCTAGTAACTGAACCACTCATACACACCGCTATTGTTTACATTACCCTTTTGAGTACCAGCGACGTGTTATGTTCTATTCTAGCTATATTTAGACAATAGTGTGAAGCTTAGGAAGGATCTGTGGTAGGTAGAAGGGTGGGTTGAAAAGGTGTGAAGCCTAAATATTGCTAGAGGTTCTCCCTAATCTGAATAAAATCGTCCAATACTTGCCAGAAAATGACGAAAAGGACGTCCCTGGTACTTAAAGGGTTACTTCAAGGTGAAAATACATTAGTGGCGATAATTTCTTCAGCAACGTTTGTCTCTCAGGGTTAGAATATTAGTTTGTAATTTTTGCTTAAAAATGTATATACCTGCACTTGAGTTGTTAACCCTTTGAGGATCCTGACGCATTTTAACATCTTATTCTAGTATCATAGACGATGTTATATAAAATAGGAAGGATGTGGGAATTATAAGGTTAAAGACTGTCTCAAATAACCCTCTTACTACTCTATACCCATCCTAACCTTAATGCAATCGTCTAATATAGACTGAAAACCAAAATTAAATGCGTATAGGATCTTCAAAGGGACAATTTCACTGCAAAATATTAAAGGCATGGCCAATCAAAAATGGCTGAAATAATTATGTGATAATATAACAGTAACTTATCCATTCCTGTACCGCCGTCGTATTTCTTATTTTATTCTAGCTATATTTAGACGATTATGTGCAGCTTAGGAAGAGTCTGTGGAAATACAAAAAGAGTTAAGTGAGATACTTCAAGGCATATTAATTGCTGGAAGCCCATTTTCAACTGAAGTAAATCATCTAATAGTGGCCAAAACATAGTTAGAAAGACGTCGTCGGTACAGAAGGGGTTAATTATCTCGTACAGTACTAGTGACATCCTTTTAGTAATATTTTGGCTATTGTTGTACAATTATATTAAGCTTAGGAAAGACGTCTACCCATTAAAAGGCTACAGACTATCTCGATTCATCATTATAACTACAATATATCCTTCCTAAGCTTCATAAAATCGTGTAAATGTAGCTGAAAGCAAATAACAAAGACGTCACTGGTACTGTATGGGTAAATATTAATCATCCATTGCAAACCCCAATGTACTTGAATAAACTTATGAAAACATATGGTCCTCCCGGGATTCGAACTCGGGACACCCCATAACACCACATAACAATTATATTATTCTCTGACCTTATGGAGTATCTGGCCGCAGGGGGAAGGTGATCGGAGGCTTTAGATTCAGGAACCGGCAGGACCAGCACCACCATCCTCCCTCTACCCTGGTATGTCTCACACTGAGGCAGGTGGGCTTGGGGGCTATACTTGGGGCTACTATATAATACTCTGTGTTCTTCCCAGCTGACGGTAAATTGTCATGCCTTCCTTTTCATTTCTTGCCTATTATGAAGATTTGGAAGTGAAATATGTTATAAAATATGAAAGCTTGGTATTAAGGGGATCGACCTGCTTTTCCTCTCTGAGTTTTATTCATTTGGCACAATTCAACCTACTGTTTTAAGAAATTTGTTCTCATCCAGGTGTCGATTTTTTTCTGGCAAGCGATAGCGAGCCAGCATCCTATGGAGAAATCCGGCTTCGCCGGAGAATTTTGTTCTATCGAAAAATGTACATATTTAGCCACCTGTCTATCACATTATTCAAAATATGGTGGCTCGCTTACGCTCGCCAGGTATAAATTGACACCTGGATTAGGATAAACGTCTTAAAACAGTAGGCTGAATGGGGCCGAATGGATAAAACCCAGAGAGAGAAAAAGGAGGTATCCCCGTTTATTATGGTGAAGAGACATTGTATAGTTTGATATTTCTCTATCAACTATCTCCCTCACTCGCATAGGAAAAACAAACTCAGGTTCTTAATACGTAAAGGTTCAGGGAAAGATTTTTAGTTTTTGCTGGTGTTAGATTGCACTCTGTAAATTACAGTGTAATACCTCTGGTTCAGGACAGTTTGGATTCAGGGTGAGCTGCAATTTCAGAATAGTAATACTGTACTTTGTTCGCGATAGGTAAAGCTCTTAATTAATTAAAAAAATATTGTAGAACTTAAAACAACATTGCTCATTCGTGACATGTAGCAGTAAGGGAATGCTATATAGGGAGGTAATAACACATATATAGTGTAAATATGTATATATATATCTATATCTATCTATATATATATATATATATGTGTATGTAACTTCATAGCTGGAGGTAATAACACATATAGTGTAAATATGTATATATATATATATATATATATATATATCTCTATCTATATATATATATATATATATATATATATATATGTGTGTATATGTAACTTCTGTGTTAACTAAACGATCAGGAAAGACATAGCCGGCTAAGCACCTAGATTATGATAAGGTAGGTTCTGGATCAGATTAAGAAGGTTATTCTGGTCCCCCTTCTTCCTCATGTTTAGCCCCATTAGTTTCAGATTTTATGATGTTTGGTCTATTAGTTTGGCTATTTTAAGACTGTTCGCCCCGTTTCTTTGTCAATATTAAGACTTTGTCATTTAGGTTTCGATTTTTTCGTGGCGAGCGATAGCGAGCCTGTAATAAAAGAGAAACCGGCTATCGAAAAATGTACAACTTTATGTTGAAGGAGGGTCTTGGGCGGGTATGTTTTAAGCTTGATGGAGGTCTAGGGAGGAAACTAATGCAATAACTACAATATAAATAAATGAACCAATAATAAAGCCCCATCTGCCCTTAACCCGTTCTTTACCGGGGATGTCTTTTTAGCTTCAATCTGACTACTATTAGACGATGTTATTCAGCTTAATAAGTGCCTCCAGTAAATAACAGGCTTGGAACCATCTCCTCACCCTTTTTACTAACACAGATACTTCATAAATTGCACAATATCGTTTAAAAGTAGCTAGAATAAAATGAAAAAGATGTCATGGGTATAGAAGTGGTTAAAAAGAAGATCTGATAATGCCCCTTTCCTACTGGTGAGACAAGTCACGATTTTCGTCATTTCCGTCGCCGATGCCTTCGTTTTGTCAAATTAGCAAGAATACGTGGGACCTTCACAATTTCGACCTTACAAACAGATGACAAATTATACTGGGCGAAGATGTCGGCGACGCAATCGCCGACATCGGCGATGTTATCAGGGAAGTGAGCGATGTTTCGCCGATGAACCTCTGCGAGGCATTTTTTTAAGGCACAAATTCTTGCGATTCATCGTCGATCATCGGCGTTGGCATCGCACATACGTCGGCGAGATCGGCGAGGTGTGCGCAGCTGAGCGAATGTAACGTGAATGTGCTAATTGCAGAGTGGAATTAGCATATCACGCCAAACTAATGGGCCGAACGTCATAAAATGTGAAAACTAATGTGGTTAACCATGAGGAAGAAAGGGGACCAGAAAAACGACCCATCTCCCCTTAATTCGAAGGTTGGCAATGCCACGCCGGAGACATTTTTCTATCAAATAATGTACAAATTTAGCTTGCTCTCAAAACAAAAAATATATATGTTGGCTCGCTACCGCTCACCAGGAAAATATTGAAACCTGGATGGGGGTAAAAGTCTTAAAACAGTAGGCTGAACGGGGCGAACGGATACAAGGCAAAGAGAGAGGGAGAGAAATAGAAATACAAAAAAAACGAGGAGAGAGAGAGAGAAAGAGTAAACTAAAAAAAGCGAGGTGGGCTCAATTGTTAAGCCGTAACGCAAACATTGAGCCCACCTGCTGTTTGTTGTTTTCTCTTTCTCTCCCTCTCCTCGTTTTTTTATTGGTTTTCTATTTCTCTCCCTGTCTCTTTGCCTTGTATCCGTTCGGCCCCATTCAGCCTACTGTTTTAAGACGTTTATCCCCATCCAGGTGTCGATTTCTTCCTGGCGAGCGATAGGGAGCCAGCATTGTATGGAGAAATCCGGCTTCGCCGGAGAAATTTTTCTATCGAAAAATATACAAATTTAGCTTACTCTCAAAACAAAAATATATATATATATGTCGCTGAACATGATGGCGGTGTTTAGATTATTCTATCATCATTATTGGATTTTATAGAAATAAATCTATAACGATAGTTTTTCGCTCTTATAGAATCCATTCCGCAGCAAAATATTAACTCTGTCTGTTTTCACCAATAATAACTGTTTTTTATATTTTGTTGTTTTCATGAACGGCAAGAGGAAAGGTTATTCTATAAGATTTCATCAACAACAACAACAAAAATAACAATATGTGGAATTTTACCGTAGGTGAAAGATATCTCACTAGGCCTAATCATTTTTTTTTACCCACCTGCCGAAGGTGCTCTTTGGCATCGTCGATGTTCCCGCAACATCTGAGAGCATCGGCCGAAGGTGCTCTTTGGCATCGTCGATGTTCCCGGAACATCTGAGAGCATCGGCGACGGTGAGTATGGGTGAGTATCCATGCAGCGTTGCAAAGTTTTTTTTGTGCGAAACCATCCGCGATGTCTCGCCGATGTCGCAGATGATCGCAGAAACCCTTCGGCGATGCTCGACGACGATGCTTGCGAGTGTAACCGATCATCGTGAGTCCTCGTCCAAAATTTTGAACTGTGCGAACATTGTGCGACGACCCGCGAGGGCCCTTGCGAGGCCTGAGAGGCCTTGAGAGTCAAACGATTTTTTATGAGAGGTGTTGAGACATGTCACGAATGTGCCAATTTATTGGTTTCTGCGAGGAGAAAATCGTGACTTGTCTCACCAGTGGGAAAGGGGCATTAGGAGTAATAGCTCTTACGCATGATAAAGCATGATAAATAATAATGAATGCTCCGGGATAATTATTCCATCGTTATTATCACCGTTTATCACGTCATGCTTTGCTATATTATACGGTATATAATAGGCTACCCTCCTTTCAAACCAAAGAAAACATTAACCCATTCTGTATCGGCGACGTGTTTTTTATTTGATTCCAGCTAAATTTACACAATTATATATATTTTTGTTTGTTTCTATATTCCAACTACTCCCTCTCAGGCATAGGCTGAGAGCCTGTACATTCAACCGTTCTACATTGAACGGTGTAGCCTGTGAGGTCTCGTTCCAGTTTAGGGGGTGAGCCATGTGAAACACTTTCAGCTGCAACCAACCCTTGCCATCTTGCCTTTGCAGGATAAATGGAGCTTATTTGCTAACTCATGGCTCGAAGCAGCCCCATCTCTGAAGCTGCCTCACTCTAGTGCTTCACTGTCTCATCTCCTAGACTCGGACCCTCACTCTCAGAACGCCACCTATTGAGCAATAAACTCCCTGGGCATTGGCCCCCTGTAGAATATTTTGAGCATGGGAATATTCATACAGTGCTATTTAATCAGGGAACAATGAGGGTATTATTTGGCGTTTTTTGGTTTGGGCTTTGTGGTAATGCACTGATACTAGGTATAGCACTAATTCCATCCCAATAATATCTTCCCATTGACATATCAGGATTCGAACCCGGGTCCATTGGATTACCAGTCCAGTGGCAAGACCATGCCATCACACCTCCCCTATTAATATGAAGCTAAGGAAGGAAATATAGTAGCTAAAAGGATTAGTTGAGATAGTTTGCAGCCTTATAATTGATAAACGTACTTCCTTTTGTTTTAAGTTTGACGGACGTCTAGGGAGGAAACTAATAACAAAATATATAAAATATATATGAAATAATCGACCAAAACATATACCGTTCCCCTTTAAGCTTATTGTCCATTACGCGCTTATAAAGAGTTAATTTCGTCAGTGAATTGAGTTCGTATTGAAACTACTTCCAATAATTACTGTTTTTTTTTACCATGTTAGTTTATAAATTACATATCCGAAATTGTATTGATGATATGTAACAACAGAAAATGTAGCTGCATAAAATCATCTAGTATTATCTAGTATTATACCAACATCCCTTTAAGGGAGAGGTAGTCGCTTTTTCTGGACCCTCTTCTCCCTCATGTTTAGCATAATAGTGTTGACATTTTACGACTTTCGTTCCATTTGTTTGGCGATTTTGAGACCTTTCGCCTAATGTCTTTGTCAATATTAAAATCTTTCGTGCCATTTAGTGTCGATTTTTCCCTGGCGAGCGATAGCAACTCTGTAATTTGTCTACCGAAAAATGTACCAATTTATCTTGAAAGGGGGTCTAGGGGGTATTTTTTTAAAGCTTGATGGAGGTCTAGGGAGGAAACTAAAAAATAACTGAATAAATTACTATGTAGACCAAGGCACAAGCACTTCCCCCTTAGCCATGTAACTCTGACAGGTCCTTGCAAATGTGGATACAATTGGTTGAAAGTAACGCAAGTAAAGCAACACGTAGCCTCATCTGATTAACACTGTTTTAGCCCAGGGCAGAAGGGTGATCTTTAGGTTCTCCTCTGGTTCGCTCCATAAGTTTGGTGATCTCAAGATGTTTCATCCCAATAGTTTGGCTATAATAAGAAGTTTAATACCATTCAGGAGTTGATTTTTGTTGTCTGGGCGAGCGATAGCTAGCCTCTAACTTGGAAAAAATCGGCCTTCGGCCAGCAGCATTTAATGTTTCTGTTTTCGAAACATTTACAAATTTAGCTTGAGGGAGATCTAGATATGCATTTTTTTTGTTTTTGCATTTTTTGTAGTGTGGAAGTCTGGGAAGGCGTTTTGTTGTGTGGAAGTCTGGGAAGGCGTTTTGTGTGGAAGTCTGGGAAGGCGTTTTGTTGTGTGGAAGTCTGGGAAGGCGTTTTGTTGTGTGGAAGTCTGGGAAGGCGTTTTGTTGTGTGGAAGTCTGGGAAGGCGTTTTTGTTGTGTGGAAGTCTGGGAAGGCGTTTTGTTGTGTGGAAGTCTGGGAAGGAGTTTTGTTGTGTGGAAGTCTGGGAAGGCGTTTTGTTGTGTGGAAGTCTGGGAAGGCGTTTTGTTGTGTGGAAGTCTGGGAAGGCGTTTTGTTTTGTGGAAGTCTGGGAAGGCGTTTTGTTCTGTGGAAGTCTGAGAAGGTGTTTTGTTGTGTGGAAGTCTGGGAAGGCGTTTTGTTGTGTGGAAGTCTGGGAAGGCGTTTTGTTGTGTGGAAGTCTGGGAAGGCGTTTTGTTGTGTGGATGTCTGGGAAGGCGTTTTGTTGTGTGGAAGTCTGGGAAGGCGTTTTGTTGTGTGGAAGTCTGGGAAGGCGTTTTGTTGTGTGGAAGTCTGGGAAGGCGTTTTGTTGTGTGGAAGTCTGGGAAGGCGTTTTGTTGTGTGAAAGTCTGGGAAGGCGTTTTGTTGTGTGAAAGTCTGGGAAGGCGTTTTGTTGTGTGGAAGTCTGGGAAGGCGTTTTGTTGTGTGGAAGTCTGGGAAGGTGTTTTGTTGTGTGGAAGTCTGGGAAGGCGTTTTGTTGTGTGGAAGTCTGGGAAGGCGTTTTGTTGTGTGGAAGTCTGGGAAGGCGTTTTGTTGTGTGGAAGTCTGGGAAGGCGTTTTGTTGTGTGGAAGTCTGGGAAGGCGTTTTTGTTGTGTGGAAGTCTGGGAAGGCGTTTTGTTGTGTGGAAGTCTGGGAAGGCGTTTTGTTGTGTGGAAGTCTGGGAAGGCGTTTTGTTGTGTGGAAGTCTGGGAAGGCGTTTTGTTGTGTGGAAGTCTGGGAAGGCGTTTTTGTTGTGTGGAAGTCTGGGAAGGCGTTTTTGTTAGCCTAAGGGACAAACTAGAATGCAGTGCTCGAAAATGGTAAAACACAATCAAGCCAAAAAATCGTCAATAGTGATTAAACAAAATATCATAATAACCCACAAGAGGTCGGATCAGATGTTGGTAAAGAACTGAAACAATATGAGTAGACTAAATGAACTCCGTGTACGATGAAGCTCTTCCTTTCTTCTTTCCGACTTTTATTAGATGATTATATTCTGATTAGTAAGGGTATATGGAAGTCACAGGGTTAATTGACCACTTGCGAGTTTCGTTCTTTAAGGAAGATGGAGCTGTAGACATCGATATTTAGCAGAATCATTAGCTAAAATATGGTCATGGTACATAGTGGAGCAGATAACTGCAAATTTCAGGAGAATCGTTCAAATGGTGATGCAAGCATGAAATTTGGTACATGTGCCCTTCAAGGTCCATTCTTCTCAGAAATACCGCTGGTCACGCGAAGATCCAAGATGGCGGTCATATTTCAAGATGGCTGCCGTGCCTGACCATATATTGCTTAATTTTTTTTTAATTATTACCTGGTGAACATTTTAAGAGAAAACTGTTTCTTGCTAACCAGATTAATGAGAAGCACTGTTTTAATCATTGTCATAGTCTATAATTGGAATTTTAGAATGGCATCCAAGATGGCGTCCATTAATTTCATATGTTCATATCTAAGCAACTACTGAACATATATACATGATTGTTGGTGTGCACATACATTCTTTGGGTCAGATAATCCAATGGAGCCATTTTCACATTTGTTAGTAAGGACTGAGGCAGTGATGAGATCTTGCAAATATAATAGAGTGATGTCAACACACAACCAGGGCACACTGGTAACATCGCTGCTGTGCAACTCAGCATGGGGTTCAGTGTCAGCTTATTTTACTGTACTATACTATAAGTTGTAGTGTAGTTTAATTTAGTGTCCCAAATGCTTTCTAACAGCCCCATATCAATTAGCTACTAGACAGTAGTTGGTAGTTAGTAGATAGAGTTAGATAGCCCCACCTGAATTGACAGGGCGTGCCAGCGCGGGAGAGCCGAGCCAAGGGTAAGGGGGCTATACATGACTTGCTCATGTACTTACCTGGATGGTGTACAGATCACACGGGACTTAAACGGCACTGGATGAATGATCGGGCTAGGTGTAGGTCACCCGAACCTAGTTGTATCCCATAAAGTAATGTGTGTGTAATTTCGTTAAGGTGGTAAAAGGATAAACCCTCGGCCTTAATCAGAAAGCAAAATGGCAGATTCAAAATCCATTTTTCCCATAAGACAAACTGACTGGTCAAAGCCGTCATGGTCAAGGCAAATGATACAGATGTTGTGGTCATTGCAGTGAGTGCCTTTCCAGCCCTTCAGAGTTTGGGGCTAGAGCAGTTATGGGTGGCATTTGGTCACGGTCAAAGCCGGCGCTGGATCAGTGTGCATGGCCTGTATCGCTGTATGGGGCAGGAGAAGGCTAAAGGCATGTTATTCTTTCATGCCTTCACAGGGTGTGACACTGTTTCAGCCTTCCGTAACAAGGGAAAGAAAACTGCCTGGCAGACATGGGATGTTTGTACAGAGGCCTCCCCTGTCTTCTCCAAGCTGAGCCAGTACCCTCTTACAGTGGAAGATGGTGACCTGGAGATACTGGAGAGGTTTGTCATACTGATGTATGACAGGTCCAGCACTGCTACCACTGTGGATGAGGCCAGGCTTGACATGTTTGCCAGAAAATAGAGGCCTTATGAGGCCATTCCACCAACAAGAGCAGCTCTGCTTCAGCACACTAGACGAGCTGCCTTCCAGGCTGGTTATGTTTGGGCCCAAGCAACCCAGTGTCTACCAGAAGCAGAGAGTCCTGCTGACTGGGGATGGCAGAAGGTTGGTGAAGAATGGCACGTCATCTGGACAGCCAACTCCCCCATAGCCAAGAGTTGCGAACAGCTGACCAAATGTGGCTGTAAATCAGACTGTCGTGGCAGGTGCAAGTGCTACAGGCTGGGTCTCTCCTGTACAGCTCTGTGCACTTGCAAATGTGAGGTGTGAGTCTTTGATTCTATGGTATTTTTACTAATGTTATTTGTACTCAATGGATATGTATAAATGGTGTGAATTAGGCCGTTTCCTACGATATAATCTTCCTTCACTTTGTCTAGTTACTTATGACCCTGATGAGTTAATAATGTGACAAGTCTTTCTAATTCTCTGACCTCAAAAATGTAGGATTAGATGAAAAATCATTTGTCTAGCTCTACTAATAGCCAAGATATCACAAAATTTGTCTTTAACCCCAGAAGGCCGATACACTACTCAAATAGCACAGCTTTAAATAGCCTTTAAATAGCCTGCTGATGGCTGCTATTTACTTGTATGACGTCACGGTACTTTTGCGGTAATTTTCACCGAGTTCCAATATCACCGAAACTACCGTGATGTCAACACAATGGGTTTAAGGAAATTTCACTATGACAAAGGTGCGTAAACACGGAAAATCACGGAAAAGTTACCTCACGAAAACAAGCAATATCTCAGTAACTACTGGGCCTATGGAGCTGAATTTTTTTACGAGACAAAAGCTGAAAGTGACCTCTCTCACGTGCTATATGACTCATTTCTCTATCTTTATTCTTTGATTAGCTATTAAGCCATAAACAATACCGAAAATCGCCAAAAAAATCCGGCCTCCTCGGGTTAATGGCGGCCATCTTGGACGCCATCTTAGTTAAAGTCTAATATGCAACTGCTTTGGACAAAGCTACCTTCACTTACCACGTTCGAGCCAAACAAAAAATGGATTGGACAGTATTTATGTCTTTTTTTCTTTCAATTAACTGACCCATAACAGTAGGGCTCAGTCAGATGTGTCGGCCATCTTGAAAAATTGTCGCCATATTGAATTTTTGCGTGGCCAGCGGTATGTGCTTTGAAAGTGAGCTTTGAAGAATACCTGTACCAAATTTCATGCTTGCATCACCATTTGAACGATTGTTTCACTTATCTGCTTCACTAACATTCATAAATACACAAAACCCAATTAAACACCCCTTTTATCCATCAAAAACGTACATTAATATTGTATTTCTATTTTTATCAATGTTTATGACTTCCACTTCCTTATAGCTTGAAACTTGAAAGGGGTCAATTTGGAGTGTCTTTACTCCTTTAAGGGGGGTGATCTGATTTTTGTTATTTCTGTCCTTTTCTCTCTGTCTCTGGCTTGTATCCATTCGGCCCCATTCAGCCAACTATTTTAAGACGTTTATCCCCATCTCCATCTAGGTGTCGATTTCTTCCTGGCGAGTGATAGCGAGCCAGCATTATATAAAGAAATCCGGCTTCGCCGGAGAAATTTGTCTATCGAAAAATGTACAAATTTAGCCTGCTGTCAAAAAAAATAAAAAATATGCTGGCTCGCTGCCGCTCACCAGTTAAAAATTGACACTTGGATGGGGATAAACGTCATAAAACAGTAGGCTGAATGGGGCCAACTGGATACAAGCCAGAGAAAGATAGAAAAGGACAGAACAAAAACAGGTCACCCCCCTTAATGCCCGCTGATCCTTCCTAAGCTGTATAAAGCCGGCTAGCAATGGCCAGGATAAACTCTCAACACGCCTTATGATCCTGGAGGGTTTAAGGGGAGATGGATCGTTTTTCTGCTCCACCTCTTTTCTCATGTTTAGCCCCATTAGTTTTTTAAAAATTTATGAAGTTCGGCCCATTAGTTTATTGATTAGAAGACCTTTCGCCCCATTTCTTTGTCAATATTAAGATTTGTTGTGCCTTTTAGGTGTTTCTTTTTTTCCTGGCGAACGAAAGTGAGCCTCTAATTTTGGAAGAATCAGCCTTCACTTGGGACACTGATCTACCGAAAAATTTACACATTAATCTAGAAGGGGGATCTAATGGATGTTTTTTTTTTTTTTTGTTATGGAGGTCTAGGGAGGAAACTAGAAACATAACGAATAAATATATAAAATCGATCAAAAAGTGCACCCTCCCCCCTTAATGTATCTTACCATGATACACACCACCACACGGGAACATGAGAACCATACTACGATCATTATAATAGTGAACCCTCCACCCTTAATGTATCTTACCATGATACACACCACCACACGGGAACATGAGAACCATACTCCGATCATTATAATAGTGAACCCTCCACCCTTAATGTATCTTACCATGATACACACCACCACACGGGAACATGAGAACCATACTACGATCATTATAATAGTGAACCCTCCACCCTTAATGTATCTTACCATGATACACACCACCACACGGGAACATGAGAACCATACTCCGATCATTATAATAGTGAACCCTCCACCCTTAATGTATCTTACCATGATTCACACCACCACACGGGAACATGAGAACCATACTCCGATCATTATAATAGTCACGCTAGATATAGGCCGAAAATTCTGACCTCTAACCTTTGCAATTACAAAAGGGCCAGAGCAAATGGGCTTTAACTTTCCACACCTCTTCCGTACCTGACTCTTCCCAAACAGTAGATATATTAGCTAGTTTTCTGTAGTCGTTTGTGAGTTATGGAGATTATTGGTCAAGATTTTTGGGTTACTGTAAATTAACGTTTTTTTAACTTTATTCTGGCTGCTATTAGAAGATTCTATTCAGCTTAAAAAGAGCTTCCAGCAATAAACAGGATTCGAACTATCTAGCTTAACCATTTTTACCACCACAAATCCTCCTTAAACTGGACAAAGTCGTCTAAATATAGCTAGAATAAAATAAAAATGAAATCACCGGTACAGAATGTGTTAATAAGGTAGGCTTGTGCTATGTCTACCATTCCAATATTGGTTATCTCTTGTATATAACATTGCAACAACCTTATGAACATATTTGTATTTACTTGTTTATATAGTTACCTTTTTGTTTATTTATACATTTATTCACTTATTTTCCTCCGAGACCTCCATCAAACTTAAAACAAATACTCACTATTATTAACTTATTTTCCTACCAGACTTCCATTAAACTTAAAAATATAACTCCTAGACTCCTTGTTCGAGATAAATTTGTGCATATTTCGGTAGACAAATGCCTCCTTCGTAAATTGCAGGCTCCCTATCACTTGCCATGAACATTATGACACGTAAATGGCCAAACTAATGGGGTGAATGATTTAAACTTTGA
Source organism: Paralithodes platypus (assembly GCA_032716605.1). Taxonomy (NCBI): domain Eukaryota; kingdom Metazoa; phylum Arthropoda; class Malacostraca; order Decapoda; family Lithodidae; genus Paralithodes; species Paralithodes platypus. The sequence goes on along the minus strand of CM064518.1, from coordinate 12,151,703 downwards.
GAGCTGCTAGGAGAAGGGGGTCCAGACAAAAAACATCCTCTTAACTCTAAACGGTTCATGCAATCTCGAGTCAAGCAACAAGTAGCGTCAGATGATTATAGGAGCGAAACCATATGAGATAGCTTTATCAACCCTTTCTATACTGGCGACGTCTTTTTAATTTAATTCCAGCTACATTTAGACGATTGTCTGCAGTTTGAGAAGGATCTGTGGTTTTAATACTTAATAATATCGTCTAACAGTAGCCAGAATAAAGTCAAAATAACGACACCGGTACTGAAGGGGTTCTAATCAGGAGCCAAACCTATAAGAAAGTAGACTAAATTAATGTATAATTGTCCATGAAACACCACACGGGAGCACTCTAGCCATTCAATAAATCCAAACTATCTCAAATTAGGGGCAGATCGCTAGGAATCCACCTCCACTTGAAACATTCCCCTACTCCTTAATGAGCCTGAGGAGTATATACAATACACATACATACATACAATGGGGTATGAGCCTGAGGAGTATATACAATATACATACATACATACAATGGGGTATGAGCCTGAGGAGTATATACAATATACATACATACATACAATGGGGTATGAGCCTGAGGAGTATATACAATATACATACATACATACACCTCAATGGGGTATGAGCCTGAGGAGTATATACAATATACATACATACATACACCTCAATGGGGTATGAGCCTGAGGAGTATATACAATATACATACATACATACACCTCAATGGGGTATGAGCCTGAGGAGTATATACAATATACATACATACATACAATGGGGTATGAGCCTGAGGAGTAAATACAATATACATACATACATACAATGGGATATGAGCCTGAGGAGTATATACAATATACATACATACATACATAAAATGGGGTATGAGCCTGAGGAGTATATACAATATACATACATACATACAATGGGGTATGAGCCTGAGGAGTATATACAATATACATACATACATACACCTCAATGGGGTATGAGCCTGAGGAGTATATACAATATACATACATACATACAATGGGGTATGAGCCTGAGGAGTATATACAATATACATACATACATTCATCTCAAATAACCATCTATCTACCACAGATCCCTCTTAAGGGGAGGTGGGCCGTTTATTTGCCTTTTTATTGATCTTTTTACGATTTTCTTAGTTTCCTCCCTATACCTCCATCAAATTAAAAAAAAAATATCCATTAGATCCCCCTTGTAGATTAATTTGTACATTTTTCGGTAGAAAAATATCTCGGCCGAAGGCCGGTTCTTCCAACATTACAGGCTCACTATCGTTCGCCAGGGAAAACTTTGACACCTGAATAGCACAAAAGGTCTAAATATTGACGAAGAAATTGGGCGAAAGCTCTTAAAATCGACTAAATAATGGGGTAAACTTGTTAACATCTGAACACTAATGGGGCTAAACATGAGGGAGAAAGTAGTCCAGAAAATCAGCCTATCCCCCCTTGAGCAGCACAACATCGTCTAAACGTAGCTAAGACATAATAACAAAGACATCAAACACATTGAAAAGGTTAAAGTAACCATGAGCTACACACTATGAGAGAGTAGACTAAACTAATATACAGTATGGCTTACCATGACACACAGCACACACGGCAGTATATTAGAGTAGACTAAACTAATATACAGTATGGCTTACCATGACACACAGCACACACGGCAGTATATTAGACCCACGCCGAGCATTGTAATAGTCACGCTAGGGAGTCTTCCTACACCTCTATCATTCCAACACTGGGTATATATCTCTTAAGGGAGCCCACCTCGCTTTTTTCTCTTTCTCTCCCTCTCTCTTTGGCTTGTATCCATTCGGCCCCATTCAGCCTACTGTGTTAAGACGTTTACCCTTATCCAGGTGTCAATATTTTCCTGGTGAGCGGTAGCGAGCCAGCATACACTGGGTATATATTTTTGTTTTGACAGCAAGCTAAATGTGTACGTTTTTCGATAGAAAATTTTCTCCGGCGAAGCCGGATTTATCCATACAATTCAGGCTCGCTATCGCTCGCCAGGAAGAAATCGACACCTGGATGGGGATAAACGTCTTAAAACAGTTGGCTGAATGGGGCCGAATGGATACAAGCCAGGGAAAGAGAAAAAAGACGAGAAAGAAAAAGAAAGCCGGTGACCCCCTCAATCATTTCACGAACAGAACGCGATTTCCAACCCTTTCTGGGATACTTAAAAGCCTTTATGACCATCAGGGGTGTTTATAAACTTTTAGTTTAGTTACTTCAACCTCTGCAGTTGTCTTTGAGTTAGCTGTAGGCAGAAAACAAATTTTGGAGAGGTAATTATGAAATTGAGAGAACTCTATTTCTGAATGATAAACGGCAACCCCAGAGTTCACAGGAAATCGAGAGGGTTAATATAAATTTAACCTCTGACTATCTTATACCCTTCCTTATTTGAATAAAGTCCTCTTATAATAGCGAGAATTGACTGTTAAAAGGCGTCTCAAAAAGAGGCTCCAGTCCTGACGCTATTCTTGACTTACAGTGTGCTGGCTTAATAATCCAGAATTGCTGATAGCCTCTGAAGTCCTATTTCAACTAACTAACTAATCTGAATACTGCTAGAATAAAAATATGTCGTCGGTACAGAAGGGGTTAAGGGAAGAGGGGTCGTTTATCTAGACCCCCTTCTCCCTCATGATTAGCCCCATTAGTTTTCAGATTGGCTATATTAAAACTTCTAGCCCCATTCCTTTGTAAATATTAAGACTTTTCGTGTCAATTAGGTGTCGATTTTTTCCTAGCGAGCGATAGCAAGCTTGTAATTAAAGAGAAACCGGGAAATTTTTCTATCGAAGAATGTACAAATGTATCTTGAAGGAGGGTCTTGTGGGTGTTTGTTTAAGCTTGATGGAGGTCTAGCGAGGAAACTTTTATAAAATTATAAACAAAGATACATATATGAGGAAATCTATATCTCTATCTATCTCTCTCTCTCTCTCTATATATATATATATATATATATATATATATATATATATATATACAGTATATCTATCTATCTATCTATCTATCTGTTTCTTTACGAGACAGCTTCGAAAATTTAAGAAATATAAGGGCAGCATTGGTATCTTGGAGTGTAATAGAAAACGGCTTCACTACTGCTGACCCATCATTAATGGCATAATGAGCAGCGAGACAAGTCCTATATTGACAAACAAACACACCCGCACTGGACACTTACCGACGAACCTTCTTGACACCTTTTGAAACTTCCAAATGATCAAACGGACCTTCGAATTGTGTGCCAGTAATGCTGATGAGCCAGGACCTTTCTGCCTCCAGGTGTGCCAGTGGTGCTGATGACCTAGGACCTTTCTGCCTCCAGGTGTGCCAGTGGTGCTGATGAGCCAGGACCTTTCTGCCTCCAGGTGTGCCAGTGGTGCTGCCAGGCCTTCTGCCTTGCCAGTGGTGCTGACCTTTCTGCCTCCAGGTGTGCCAGTGGTGCTGATGAGCCCGGACCTTTCTGCCTCCAGGTGTGCCAGTGGTGCTGATGAGCCAGGACCTTTCTGCCTCCAGGTGTGCCAGTGGTGCTGATGAGCCAGGACCTTTCTGCCTCCAGGTGTGCCAGTGGTGCTGATGAGCCAGGACCTTTCTGCCTCCAGGTGTGCCAGTGGTGCTGATGAGCCAGGACCTTTCTACCTCCAGGTGTGCCAGTGGTGCTGATGAGCCAAGACCTTTCTGCATCCAGGTGTGCCAGTGGTGCTGATGAGCCAGGACCTTTCTGCCTCCAGGTGTGCCAGTGGTGCTGATGAGCCAGGACCTTTCTGCCTCCAGGTGTGCCAGTGGTGCTGATGAGCCAGGACCTTTCTGCCTCCAGGTGTGCCAGTGGTGCTGATGAGCCAGGACCTTTCTGCCTCCAGGTGTGCCAGTGGTGCTGATGTGCCAGGACCTTTCTGCCTCCAGGTGTGCCAGTGGTGCTGATGAGTTAGGACCTTTCAGCCTCCAGGTGTGCCAGTGGTGCTGATGAGCCAGTACCTTTCTGCCTCCAGGTGTGCCAGTGGTGCTGATGAGCCAGGACCTTTCTGGCTCCGGGTGTGCCAGTGGTGCTATTGAGCCAGGACCTTTCTGCCTCCAGGTGTGCCAGTGGTGCTTATGACCTCGGACCTTTCTGCCTCCAGGTGTGCCAGTGGTGCTGATGAGCCAGGACCTTTCTGCCTCCAGGTGTGCCAGTGGTGCTGATGAGCCAGGACCTTTCTGCCTCCAGGTGTGCCAGTGGTGCTGATGAGCCAGGACCTTTCTGCCTCCAGGTGTGCCAGTGGTGCTGATGAGCCAGGACCTTTCTGCCTCCGGGTGTGCCAGTGGTGCTGATGAGCCAGGACTTTGCTTCCTCCAGGTGTGCCAGTGGTGCTGATGAGCCAGGACCTTTCTGTCGCCAGGTGTGCCAGTGGTGCTGATGAGCCAGGACCTCTCTGCCTCCAGGTGTGCCAGTGGTGCTGATGAGCCAGGACCTTTCTGCCTCCAGGTGTGCCAGTGGTGCTGATGAGCCAGGACCTTTCTGCCTCCAGGTGTGCCAGTGGTGCTGATGAGCCAGGACCTTTCTGCCTCCAGGTGTGCCAGTGGTGCTGATGAGCCAGGACCTTTCTGCCTCCAGGTGTGCCAGTGGTGCTGATGAGCTAGGACCTTTCTGCCTCCAGGTGTGGCAGAGGTGCTGATGAGCCAGGACCTTTCTGCCTCCAGGTGTGCCAGTGGTGCTGATGAGCCAGGACCTTTCTGCCTTCAGGTGTGCCAGTGGTGCTGATGAGCCAGGACCCTTCTGCCTCCAGGTGTGCCAGTGGTTTAATAGGCCTACCAGTGTTTGACCTCATGACTATGTTTCAGTTACCAGTGATAAATAGACTTTGACTCCAGAGGTAAAGGAAGTTATATGTGTTTTCTTTAAATTAAGAATTATTAAATCAAGAAAATGGATTACTTCAAATATGTTGAGAATTCTCTTCTCGCCTATGTCTCGTCAGCACGTCATTCTAAAACTAGAGATGAAATAATAAATGCATGGTACATCATTATTCTATGATGAAAATGACATAAAGAAGGCCAAGGAACTACTGTATAAAAAAGCAAATGAGAAGATTGTGTGGAGACGGTCAGAAAAAAAACTAAGAGAAAACTTCATTGACATAGTTGAACTTCTGGAAAGATGCGAAAATGAAAATGTGAAAATTCCAAAGTTTGTTACAGCTAAATTTGACGGTTTTCCTCCTCCGTATGGATTTGATCTTATTGGTGGTTATATTAGAACATTGGTTGATGAGATAAATTATATGGCAGAGGAGGTAAAGTGCTTAAAGGATGCAAGAATTGACAATATTCGTAGTATAGATGATGGTTACATAATTAAAGAGGAACTCTTGGAAATTAAGGGATTACTGAAAGCGATAAAACAAAACAATATGAAGAATGATCTGAGAAGAGATAGTATAATCTTTGAAAACATTAACAAATTGTTAATTGATAATAATGAGAATGATCCTAGTGATCCTAATCAGGTACCTTCTTTTAGTGAGGAAGTGGAACAACTGTTGAATACTGTTGGAGAACCATCGGCTCCTGCTCTAAGTCAACTAAGTAGTCATTCAGACAGTGATACCGTCCATTCACCATTACGGTTGCCCAGGTATAGTGATGTACTGTGTGGAGAGACTGGTCCTGTTACTGTAGCCACTGACGAGGTGCCTGGTTATGATCAGTATCAGACACCAGATCAGTCAGCTGTGGCTCCTACTGTTACAGCTCCTACTGTTCAAGTGGTCAGACCAAAAGCAGGGTCAGCACATTTTAGGAACATGAGAAGTCCTCGCCTACAAGACAAACACTCTGAAGATATCAGACGAGAGAAGAAACGAATGGTTGATGATGAAGGTTTTACGGTGGTACAAAATAAACGGACACAGAACCCTGGTAATGGAAAACTGATGAGTAGTGGTGGTAGCAGCAGGAACCAGACGAGAGTTAACCAAGGAAACCATAGTGTGAGTGAATAGAGGTGGAAACGACCACAAGGTGTGACAGGTACCATGAATATTACCAATGCTAAATTTAGAGGTAAATGTACACCTAAAACAGCTGATATGTATATAGTTAATGTTGACTTAGAAACCCCTAGTTGTGATATATCTGACTATATTCAGAATGAACTTCATGTTAAAGTTTTTAATTGCACTGAACTTGAGTCTAAATTTGTGAGGGATTGGAAATCATTTAAGGTAACTATTGACATGAAAGAGAGAGAAGAGTTATTGCATCCAGAATATTGGCCGAGTAGTGTTGAGATACGGAAATACTATAATTCTAAGTCTAAAGGACAATAGTTTTACCTGTAAATCTGTTGTTTTCTTAATCTTCTTATTATTGTAAAATGGTCAGAATTGTGTCTTATAACTGTAATTCTGTGAGAAACAACGCTGAAACTGTTAAAACATTAACTAATGAATATGATATCATATTACTACAGGAAATAATGTTATTGAAAGATGACCTACCTTTTCTTAAATCAATTAACGATAAATTTGATGGAATAGCTTGTGTGAAGGATAAGTCAAATGAAGGTATATTGGAAGGTCGACCGTCTAAAGGCGTTGCAACATTGTGGAAGAAAACCCTTAGTACTATTATCGAACCCATTTACTGTAATGATATAATACTGGGAATTTCAATTTTAACTGAATCAATGCCAATCTTACTTTTGAATGTTTATCTTCCTTGTGACAAACAAAATTATGATTCCTTAGATTAATTTCCAAATGCTCTGGCAACTCTTGAAAACGTCCTATGTGAGCAACACATATGTAATATACTTATTGCTGGGGATTTTAATGCTAATACCGATAGAGGTCGATTTGGGAGAGATTTGTTGTACTTCTTAGAACATAGGAATTTATCTCTTGCTGATTCTACGTATTTACCAAATGAGTCCTTTACATATCTATGTCCAGCCAAAAATTCCACTAGCTGGATTGATCATATAACTGCATCAGAAAATATCCTTAAAAACATTGATGACATTGTTATACGATATGACCTTGCTCTGTTTGACCACTTCCCCTTAGCATTTGAGTTGTGTGTTGATGTGTCTATTGCAATGACTTTAACTCGGGAGACAAGTACACATGATTCTGTTGACTGGAAGTTATTTAGTAATCTGGATGTAGTTACAGAATATAAAAGAAACATTAACTCATTAATTGATAAATTGAATATGATAATAATATTGTGGAATGCCTAGACTGTGGTACATATCGATGTGCTGATACAAATCATATTGATGACTTAACCCATCTTTATAACAATATAGTGTCCATACTTTTGAAAGCTTCTTCTTAATATAATTATGAATCAAAGAATAATCAAAGGGTGGTACCTGGCTGGAATAATCATGTGCAGGGCTTATATAAACTAGCAAGAAATAGATTTTTAAACTGGAAAATGATAGGATGTCCGACATCTGGTCCACAATTAGATGAAATGAAGAAGCCTAGGAAAGAGTTTAAGAATGCCTTGAAAGTTGTCAAGAAAAATGAAATGAGGATTAGAAATGATAAATTACTTGATTCGCTAAGCAATAAGAAATATAAGGTATTCTGGAGAGAAGTTAAACAGGTAAAGAATAATAATGCCGGAACTTTCCTGAATGTAAACATTAAAGTAGAATGTGATGCCAATAAGATTGTGGAGCTTTTTTCGAATAAATTTAAATGTATATTTGATGATAGCAATTGTCAGAATGCAAAAGACTTACAATATGATAAATTATGTATGCCAGTTAGAAAAGGTGAAACATATGGTAGTATAACGACATATGATATGTCAAAAGCTATATCAGACCTCAACTGTGGAATAGGCCCTGATAATATTCATTCAAACCATCTGAAATATTGTCCTGAAGAAATGCTAATGTTAATATCAAAATTGTTTTCTTCTTGTATTGTTCATGGTTATTTACCATCAAAGATGACATATGGAATCATCATGCCTTTAATCAAAGATAAATATAAGAATCAATCATCAATTGACAATCATAGACCAATAATGTTATCTTCAAACTTTATGAAATTATTTGAATACTGTTTACAATACAAAATAATGAGATATGTAAACTTAAATGATAGGCAACATGGTTTCAGGGAGAAATATTCAACTTCCACAGCCTGTATGGTATTGAAAGAAACGGTATTAAAGGTACACTAGTAGTGGGTCAAATGTGTATGCCTGTTTCATTGATTTTAGTAAAGCCTTTTATAAAGTTAATAATTTTAAACTTTTAAATAAGCTTTTAGCAATGGATATTCGAATGTTTATTGTAAATATATTGTTTTATTTTTACCGACATCAGGCTGTCATGGTTAAATATGAATGTACTTTTGCTAAGAAATGGGCAATAAGGAATGGAGTTAGACAAGGAGGTGTGCTATCACCATTATTATTTTCTATATACATTGACTCTATCTTAAATGAACTGACTACATGTAAACAAGGGTGCAGTCTTGGATTGCATTCTTATAATATAATTGCCTATGCAGATGACCTTGTATTAATGGCTCCATCAGCTAAAGGTTTACAATATTTGATGGATAAAGTACAAGTGTCATCAACATCATTAGATTTAACAATTAACGAGAGTAAGACAGTTTGTATGTTTTTTAAATGCAATAACGATCGTACAGTAGGCCCTGAAATATATTTGAATGGTAACATTTTAAACTCTGTTGCTGACCATAAATATCTTGGTTTTATTATTGATAGCAATCTGTATAATGACAAAGACATAGTTAGATGTAGAACTAAATTTTATAATGAATTAATTGTATTTTAAGGAAGTTTGGCACAATTGATGTTAATGTTTTTATATATCTTTTTCAAAGTTAGTTTGAATTGTTATGGGTCTGAACTATGGTTTTTCAACAAGAAGTGTTACATTGCTCTTAAACAATTTGCAGTTGGGTACCATAAAGCCATAAAGAAAATATTGAATGTGAAGTATTGGGAGAGCAACCATTATGTGTGGCCTGATCACATTTAAGCATTATATTAACTGGATACAAAATAGATGTCCATAGAACTCTCATGAATCCATGTACCTTTGTTAGTAAAAACATTATATACTTCAAGCAAAGATAATTTATTGTTAAAGACGTGGAGAAAACATTGATGGATGTATATGGATTTATTGTTAAAGACGTGGAGAAAACATTGATGGATGTATATGGATTTATTGTTAAAGACGTGGAGACAACATAGATGGATGTATATGGATTTTATTGTTAAAGACGTGGAGAAAACATTGATGGATGTATATGGATTTATTGTTAAAGACGTGGAGAAAACATTGATGGATGTATATGGATTTATTGTTAAAGACGTGGAGAAAACATTGATGGATGTATATGGATTTATTGTTAAAGACGTGGAGAAAACATTGATGGATGTATATGGATTTATTGTTAAAGACGTGGAGAAAACATTGATGGATGTATATGGATTTATTGTTAAAGACGTGGAGAAAACATTGATGGATGTATATGGATTTATTGTTAAAGACGTGGAGAAAACATTGATGGATGTATATGGATTTATTGTTAAAGACGTGGAGAAAACATTGATGGATGTATATGGATTTATTGTTAAAGACGTGGAGAAAACATTGATGGATGTATATGGATTTATTGTTAAAGACGTGGAGAAAACATTGATGGATGCATATGGATTTATTGTTAAAGACGTGGAGAAAACATTGATGGATATATATGGATTTATTGTTAAAGACGTGGAGAAAACATTGATGGATGTATATGGATTTATTGTTAAAAACGTGGAGAAAACATTGATGGATGTATATGGATTTATTGTTAAAGACGTCGTGGAAACATTGATGGATGTATATGGATTTATTGTTAAAGACGTGGAGAAAACATTGATGGATGTATATGGATTTATTGTTAGTGACGTGGAGAAAACATTGATGGATGTATATGGATTTATTGTTAGTGACGTGGAGAAAACATTGATGGATGTATATGGATTTATTGTTAGTGACGTGGAGAAAACATTGATGGATGTATATGGATTTATTGTTAAAGACGTGGAGAAAACATTGATGGATGTATATGGATTTATTGTTAAAGACGTGGAGAAAACATTGATGGATGTATATGGATTTATTGTTAAAGACGTGGAGAAAACATTGATGGATGTATATGGATTTCGGAACTTAATTACAAATGATATCTATGCAATAAAGGCAAGCATATTTCACGTGCAGCATAATGAGCCCACATTGCGGTAAGGAAAGAACAATATATATATACATTTTTTTGTTCTTATTTTATGAATATGTTAGACACAATGTGTGTGAAAATATATACTGTACACTGTATGTGTATTCATTATTACTATTTTTTGTTTTAACCAATATGTAAAAAGCACACCTTGTATCTTTTTATGAAATACAAATATGACTGACTGACTGACTCTCTCTTTCTATCTATCTATATCTATTTATCTATCTATCTATCTATCTATCTATCTATCTATATCTCTCTCTCTCTCTCTCTCTCTTATATATATATATATATATATATATATATATATATATATATATATATATATATATATATATATCTATCTATCTCTATCAGATTCTTGGAAAATTAAAAATGGAGTGAGACAAGGTGGTATTCTGTCAACAGTTCTTTTTAATATTTACACTAATGACTTGATAGAAAAAGTATCTGAGAGTAGCACAGGCTGCAGGTTGGGTAACAGATCTAGCAACATAATTGCTTATGCCGATGACTTGGTTCTGCTTTCTCCTTCTGCATCAGGTCTACAAGAATGATTGAGCATAATTGAAATTGAAGCAAAGGCAATTGATATTGAAATTAATTCTAGTAAGTCCGTCTGTTTGTATTTTAAGTACAAAAACTAGAATGTCAAGGATCCGATTTTATATTTATATGAAAGTAAGTTAGAAGTTGTACAAGAATGTAGATATCTTGGCTTTGTGATGGATTGCAATTTACATAATGACAAAGATATAATAAGATGCAGGAATACGTTTTATAACGAATTCAATTGCCTTTTGCGGAAATGTTCTAGCGTTAGCTGTAATGTACTGTATTTAGTAAATTATTCCAGAGTTATTGTATGAGTTTTTATGGATCAGAATTGTGGTTCTGTAATAAGAAATGTTATGTCCCATTGAAACAATTTGCAATAGGCTTCCATAAAGCAATACAGAAAATGATGAAGCTAAGATACTGGGAGAGCAACCATAAGGCATGTCACCTTGCAGGACCAATGACGTTTAATCATTTTATAAAATGGCAGAGAATCAGGTTTAGTTATAAAATAATCAGTAATCCCTGCAAATATTTAAGAAAATGCCTGGTAAATGTGTCCGAGGATCTGTTCCTGGCTAACGAAGCCAAGGCCGTACTGCTTTCAGAGTATAACATTGAACGCATGATAGAAAATTACATAGATGCCATTAAGTCACGGATACTGTATGTTCAAAATAATGAACCCACCTTGCGGTAGGATGAAATTTTATACACTGTATATAATTATGTAAAATGTTACCATGTAACCTTTTATGAAATAAAGAATTAACTAACTAACTATCTATCTATCTATCTATCTATCTATCTCTATCTATAAACACTATCTAGGTATGTGGCATAACATACGTCTACCACTACCTCTCTCTGTGTGTGTATGTGGTCCATTAGTTGATCACCAAATTACCTCCCCTTGGCTGGCATCCAATCTATTACATAAGGTTGTTGTAGATAGGTTCAAGCCTTATATTTGGTTAGAGGTCCATCCTAAGCTGAAACAAAGGACGCCCCTGGTATTGCATGGGTTAAAGGAATAGTGCTTGTTTTATTTGGTCTATATTTATTTACTATATGTGTTTAGTTTCCTCGCTAGACCTCCATCAAACCTAAAAAACACCCCCTAGAACCCCTTTCAAGATATGTTTGTACATTTTTCGGTAAAAACATGTCCCGGCCGAAGGCCGGTTCTTTCTATAATTACAGGCTCCCTAGCACTCGCCAGGAAAAATCGACACCTAACTGGCACGAAAGGTCTTAACATTGACAACAAAATGGAGTGAAAGGTGTTAAAATCGCCAAACTAATGGACCGAACGTCATCAAACCTCATAACTAATGGGGATAAACATGATATAGAAGGGGGGCCAGAAAAGCGGCCCAACTCCCCCTTAGAAGCTACCTGAGGACTGTGGCATAGCATACTTCAACCATTGGTCCATTAGTTGATTACCAACAAAGCTACCGTGGGTTGTCATCCAATCTCTTACATAATGTTGTTGAAGAGATGTCTATGTTACCAGATAATTGACAACTGCTTATATGTTGTACCCCTATCTATAGAAACCAACCTGAAATATACATTATAGTGCATATATTATTCACATTCTATTTTGAACTGAGATTCTACAGTAGTTTCAGTACTTTACTTCAAATCCAAGCGACATTACGTATTTATATGCTCATTTATATATATGTATATTATATGTTTTAGTCTCCTCCCTTGATTTCAATCAAAATTAAATCAAACACCCCCTACACCCTCCTTAAAAATATATGTGTACATTTTTCGATAGAAAAGTTTCCCGGCCCAAGGTCGGTTCCTCTTAAATTACAGGCTCGCTTTCGCTCGGCAAGAAAAAAACGACACCTTAATGACATGAAAAGTATAAATATTGACAATGAAAAGGGGAGAAAGGCTTTAAAATCGCCAACCTAATAGGCCAAACGTCATAACATTGACAAATGCTGATATTTTGTGCCCCTGTCAAGAGAAACCAAGCTGAAATATACAGTCAGTCAGTAGCCTGCCCTTACTCCCACAAGGGGTAGGGAGGATTACCAAAAAACTCGAGAAAGGAAACAGAAGTGACAGGAGAAGAACACATAACAGTTCGCCCACAAAAAGCAAGCACACAAGCATTCAGAAGCGCCCATCACTCATCAGCCCCCGAAATCAATGGCTTCACCTCAGATTTTATTATACATCATAGTGGAAATAATATTGTATATGTTATGTTTTACTTCGATACTACAGTAGTTAAAGTACTTTACTCTGATGCAATCGACATGACGTATTTATTTGATAATTTATGTATATTTATATTATTGTTTTTAGTTTCCTCCCTAGACCTCAATTAAGCTTAACACAAAAATAAGACCCTCCTTCAAGATAAATTTGTACATTTGTACATTTCCAGGACGAAGGTCGGTTCCTCTTAAATTAAAGGCTCGCTATCGCACGCCAGGAAGAAGTCGACATTTAAATGACATTAAAAGTCTTAATATTGACAAAGAAATGGGGCGAAAGGTCATAAAATCGCCAAACTAATGGGCCAAACGTCTTAAAATCTGAAAACTAATAGGGATTAACATGAGGGAGAAGAGGGGCCAGAACAATGGCCCTTCTCCCCTTAAGACACTCCAAAGTTGATTAGTTTGAAAAATCTAGAAATCTCATCACCTCAGCTCGCCTATCTAAAACTAATCAAATACATTATAATGACCTGTGTTGGTAAAGTCAGTTATGACCAGAAAATTGCTTCACAGCATTCTCAGAGTTTCCCAGCTATTACCTTTATAATATTACTTACGAATTACTTTAGAATTGGTAAATTTGTTTACCACAAGGACCATATGCCTTATCATTTGAGCTAAAATATTGTGTATATACAGTATATATATATGCAAATGTCCTAGCTGTCAGGCTGGGTATATTGGCTGTTCAACCCGATCTCTTTCAAAATCAGAATTCATGATCATATTGGTAAGAACTACAGGTCTGGCCAATTCCTACAGAAAATGTCCTATTAAGGGGGTAGTACTCGCTTTTTATACACTCCCTTCTCCCTCATGTTTAGCTTATTAGTTTTGAGGTTTTAAGACGTTCGTTCCGTTACTTTAAAGATTTTAACACATTTCGCCCCATTTCGTTGTCAATTTAAAGAACTTTCGTGCCCCTTAGGTGTCGATTTTTGTTCCTGGCGAGCGATAGCGAGCCTCTAATTTTAGAAGGAACCGGCCTTTGGCCGGTTTATCTTGAAAGGGGGTCTACGGGGTGATTTGGATTAAGCTTGATGGAGGTCTAGCGAGGAAACTCAAAAATAAAGGAACACATTAATATATAGACCAGTCACCAAGTACTACCCCCTTAAGCTAGACATGACCACTCCCGAGACAATGATCAACCTTTCTCGTATGAGGATATTCAAATTACACCCTAATTTAGAAATCAATTCGGTGCTTTAACTTCCGAAAATTTGCTTGGATCACATGCTTTCATTAATTTCATTGGAGGTGTTTGGAGTTGGAGTGAAATAAATAACAATAGATTATCAAGAAACAAATCCCAGAACTGAATCTCTCAAATAGCTCATGAGTCGCGCTGCATTGTTCATTTGTGTCTCTAAATGTCCCCCTTTTTTCTTTTTGGTTCATCAGTTTCTTGTATATTCCTTGATTCCTCTGCCCAGTCTCCCAGTTGACCCTTGTGTGACAGGATGATTTATATTAAGTTGCTTTTATCACTTGGTAAGATTTAACCCACTGAGCCCCAGCTAGTTATAAATAAATGCACCACCAGGGACCGGCAGGTTTTGATTTTTGTTTTCCCAGAAACAATAGGGAATAAGTTAGGAATGAAGGAAAAACCAAAAAAAAACGATCGCCTAGGTCAAAAGGGGGTCCTACGGTGCACCCGAAAGTCGATTTTACAAGAGTAAAAATTTGAAGGCAAAAACACCCAAAAACCATGTTTTTGCGCACTCAACGCGCACGCGGTTGGACTTTGAGAGTTTTGAACCATCGGCAAGGTTGCGTGGGATACTTACACAGTTCCCATACAAATATGAGCCCTCTAGGTGCCATAGGACCGTAGTAATTAACATTGACGACACGTTGTCGTCGCTGGGGTTTAGCGTTACATACATTGCCGACGACACGTCGTCGCTGGGGTTCAGAGGGTTAATAGGATTTCTGTGATGTTATCTTTACATATTGTTTAATATGGACACTAGGATACCACTAAAAGAGTGACAATTTACAAAAAAAAAAAAATCTTTTCAATTGTTCTTTTCTGCTTGTTTAACGTGTTAGTTTCAGTAATATGTATTAATATTTCTAGTTTTTATATTACTCAATCAGTCTGTTTATATGTAGTAGTCGTTTTTAGTGCTTTTTGGATTCTGGGTGTATGGCGTTTCTCATTTTCTGTGTAACATTCATTTCGGTTGATGGTAAGTTTAAATATATATAATGAGTAGATGCAGGTGAAGATATTCAAATAGGTTAGAGTGCATTATTTTATAATTGTATTACCTGTTTAGATCCAATGCGTTTTAAGTATATAATTTTATTTATAGGATCTGTTTTTGTTTTTTTTACCTGATGGTTTCATGAAGGGGCAGAAAATTCAAATAAATGCATATTATCCATCATTGTACTACTCCTTTGGAAAGTGCAGTGCAGATATACTGATATATATATATATATATATTGTCACAATGACCAGGGTTTATAGGGTCTTTTAGGAGTAGCTAGACTTTAGTGGCGCCTAGCTGTCTTCTATATGCAGCTGTGCCAAGTCTATTAGAAAGACCTGGTATTGTGAGTTTCACTCCGATACCCTTCTAATTGCACGTCTAGTTTTGCCGTACCTCTAAGCATTTTTGTCTCAATAACTTTTGTGTAGAATAAGCCAATAGAGTGTCATCTGTTTCGGGTTAAAAATGCCCGTGGCAACGTCGGCTTGCAAGTTGGGAGGGAGGGGAGTGAGGAATGTTGCTCTTGTCTCGGGAGGAGGCGATTTTGCCGGCACCACAAGTTTATTTAATTACGTGACCATTGCAAGTTTTGTTGTGTTACAATAATAAGATATACTTTACTTTATCTGCCACGCTGTTTTAGCCAATATGTTAACACAGAGTGAGGGCAATCGGTACTAAATAGGGCAAGAATTGC
The DNA here is from genome assembly GCA_032716605.1 of Paralithodes platypus. Lineage (NCBI taxonomy): Eukaryota > Metazoa > Arthropoda > Malacostraca > Decapoda > Lithodidae > Paralithodes > Paralithodes platypus. Next base: position 12,135,629 of record CM064518.1, on the reverse strand, counting down.
TCACAAGGTGATACAAGCATAAAACTTTCCACAATAGTTCACAAAGACCTATTATACAATTTCAGGGCAGGAGCCACCGAGATTTCAGTGTTGCATAGCAACGGTTGCTAGGCAAATCATTTTCCTTAGCAACCGGCAGCAACAATGCAGTTTCTGGAAAACTGTGAGGTGCTATGGTTTTTTCTCAACTCCTTGTTCTAAAAAACATGTAGCATTGCATTTGGAGATCATATACAAGAATTATGTGGCATAAAATCCAATTTAGGGCAAGTCAGGCTATAAAAATGCCACTCCTAAAGCTTCAGACACTGTTGTCACAGTCACTTTTGCATTAAATTTTGCAGTAGGCTGTGCATTTTAGATGCGCATCAACACATTTGCAGTCTGTGCATCCTCCTCGGCAAGAACACTTCAGTAGTTCTGGGCAGGTTGCACTGGCTTCGGGCAAGTTAGACCACAGAGGCCTCCACTTTTCTGGGCAAGTCCATCCCCACTCACTTGGAGAGGGCAACTGTCGTTCTGGCACCGTGGTGCAGCCCCAGTGGTGCCCACCTTGTAGTACTGCCCTCTTCATGTGTTGCTGTAGAGCAGCCTTGGTTGGAGGTAGACATGATATCTGACGTCCTTTGTGGATGAACAGATTCTTTCTGACTTCATTGATGGAACGAGAAGTTGCTGCTCCTGACCCTTTGATGCGAGAGTGGTTAGACACTCGACTGACTGCTCATCCATGATGTCCTTTGTATGGAGTCTGAGAAGGTCCTGCCCTTCCTCCTCAAATGGGCTCCCCATGTCCTCCATTACACTAACTACCGCCTGAACCTGTCCAGCAAACAACTTCTGGGTTGACCGGGTTTGTTCATGATGGTTTCTTTGCCCAGAACGTTGTTGTTTCCCTACCATGGTAGCTTCAAACTCAGAAATTACTCTGACAAGTTCTGGTCCTGCCACTGCCCATCTCAAGAGGGAGTTTGCATCCTGGGTAAGCCCGATGATTCCGCCTTCATCCTTCATTACTCCATTGTTTTGTTCATGGCAGTGATCGACAGCAATGAGGGAGAATTTTCTCTGGGATTTTGCCACAACAAACTTGCCTTGCTGAAATTCTTTGGCAACATCTGGATGAGTGTGAGATAGACTGCTCATGTCACGCACATGTACGGACATCCAACGTGCGTAGTGGGTGTGGTTGAGACTGAAGAACCAAGGTGTCAATTTCTTCAATGTATCCACATACAAATCAAAGTCACCAGTACGTAGTGATCGCACAAATGTGAACAAGAGAAGTTCCAGCTCTAGACTCGTATGCCAGTACATGAACTGAGGACTTTCAGCTTTTCGCCGTTCACACCATGTGCTGAAAGTGTCTGTGGATTCTTCGGAATTGTTTGCAACATATCCATCATAAGCCTTCTTGAGAAGGATGTACAATGCACATGCAGTGAATTGGTGAGCATGACGGGTTCGAGTCACATGTGATGCCTTCAGGAAGGAGTCAGCAATGCCTGGTGTGGCAACATCAGCTTCCTGGAGAACTTGCACCCAACCACTTCCATCAAGCCAATGACCCAAAGCTTTCAAGCCTGTCATTTCAGTGTGTAGACCCCCCATAAGCATTACAAACTTGTCCTCACCATACAGTTCGGACATATTCCATTGCAGCTTCTTCAGTGTAGCATACAGAGGTTGGTCCCCTCTAATCACTGGAGTCTGGCCAGGGTTGAGGTGATGAACTGCTGACTTCACCACTTCCATGCAATGCCGAAGCATAGATGGTGAGCTGGCTTCCTCAACAAAGAGAGGCATCATGGCATTCACAGATGGCAGAATGTCTGGGTCTGGCACTCTGCTGGCATGGTATGCTGCCCAAGACAAAGTCGCCTCTGCTGATATGTCATCTGCATGATGTTTCTCAACATGACTCAGCCAGTCATATTCCTTGTCCATGTCCTTGGTCAAAGGGGTGTTGGAAGAAGCCAGGTCTGCAGGGATGGGTGGGACAAAGACGTCATTTTTTGGCAACCGTGTTGGTTTCAGTTCAGTGTACGAAAGGGGCAAGTCGCTCATTTTCCTCAACCCCCTCTCTTGAGTTATTGAATTAGTGAATCCTTGGCCATTGTCTTTATCTTCACAGACATCTCGCGGAGTGAGATTCTGGAACAAGGACAAGCTGGTGCCATGGAATGAACTTGTAGATGTCGCAGAGCTAGGGTTGTGGTCGATGTTGTCTGCAGCACTGGTGATGAAATGCCCTTTGCGAAGTTGAGGAGGACAGACTGTGCCAATCTGATGGTAATAGTCACAGACGTTATTACCCAATGATGTGATCAAGTCCATTGTGCGGTTGTATGATGCCGACATACCAAGAGTATATAGACTCTCAATCAACTTTCTATCTCTGGTTAGTGCATGAGCCTTAAGACCTACATAGACGGGTAGTGGCGTTTCACGATCTTTGCTGTGATATACTTGTGGATTTCTCACAGAATCCCTGCGTCCCTTGATGCTGTTGTACACCAACAGCTGAGCAATGGATAGTATTGGTTGGCTGATAGTTGTGTTGGATGTTTGATCTGTGATGTTTGAACCATTGATAAGCATGCTGACCAGTGACAAAAGGGACCATGGAACAGACTCCACTTGGCTGTTATGGCCAAACGATCCAGAGAATGTTATTTTGTGTGCGAAGATGTCCTGTCGGATCATTTCAGCAATTTGGGTCATCATGACACTCTGCTCGTCTCGATCAGTCTGGTATCCTTCTCGGAGAATAGAGCCAACATCTTCTTCACAAGCCATGAACACATCTCGTCCTTCTTTGTAAGCTTTCATCCTTGGGAGATGCATGAGAATGCGGTCTTTCAGATGCTTACTGTTTACTCGTGCAGTAACATCCACTCCAAGTTGATTTAGCCTGTCAGTGTAGAGCTTCACAAGATCTGCAAGTCTGAACACCTTCACATCCTCATCTTGCCTCTTCTCCTCAATGTAGGAAATCAGCTGAGCCAAAGCAATTCCTTTACATGTCTGGTCATCTGAGGCATCCTGATCCTGTGATACCTTTGCACGTGCTCTATTGTACAGGTTTGTAAGGCAGTTTGCATGATACTTTGCCTCCTGGGCAATAAGGTCTCCTGCACTTAATTTTGCAAGAAGATTTTCATCTTGTAGATCATGTGCGCATTTCCTCACACGAAAATCTAGTTGAAATGTACAGACTTCGCGGAGGTTCTCCTTTGTTTGCTGCTGGGAACAAAAGAAGCATTTGGGACAATTGCTGCCAACTGTTCCACTTGAGGCAGTATCACCACCACTGCTAGTCCTACGTGTGAAAATTCGTTTTGAAGCAGTCCCATCTTCCTCAGACTTGTGCTTTCGTTTTGCGCGTTCCAGTTTGGTATGTGAAAACTTCTGATAACAAGATTTGTGCCACTTTGCATTCTGTTCTTTCAATGTTAATTGAATACCATTCCCATGGTCAAGTCGTGCCATATTGATTTTGATTGGCATTGAGTCAAGGTTACTAAACTGTGTGATGTTGTCTACTATGGTTTCATAGCCTCTGTCAGTTGGTGATATGAGAGACTCTTTGGTGTCCAGTTGACAAAAACACAGATAGTCCAATCAGTTGCTTGAACAGATGAAGATGAGGCACTGGCCATTTCTGTGAATATTCAGTACGTCTTGACTATCACTGTGCGCAGATCAAATATATCAAACTTGCTGAAACTGGAAACAAAATATGATTAAGGCCGAGGGTTTATCCTTTTACCACCTTTATCAAATACATCTGTTGCACACATTCCTTTATGGGATACAACTAGGTTCAGTTCCCCTACACCTAGCCCGATCGTTCATCCAGTGCCATTTAAGTCCCGTGCGATCTGTACACCTTCCGGGTAATTCTTAAGCCCCGTTACCCTTGGCTCGGCTCTCCCGCGCTGGCACATCCTGTCAATTCAGGCGCGGCTATCTAACTACATCTACCAACTACAAACTACAGTTTAGTAGCTAGTGGATTTGGGGCTGTTAGATAGCATTTGGGACACTGATCTAGATATACTAGTACTTATTAAAGTACTAGTATATCTAGATCAGCTGGCTCTGAACCCCATGCTGAGTTACACAGCAGTGATGTCACCAGTGTCCCCTGGTTGTGTGCTGACATTCACTCTATTATATAGATGTATATGCTTTTATACATCTTTTGAACCATTTTAGGAGTGAATATAGGAAAATAAATAAAAGTACGAAGTCATAACACTTCATAGTAGTTCAGAAACTGCATCGTTGCTGCCGGTTGCTAAGGAAAATGCTTTGCCTAGCAACCGTTGCTATGCAATACAGAAATCTCAGTGGCTCCTGCTCTGAAATTGTAAAGTAGGTCCTTGTGAACATTTCCGGGAAGTTTCATGGTTGTATCACCTTGTGAGCAATTCTTGCACCCATTTCCTTGACGAGGCTGGCTCCCGCCAGCCACGCGAGGTCTCGCCATTCTCATCTCGGTGGTCAGACGAGATAGGTGGTGTCCTCTCTCTTGTGACCCATCAGTTTGCCCCTTTTGTTTGTCTTTGCTTTCACAGATATAAACGTATCGTAATTAACAGAGAATCCTAGATAGTAATTTCTTCTTTTAATTATTCTTTTCCTCTGATCAGCATTTTATTATATTTCATTTTTTGTTTTTATATTCTGTACCTCAGGTGGTTTACTTCGGGATCCGTGATAGGGAGAGCTGGGAGGCTTGCCGGGGTCCGGAGTTAATAATAAGCACTGTTAATCCCATAGACAGTCCACACACACACACACATCCATACCCTACATATTTTTCCCAGTGTTTGTGCTAAGGACCCGGTAACAACCTGGACGGTTCTGCCCCAGCGATTGTTTGTTCCCTATCTCGGGTTTCGAACTGAGGCAACGGAGTGTTTAATATTAATTACAGATCCAGCTTCAGTCTGGACCCCCACCCCCTGCCCCCATAGTTAAGTGAGTGTGGGAGGTGGACTCTCTAAGAGTTCATTGTTTCTGGGCGGTATCTCACTGGGGGGCCCAGGTTGAAGTAGGATATATTGGTGTGATATTAGAAGTGGTCAGGGCAACCTGCTTCCACTAATATCACCCCAAGTTTAGTAGTCATATTAGGGCACTGCCTTGTATTGTTAGTTCATTCTTATTATGTATACAATATTATTATGTGCAACTCTCTTGGGTTAAGAATGGATTACCGTTGGCTGGTTAGCGTACAGTTTAGTACTGTCGAGGGCGCGCATAGGCTCGAAGTACATCTGGTCTTCTTTCTTTGATGTCAGCTGGTAGCCAATGTATTTGACTGCTTTGATTATCCAACCAAGCATTGCTAATCCCGGTGTTGGTTTTGAGTTCTCGTAGCTAGTAAGTTACATGATTATTTCTGTTCTACATATTATTCAGAATAGGAGCAGGGCAGTGTGCACCTTAACACCTTACGAGCGGCCTATGCGGTTTATTTATGTGTACCGCCCAGCGGGGTGTTTTTAGCCAAAATAGGGCTGTTTACGTGATCATTTTCATGCCTAAATAAGACCCAGAACGTAAAACAAGTATCTATCCCTGAAAGGGCATAAACAGAGCTTTCGAATGACACCATAACGATCCTTGTATGATGGATAGTTTTCTTGCAATAACCGTGCAACGCGAGTGCAAAAAGCAGGTAATTCGGTACTTTCGGTACATAATTGAGTATGTAGCGAGTGAGAGAGGGAGGAGGGAGCTGAGATTTGTGTCAGTAGGTTCGCCGCGGTGGTCTGGAGCAGTCATACGCTCGCTAGTCTCCTGCCACCACTTGTCTCTCTCTCTCAGCCACATTACGTGCTGAAATTGCCACTCGAGTTATGTCGAGCGCCGCCACATAGTCCAGCTTTATTAAATACGACTTAAGTGGTGAGCCGCTAATAAAGGGTTAAGCCCTGAGAAGAGCCTGGAGGCGTTCATAGTGCTCTTACCTGTTGCGTCGTGGAGTTGCTTGGTAGAGAGACAAGGTGCATTGACAGTAGTAATTAATTTTGTATACAGTCTCTAAGCAACTGCGGTCCAGATTCGTAACAGTGGCGACCTTGCCCAGGATAATCAGAATAGTACCAGCAGTATTAATAAGATTTATTTTGATCAGAGGATTTTTTTTTTTGAATAGGTGTCTAGCATTTTCTATTTTACCATGTCTGAACAACAAGCAAGAGAGGAGGGGGAGAGTGTCGTGCCATCGCACATTACCAGTGAGGAGGATGCGAGAGTGTTCCTTCGGAGTTTTCCAGAATGGGAACAGATGCAGTTGAGACGGGTGGAGGAATTGAGGTTGATAGCATCAGTGTTGGGAGTAGAGGGGTCTCTTCTTACCATGAGGGAAGCATGTCAGCAGTATATATGGCAGTATTATTATGATGTTCTAGAGGAGGCTGAGCCAACAACTGTGCCGGCAGGAGGCTATATCTCACCTGCACGCTCTCCGCCGCGCACATTCAGTCCTTTTAATGATGGCATAACGTCTTCCCAGTTGACATGTCCTACTGTTGTTTCCCCGTTGTTGCCCGACGTGCCCCCTGGTGTGCCCCAACTTACTCAACCCCATTATTATCCTTTACACTCTACTCGTGCCGCTGGCTGGGCGGCACAGAACCAGGATACACCCCCCCCCCACCCCCCATTTATCCCAGCCGGATTTTCTACGATTCAGCCACGTTACCGTCCCGCTTATGTTCCTACACCACCCCCTACTTTTGCCCCGGTAGGGCTATCGAGTGATGCTCTAGTACAACTAGAGTTGAAATAATTGGAAATGCAGGAGAAAAGAGAAGAGAAAGAGAGAGAAACGCAGGAGAATAGAGAAGAGAAAGAGAGAGAGATGCAGGAGAGGTTAGAAACACAGAGAATGACAATAGAGTTACAAAGAACCAAAGTTGAGGTAGACGGGGGTAGGTACACAAGGGGACAAGTCGGCACGGTACACAGGGAGGAATCTAGCGAGTTAAGGTTGTCTCGTAGCCTGAAGCTTGTTCCCGCTTTTGACGAGGAAAAAGTCACTGAATGGTTCCAGCAATTTGAAAAGAACACGGGAGTTCGAGTGGCCACGGTTCCGGAACGCTGGGTGGTATTGGTGGCAAATGTTCTCAAGGGAAAAGCGCTCGAGGCATATGATAGGATGGCAGTGGAGGACTTAGCAGGGTATGATAATTTAAAGCAGGCTATCCTTAAGGCTTATGAACTCAGATCAGAAGCCTATCGCCTTAAATTTCGTAATGCAAGGAAGAAGCCTAATCATACTCGTGTTGAGTTTGCTAAGTACCTCCGTGATTGTTTGTCTCGTTGGCTTTTGAGTGAAAATGTAACCAATTTAAATGAGGCAGTTGAGCTTTTCCTGCTAGAACACTTTACCAACAATGTCGACAAAGAGATTTGCCAAAAGATCCGTGAGAAGCGCCCCGGCAAGCTGTCTGATGCTGCCGTGTGGGCTGATGATCGAGTGTTGGCAACCAAGGGTTTTACTGATCGTGCCAGATATGCCCCCCCCCCCCCCCACGACTGCACGTGACGAGAAGTACCGAGCAGGTGGAAGTGGAGGGTACAGTAAGAGTGGCCCTGGTCCCATACGTAATAATAACGGTGGAGACAAACAGAAATCACAAACTTCAGCCCGACCTGATTCCAGTGTTGGTAGGTGTTATGGGCGTAAACAGACCGGACATATTAAACCAAATTGTCCCAAGGCAAAGTCTTCTGCAGCGCTTACTAAGCCTGTGTCGTTTGTTGTTGGTATCCAGGGAGGAGGGGATGAATCTTTGTTACCGAGATTGGAGGCAGACCGAAGGGTGAAGCATGGGGTGCCAACGGCTGTGGCACAGCCTGCCCCCGATAAAGTGTCTCAACTAGGTACCAATGCAGGTCCAGAAGCCTCGCTCGCTTGGTGCCGGGCTTTCGTTCATGAGGGTGAAGTAGAGCTGTGTGGGAAGGTGTATCAAGTCAAGGTTCTTAGGGATTCGGGAGCTATGCAGTCCATGTGTTTGAACTTGACGGCGAAGCCTATCAAATCTGACGAATTTGTGCTATGTCGAGGTGTAAACACTGAGGCCTGTTATAGCTTCGTTCCTGTTCATCTTAGGTGTCCTGTAGTCACGGTGATGGCGAAGGTAGCGGTCGTGGACACATTGCGAGTGGAGGGGATTGATTTTCTGCTTGGAGCAGATATGGCAGGGAGTAGAGTCTTTCCACCTCCGGTAGTGGTGTCGGAGCAGGTACAGCCGGAGGAGAGGAACAAGGAGGCTAAGAAGCTGCCTCCCGATTTGTTTCCGGTGTGTGCGGGCACGAGATCTATGGCCCAGGTTGCACAGCCGGAGGAATTGTTTGGGGAGGAGATAGATCTGATCGAGGGGATGTACAGTAATGAATCTGCATCACCCATAGATTCGACTGATCTGCAGGGTGCCGAGGGTGTGCAGGACGAGGAGGAAAGCTCAGCAGAAAGCTCCTCACTCATTTCGCCCAGTGCCAGAGGTGATACTGAAGGGAGCAATCGGGTCCCTACGGGAGGACCGGTTGATCCTTTATCATCGAATCAGACCGACTTGGAGGCTATACCTAATCTTACCACCGTGGCACCGGGGGAGATTGGTGAGGTGCAGCAGAGTGATGCTTCATTGACACACTTGTTTTCTAAGGTCGGGGAGAGTACTACAGACAGACATAAGACCCATCAGCTCTGCCATATTAACATGTTGAAGAGGTACTATCGTGCTTCGGGCACACAGGCTATGTTGCTTACCGGGGCTAGCCGAGAGAGTGGCCTAGGCGCCGATCAGTCACCTGCTGGTGTTAACGAGGAGTTGTCTGAGGCAGTTTGTGCTACTGTATCCGCTCAGAACGGGTCAGTGGGAAAAATTGAGTCAGATACGTTCAATTTCTTGCCTATGTTATTGACTGAAGAGTTGGAGTCGGAGGTGCAGGGTGAGCCCGGGCCTGGTGCATGGTGGTTGGATAACCCGGGTCCCGGGGCTAGCGGTTCATGCACTGTGGGAACACCAGGCAAGGCTCCTGCAGTGCCTCTCAACCCCCCTCTGCACTCTCCCCAATTCTCCGGTCCCAGGGATCAGGATGCCATGTCTCGTTGCCCTGTCCTGGTTGTAGAAGGCATGAAGGAGGAGCAGAAGGAGGAGAGGGAGCATTTCCCAGGTGAGGCTGTGCCGGCTGGGACATGGGCCGAGAACGGGCACCTGGCCCTGCGGGAGAAATTGACCCATTTACCTCCAGAAAGGGTTGAGGAGATGTTTGCCACCTTGTGGGCTTATCCACACGTGTTCGGCGATGCACCAGGTTTGACATCTTGGGCGGTGCATGACATCGATGTGGGAGAGAATAAGCCTATAAAATTACCACCTTATAGAGTTAATCCACAGAAGCAGCTCGCTCTTGATGCTGAGCTGAGGTATATGGTTGACAAGGGCCTCTTCAAGAAAGGCTGGAGTGAGATGTCCAGCCCAGTAACTTTGCAGCCTAAGCCTGATGGTAAGATTCGCTTGTGTGTCGATTTTCGCAAAGTAAATTTACTCTCCAAGACAGATACCTACCCTTTACCGAGAGTCGATGACTCGGTAGACAAGATTGGGGCAGCCACGTTCATCACAAAAGTGGATTTAGTTAAAGGCTATTGGCAAGTCCCACTAACTGAACATGCCAAGAAAATTGCTAGTTTTGTGGTGGGTGGAGGAGTGTATCAGTGCCAGGTAATGCCTTATGGCTTGAAGAATGCTCCTGCCACATTTCAGCGGTTAATGGACAAGGTTGTGCATGAAGTCTCCAATTGTTTGGTCTACATAGATGATATTGTTGTTTATGACACAAATTGGACCGACCATTTGGCCAATGTGGGTGAGCTTTTCCAGAAGTTGTCTGAGGCTGGTTTAGTGGTAAACCTGGCAAAGTGCGAGTTCGTGCAGGCTCGGGTGCAATATCTGGGTAATGTTGTTGGCCACGGCCAGGTCTGTCCCCTTCGGGCGAAGGTGGAGGCTATCCAGAGTTTCCAAGCAACTCATAATTAGAAAGCCGTGCAACGTTCCCTTGGCATGATAGGCTATTATCGCCGGTTCATCAAAGGATATTCCACCGTGCTTGCCCCATTGACAAATTTGCTACAAAAGAACAAACCATTTAAATGGACAACAGAGTGTGAGCAGGCTTTCAAAGATGTCAAAAGCCTCCTCTGTTGCCATCTTATATTACGTGCCCCAGATTTCAACAGGCCTTTCGTCTTGGCAGTAGACGGGAGCTATGTGGGTGCCGGCTCTGTGTTGATGCAAGAGTTCGAAGATAATGTTGAGCACCCCATTTCCTACTTTTCGAAAAAGTTTAACCGAGCACAAAAAAAATATTCTGTGATCGAAAGGGAGTTGCTAGCTATTATTTTAAGTTTACACCATTTCGCTGTTTATTTGCCACCATAGGGCCCGTGCTCAGAATCTACTCTGACCATCATCCTTTGCAGTTTCTTAATAAACTCAAGGACATAAACCAGAGACTTACTCGCTGGAGTTTGATGTTGCAAGAATATCATCTCGATGTTAGGCACATCTGTGGTGTTGATAATGTCCTGGCAGACTGTTTGTCCCGTGAGTCCTCTGAGGGATGATAGGAGAGCACGAGCTTATTTATTAACCCTTATTTAGTGGCGAGCAACATAAGTCGAGTTAAATAAAGCTGGACTATGTGGCGGCGCTCGACATAACTCGAGTGGCAATTTCAGCACGTAATGTGGCTGAGAGAGAGAGACAAGTGGTGGCAGGAGACTAGCGAGCGTATGACTGCTCCAGACCACCGCGGCGAACCTACTGACACAAATCTCAGCTCCCTCCTCCCTCTCTCACTCGCTACATACTCAATTATGTACCGAAAGTACCGAATTACCTGCTTTTTGCACTCGCGTTGCACGGTTATTGCAAGAAAACTATCCATCATACAAGGATCGTTATGGTGTCATTCGAAAGCTCTGTTTATGCCCTTTCAGGGATAGGTACTTGTTTTACGTTCTGGGTCTTATTTAGGCATGAAAATGATCACGTAAACAGCCCTATTTTGGCTAAAAACACCCCGCTGTGCGGTACACATAAATAAACCGCATAGGCCGCTCGTAAGGTGTTAAGTAAGTCATATTTACTCATGTTAAAAAAAATCTATAAAATGTAAAAATACAAAAGACTGTCAATGTACATATTTTGCAGTTGTAAACTAATGATGAAAGTTTTGTTTCAAAGCTCCAAAACTCCCCCCCCCCCCAATGTAAGGGTGTCACAATGACCAGGGTCTATAGAGTCTTTTAGGAGTAGCTAGACTTTAGTGGCGCCTAGCTGTCTTCTATATGCAGCTGTGCCAAGTCTATTAGAAAGACCTGGTATTGGGAGTTTCACTCCGATACCCTTCTAATTGCACATGTCTAGTTTTGCCGTACCTCTAAGCATTTTTGTCTCAATAAACTTTTGTGTAGAATGAGCCAATAGAGTGGCATCTGTTTCGGGTTAAAATTGCCCGTGGCAACGTCGGCTTGCAAGTTGGGAGGGAGGGGAGTTAGGAATGTTGCTCTTGTCTCGGGTGGAGGCGATTTTCCCAGCACCACAAGTTTATTTAATTACGTGACCATTGCAAGTTTAGTTGTGTTACAATATTAAGATATACTCTATTTTATCTGCCACGCTGTTTAGCCAATATGTTAACACAGGAATAAGTTGGTATAAGTTATTCTTGTGACGTGTCTTAGTGTTATTATATCGTGTGGTGATCTATTGCAACCCTTTAGTTTGAGGCTGGCTCCCGCCAGCCACGCGTGTTCTCGCCATTCTTTGCTCGGCGGTCAGACTATATAGGTGGTGTCCTCTCTCTCTTGTGACCCATCAGTCTGCCCCTTTTGTTTGTCTTTGCTTGCACAGATATTAACGTAACGTAATTAACAGAGAATCCTGGACATTCATTTCTTCTTTTAATTATTCTTTTTCTCTGATCAGCATTTTATTATATTTCAATTTTTGTCTATATTCTGTACCTCCGGTGGTTTACTTCGGGATCCGTGATAGGGAGAGCTGGGAGGCTTGCCGGGGTCCTTAATAATAAGCACTGTTAATCCCATAGACAGTCCACACACACACACACATCCATACCCTACATATTGTTTCCAGTGTTTGTGCTTAGGACCCAGTAACAACCTTGACGGTTCTGCCCCAGCGATTGTTTGTTCCCTATCTCGGGTTTCGAACTGAGGCATCGGAGTGTTTAATATTAATTAGAAATCCAGCTTCAGTCTGGACCCCCCCCCCCCATAGTTAAGTGAGTGTGGGAGGTGGACTCTCTAAAGGCCGCGTCATACAGAACTCGAATCCACCAGAACCCACCGGAATGAATTCAAAAATTCAAATTTTAGCCACTTCTTCCCGATTCTGGTCTATTCTTGTACGTGTTCTTGTCTATTCTTGAGATTCGAGTGATGTATCGAGTGATTGATCGAGTGAGTGAGCAAAAAGTTAGTGCATGCGTTAACTTTCTACGATTTATCGAGTGAAAAAAACGTTAAAAATTATCGAGTTACATTCTAGTCGTATTCTAGTCGCATTCGAGTCGCATTATACCTATTCTAGTCATGTTCTGATGTAATTTTTATAGTCGATGCCGACTCGAATTACTTGAATGTAACTCGATGCCACTCGATAATGACCGGAAGTCAACTGGATGACAAGTTGATTATTCCACTTTAAAATTGAATGTAATGGAATGAGAGTTGAATATAACCCGAATTAAGAAGAATACAACTGGATGCCGACTAGAATATGACTGGTAGATGACTGCATACTTGCTTGATGTATCGAGTGTACACTGGATGTCGACTCGAACATGACTAGAAGTACTAGAATACAAGTGGAATCCAACTAGAAGGTAACTGGAATACAACCAGAATATAACTCGACTAGGTGCGGCCCCACGTGGGACATGTTAAGCCCCATTTGTTTAGAGATTATAAGGCATTCGGCCCATTAGTTTGGTTATTTTAACACCTTTCGCCCCATTTTGTTGTCAATTTTAAGACTTTTCGTACCATTTAGGTGTCGATTTTGTCCTGGCGAGCGAAAGCGAGCCTGAAATCTTAAGAGGAACCAGCCTTTGGCCGGGAAATTTTTCTACTGAAAAATTTAAAAAATGTTTTGAAGGTGTGTCTAGGGGTGTTTTTCTAAGCTAGATGGAAGCCCAGCGAGGAAACTTCCGATTTTCCTCTTGCTCTGAGGCTTTCGATACCTAACAATGCCTTCTGTGACTTCTGCCCTATCGAGGCTTTTTATCTATCTCTCTCTCTCTCTCTCTTGCCCATCGTTAACCCTTTCAGTACCGGTCCCGTCCTATTTAATTTACTCTGGCTATTACTAGACGATTTTATTCAGCTCAAAACTAACCAACAACTATCAGGCTTCGAACTATCTCACCTAGCAATTATTACTACCACAGATCCTTCTTAAACTACACGAAATCGTTTACAAATAGACGTCGCCGGTACAGAATGGGTTAAGGCTGATCATAATTGGCCTCCTGGGTGACAGTTGCAACTCTGTCGTTCTCTGCATCTCATTCTTCCTCCAACAACACAAGAAGGAGTGTGATGCAGGTTAGGAGGAATGGTTTCTGGGATTGATTTGGGCCAGGGTACAGGGGGTGATAGGGAAGAAATATTTGTGGACAGTGAAATGCCATAGGTTATATATTTTTATTAATGACCATCCCTATGAACTCATAATGGGTTAATTGTTATTAATGACCATCACTATCAACTCATAATTGGTTATTTGTTATTATTAATGACCATCACTATCAACTCATAATTGGTTATTTGTTATTATTAATGGCCATCACTATCAACTCATAATTGGTTATTTGTTATTATTAATGGCCATCACTATCAACTCATAATTGGTTATTTGTTATTATTAATGGCCATCACTATCAACTCATAATGGGTTAATTGTTATTATTAATGACCATCACTATCAACTCATAATGGGTTAATTGTTATTATTAATGACCATCACTATCAACTCATAATGGGTTAATTGTTATTATTAATGGCCATCACTATCAACTCATAATGGGTTAATTGTTATTAATGACCATCACTATCAACTCATAATGGGTTAATTGTTATTATTAATGGCCATCACTATGAACTCATAATGGGTTAATTGTTATTATTAATGGCCATCACTATCAACTCATAATTGGTTATTTGTTATTATTAATGGCCATCACTATCAACTCATAATGGGTTAATTGTTATTATTAATGACCATCACTATCAACTCATAATGGGGTGGTGATGGGCTGGTCTATCAGAGTGAGAACTGAGCGATCTCTGCCATACCCATAGCTTACTCTGACTGTTCCTTTTCCTTATATATTTTCTAGATCTCAAGTGACGGCGTCTCTTCCGTGGATTGACCTCCCAATCTACCAAGATTGGAAGCCAAAGCGTCACATTTTTCCTTTACCCCTCAACTTTCTCTTCATAATTGCTGAGGGGCACAGGGCCCTGGGTGGGGCTTTGGTTTCCCGAGCGTTTCCGCACCCTCCTCGGCTCCCCGCCATGGAGTGGCTTCGGTCACCCAGGCTTTATTGTGGCCGGCAGGGGGGGTTCTGTGGGGGCGCTCAGTTATGGCCTGGCCTTGCTCGGGTCCTTGGGGCTGTTCGGCCAGGCAGCTTGGGGAACAACAACAACAACAACAACTCATAATGGGTTAATTGTTATTATTAATGACCATCACTATCAACTCATAATTGGTTATTTGTTATTATTAATGACCATCACTATCAACTCATATTAATGACCATCACTATCAACTCATAATTGGTTATTTGTTATTATTAATGGCCATCACTATCAACTCATAATTGGTTATTGGTATTTACCAACCCATTATGTACCGGCGACGTTTTTCAATTTTTTTCTGGCTAGTATAATACGATTTTATTCAGTTTATATATGGACTTAAGCAATTAACAGGTTTTGAACTATCTTAATTAACCCTTTTTACTACCACAAATCCCTCTCCAGCTGCACAAAACCTTCTAAATATAGCTAGAATGATATACAAAAGACGTTGCCGGCACAGAAGGGGTAAATAGCCATCACTATCAACTCATATAATCAACCGACCAAGAGTCAGCACGAGTCAAGTTTACAACCTGAGCCGACGTCCACACAGGTCTTAGCTATCGAATAACGGATCACATTGATCACCCTCAACCTTTCCTGACCCCTCTTTGACCCCTCTCTCTCTGATCTCTCTCTCTCATGTCCTTCTGCCTATTCGAGTCACGTTCCACTTACGTTCGAGTTACGTTCAACTTAGTTCCACTTACGTTCGACTTAACTTCATGTAATTCTGGTCATGATAGACTGACATTCCGGTCTCATTCTGGTCATTCGAGTTGCATTCGACTTGGGATCGAATAGTCTTCTTTCCACATCCGGTTTCCTTCGAGTCACTTACTGGTTAATATCGACTCATATTTGGGTTACATTCGAGTCCATCGAGTTACGTTCGAGTTACATTCCGGTCATTGACGGGTCGCATTCTACTCTGAAGTCACACTCGATTAAGGCCGCGTAATTCTCGTCAATTCCGGTGAAAAGTTCGATTCCAGTGGGTTCTGGTGGATTCGAGTTCTGTATGACGCGGCCTTAAGAGTTAATTGTTTCTGGGCGGTATCTCACTGGGGGGCCCAGGTTGATGTAGGATATTTTGGTGTGATATTAGAGGTGGTCAGGGCAACCTGCTTCCACTAATATCACCCCGAGGTTAGTAGTCATATTAGGGCACTGCCTTGTATTGTTAGTTCATTTTTATATGTATACAATATTATTATGTGCAACTCTCTTGGGTTGAGAGTGGATTACCGTTGGCTGGTTTGCGCACGGTTTAGTATTGTCGAGGGCGCGCATAGCCTGTTATGCTCGAAGTACACCTGCACTCTTCTTTCTTTGATGTCTGCTGGTAGCCTAGGTATTTAACTGTTTTGATTATCCAATATATATATATATATATATATATATATGTATCTAATTTAATCATCATAATCTACAAACTTCCTTAACATCTAACCATTTCACCCAAAGTTTATTCATGAGCCATAATACCAGCGCACCCATTTGAATCTTTGAATCATTAAAGCCAAGTTGTGAAGCCTCTGTGATATAACAGAACATTGGAGTGTTCTCGCATAGGTTCGATACAGAATCAAATGGGTGTGCAGTTATTATGGTTCATGAATGTACATTTAGAATTAATAATTGATGAATTATTGTGACTGCTGATAATTGAATTTTGGACCCCAAACAGGACGACACTGCACTGCGAACGAAGGAGGATAGAAATGAAGAGCAGAAAGCGTGATGTCACACGGTCATTTCCGCGAGCATTCTAGGGATTTGGTGGCACCACTGTCATACGTAGGGCGTACAACCAAAACACTTCGGCTGTTTCTCCTTATTAGATATTCATTGATATCTGTGCACCTTGCTTGTCTGCAGTGTTACCATAGTTAGGGAATCTTCCACAAAATAAGGGGGAGTTACATTAAAGAATGAACTTCTGTGATAACTGCCTTCGTGGTGTAATGCATAAGGTTTTGATATTCGGTGTGAGCGTCCTGGGTTCGAATCCACGGACTGCCACATGTGTTTGTCATATTTCATTAATCAATTTTAGGAGTAGAGTTGGTTGTTGGATAGAACATTATAATAGTGAAGTAATATTGGTGAAAATACTTGTGAATTATTTAGAATATAATTGATACATAAAAGCAAGCAAGAAAGAAGTAGATATACATATGCAATATACTGTATAAAATATTTATATATAGTGGAAATATAACTCCATGCAACACAGCAACAATAAAAAGGTAATTTTGAATTTATATAATCAGTTACATTTTATGTAGATGTTTAATTGTAAAGTTGTATCAAAACTGATTTGTTTACGACATATGTAGTTTAGGGGGTATTTATGAAATCTTGGGATATTCTGTTGGAAAGAGATCCCAGCTTGTTTGATGTTGGCAACTCTGAGTCTCACAACAACAATGGCGGTGCTACAGGAGACTTATTTGTGAACCTCCTCATAATAATGACAATTTCATGACCTGGCCTTTACAGCAGCAATTAGATATGTTTAATGAACTCTGTCATGCTTACGGAGTCTGTGGATGATGTTGAATTTATTTTTTATAGCGTTTGTAGCTTGGTAGTGCAAGGTAGGGATTATTATTGCCCCTTTCCCACTGATGCGACTTCATACGATTTTCATCGCCGACACCAAGAAATGGGCACATTCGTGACATGTCGCAACAAAATCTTCAACCCTCGCATGATAATCGTTTGACTCGCAAGGCCTCGCAAGGGCCCTCGCGGGTCATCGCAAATGTTCGGATTGTTCAAAATTAGGGACGAGGATTTGCGGGGGGTCCTAACCCTCGCAAGCATCGTCGAACATTGCCGAGCGATCGGCGAGGCCCTCGGAGATCCTCGGCGACATAGGCGAGACATCGGCAAGGGTGTCGCATGAAATAAAAGCGTCGCCGAGAGTATACCCGCCACGGGTATACTTCGCAGAGGTGTGCGAAGGGCTGTGCGACATAGATGAATGCTCCGAAGACACCTCGCCGAGGCCAAAGAGCACCTTCGGCGAGGTGGGTAAAACAAAATGATTAGGCGTATAGCGAGCCAGCATTGTATGGAGAAATCCGGCTTCGCCGAAGAAATTTTTCGATAGAAAAATTTACAAATTTAGCTTGCTCTCAAAACAAAAATATATATAGATGTTGGCTCGCTACCGCTCACCAAGAAAATATTGAAACCTGGATGGGGGTAAACGTCTTAAAACAGTAGGCTGAATGGGGCCGAACGGATACAAGGCAAAGAGAGAGGGAGAGAAAGAGAAAACAAAAAATGCGAGGTGGGCTCAATTTTAAGCAGTAACGTAAACATACGGCAAAGACATTGCCAATCTCCAAATTAAGGGGAGATGGGTCGTTTTTCTGGTCCTCTTTCTTCCTCATGGTTAACCTCATTAGTTTTCATATTTTATGACGTTCGGCCCATTAGTTTGGCGATTTTAAGACATTTCATCCCATTTCGTTGTCAATATATTAAGACTTTTCGTGTCATTTAGGCGTCGAGTTTTTCCTGGCTAGCGATAGCGAGCCTGTACTTTTTGGGGAACCGGCCTTCGGCCAGGATATTTTTCTATTCAAAAATTTACAAATTGATCTTGAAGGAGGGTGTTGGGGGTGCTTTATATGCTTGATGGACGTCTAGGGATGAAACTAAATAAATCATAAACAAATATATAAATGAGCAAATGTTACGCCCATCATTTACCATTAAGGGGAAACGGACCGTTTGTTTGGTCATTCATTCCTTTATTTCTTAGTTTCCTCACCAGACCTCCATCAAACTTAACACTTAAAGAGCGGGGCCCGACTTAAGTCCGTATATAAAAAAGCAGCAAGTTAGGAGCATTATTAAGGCTTTTAAAGGGTAAAAATTGAGTGCAAATGGCTGGGAGCGCAGCAGGCCATACGGCCGACACCCAGGGCTTACCGCCGCCCACTGACTCACGCTCCCTCTGTTCTCGAGAGGCCGGCAGTGTAGCCAGTAGTGAGCATAGCTGGAAAAAATATGCCGCTATACGCTAAACTCCCATGTTAGTGGTAGCACTGCATGAAAACGACGAGTGCTACGTAGCACGTTCTGGTCTCATTTTGAAGCTTGTAGCACCTAGCTTTTTGCTGAATACATGTCTTTTCATGCAGATACTTGATTGATCATTCAGGAGGGCCTGAATATGCCAAAAATAGCCCAAAACCCCCCGCTAGACGAGGGTTAAAACAAAAAACTCTAGACCACCCTTCAAGATAAATTTGTACATTTTCGACGAGATGGGTTGGGTATGAAGGGGGATCTGCTTGGTGTGGGCCAATCGGCGCTCTGCAGACCCCCGTAATCTTGTGTTGATCTCTGACCGTTTTGGTGAAGTCAGTCCTCAAGGCATTAGTGAGTTGGGTCAATAATTAGGCCTTGTAATTGGGGTTGGGTGTGACAGGGATCTGCCTTGTGTGGGCCGATTGGCTTTCTGCAGACTCCCATTTTCTTATGTTCTTATGTTTGTGCCATAAAATATATGCAAAAAGTTTTCTGATAATCTCGCCGAGGTATCCGCCGAACCATAGCTTAATTCGCCGAAGACATCACAGAACATACGCCGAGGATTCGTTCATCCTTCACATTATTTCGGAATATTTTATTCAAATGTGACAGTTCTCGCCGAGGGCATCGGCGAACCATCGCTCAATTTGCCGATGAGGTCGCATAATGTCGCCGATTACGTCGTATCCAACGGCGACATCGTCGCCGAGTGTAAACTTGTCATATGTTGGTTTTCACTCTATATATTATATTTAAATCCAATGGTATAATCAAGCTTGTGACTTTACTTTTTGTTGGCCAAGAGGTTATTTGAGTGAAATACACAATTACGAGTTTAAGCAATTCCAAGATTATTATAGGATCTCATGAATTACTTTATATATATATATAATTTTATAGTCATACTCCAATCTCTGTTGATAGTTAGACATATCTATAGTATTTTTAAGTCTCGTAGTTTAACTCGAGATGTAATTATATTCTTGTACTTGTAGCCAAGCAAGAACTATGATAATTGATTACACTGTTGGAGTACAATTGTAAATACACAGATATTAATATCGGATATTAAAAACACAAGTTGAGGAGTTTTGTAACTTACAATTTTGTTATGGTTTTATTTATTAAGTTACACATAAGAACAAGTTGTATAAATTACCTAGTTATATTCGAATGAATGCTTTACCAAGACCGACTTGGATTAATTAACACATATTATATAAGATGAATAATTCCGTTTCCTAGTTTCCAACCAATACTATCACTTCAATTATTATATTGAATTGTACTTACAATGATTTTGAGTGATCTGGTGGTGTGGACTATGTTCTTGTTTCCCATGTTGAACTCCATGGTGAAGTGGAGTTAGGTGGAGAGGTGGATTGAGATGCTGGAGCTGGTTGCTGCGCCCGGCTGAGACCGGGCTTTAACTGAATTCTAATACCTCCTTAGAGATGGACAACTCCTATATTGTAACATGTGAAACTCTATCCACTACCAAAGATGGTATGGTCTCTGAACAGCTGTAATTATAGCTGTATAGCTGTTTGCTATATTAAAAACTATAATCTTGTAACTCCATGTAATATTGTAGGCTTGGAAAAACCTGTTGTAACTCACTCTCCCAAGAGGGGTTGAATACCTTTGTATATAGACACTGACATCTCTCCTTGTTTACATTAAACTTGTAGAGCTCATTTAAGGTATATTCACAGTATATACTGTATCTTCAATTTCATCTTATAAATATGTCATCTAACTACTTCCTAATCTATTGTACATATAAATAACTCTTACAAGTACTGGATTGCTTTATTACACTTATATAAACATTCAACTAAAATCCATTTGTCACAACGAACCCACGCGTCTATGACGTTTACAATAACATTTGTGAGGGGAGAGAAGGGAAGAAGGGGAGAATATAAGAGAAGGGAATAAAATTATCATCTTTCTTCAATTTCCTTCCACTTCCTCTCCATTCTTTCTATTTATTCTTCTACTTAATATATACTTCTATATCCCTATGTTTATTCAATATACACATTAGTCACTAGATGACTCTATGTCGAAATCAGGCTTAATATCAAGTCTCGACAAACTTGTCAACGGGTTTTAACGGTCAAAATCGTTGACGTCGCACAAATTCATTGCAAATTGACAAGACTACGTCCTCGGCGACGAAAATCGTATGAAATCGTGTCAGTGGGAAAGGGGCATATGAATCATTAGCTACCCTTTAGTTTTCTTTTGCGATCGTGCTGCCATCTCTCGTGTGCGGGGATCAGAACTGTGACCTTGCAGTTTCCCATCCTTTCTTCTATTATCCTTAGTAATAGGTTGAGCACACACACATTATCCTGTTTATTATTCCTAGGGGGTAGAGGAGAAATGGATATAAATTAAATAACTAAACCTGGGAAGATGAATTGGCCTAGGCCATAAAAATGATACCGGGTCGGCGTTTGACTTACTTGTAAACATGTATATGTAGGTTATCTGTGGTAGTCCCAGTAATATCTATGAAGTACTTCTAGTATTAAAGGAACTTAGCTGTGATGCAAAGAGTGTCGATTAGGTGATGGACATGTCGGTCGGTGAATATCAGGGAAGTTCTGGTGTTATGTGGCAGCAACTGGTGGTTTGTTGTTAGCGGAACGAAGTCTATGAAGTGTGTCTGAGATTCCCTTTTATCGTGACAATATAAAATATATTTAAGGGTTCTATATCGTCCCCCGTGATTAAATAATAAGGGAAAATAAACTAAGATATAATTGGTGCAACCACAGTAATATTTATCCACAAAGATAAATAAAGTAATGCGTATAAACAAAAAGGAACCAGCTGTCGTGAACCCGGGAAATTCAAACTAGGATATATATACCAGCTAGGATTCACGACACACATATCCCTTGTTGATTTATAGGAACATGCACTGAGTGTTACACTTAAGGATGGATCCCCTTCTCCCTCATGCTTAGCATATTAGTTTTGAAGTTTTAAGACATTCGTTCCGTTAGTTTTGCCACATTTTGTTGTCAATATTAAGACCTTTCGTAACCTTTAGGTGTCGATTTTTTTTCCTGGCGAGCGATAACGAGCCTCTAATTTTAGAAGAAATCGGCCTTAGGCCGTGATATTTTCTACCGCAAAATTTACAAATTTATCTTGAAAGAGGGTCTAGGGGGTGTTTTTCTAAGCTTGATGGAGGTCGAGCGAGGAAACTTAAAAATAAATAAATGAATTAATATATAAACCAAACACCAACTACAACCACCTTAACCCAACTTCATTATGACAGTCAAATAGAAGAACTGAAACACGTAGATATACTGTAGTATTATGAAAGAAATGCCAATAAACACGCCATTATTTTGGCTATTCATAGTGCAGTTGGGTACAGTACATGAATAGCTTGATATGCAGTATTTGATAAAATGGATATTAATCGTGGTCATGTGTTGTACTTATAACTGTCTTGATGGTGTAATGATTAAAGCATATAAGTTCTGTATGAGATATCCTAGGTTCGAATACTGGGATGATCACATGCTTTCATTAATTTTATTTGAGGTGTTATTGGTGTTAAGAACTATGTTACAAATAATTGTATATATCTATAATATACAAACGCCCAACAAGGCTGCAGCAAAACGTTGCCATTTCCATTCACATATGCATAGCCTACGTGAGTTGCAGTTGGGATGTGTGTACATGCTTAGATTGATATGCAGGATTCGAAGTTGCATAATAAATCGTAGGCAGTGTCCACCATTCTTTAACTGCCTTCGTGGTGTAATGCATAAGGTGTTGATATTCGGTGTGAGCGTCCTGGGTTCGAATCCACGGACTGCCACATGTGTTTGTAATATTTCATTAATCGATTTTAGGAGTAGAGTTGGTTGTTGGATAGAACATAATAATTATATAAATCCTTCCAATACGTTTACAACTCCTATTTTAACTGAAACGTTTCAGTATTTTCCCATCGATTGGAATTGGAGATAAACACTTACAATATATATTTTTGTTTTCAATATTCTGCAATTGTCGAACTAGTCACACCGTTGACCGAACATAAACAGAAAATACATAAATAGTACCACTAAGTTAAAATCAGTCTCACTTTCTAAAATATCACGACTGATGGATACAATTAAATAAACTATGTTACTAACTCACTTAAGGGAAAGTAGTTGATTCTTCGTAGTAGTGACCACATAAGGAAGGCTCAGAGTACATTACTTAAAGCTCATTACTTGATAGTATTGTGTAATATATGTTTGTTTTTGTAATTGTTGGAGACTGCCATCAGCCAATCTGGTAGAAATCTACAGCTCAATGTGACCAAGTGTATATTCGGTAGGGTAAACACAAATTAACTATATTGCTGGGGCTGGGGTTGAGTTGGAAGTACAGGCTTAAGGGGACTGGATATTTGTTTAGGTCTATTGATATATACTATATATATATATCTATCTATCTATCTATTGCCTGACGCCGTGATCCCCGAAGGGGTGGCCACGAACGAACCGCCCCCATGCACCTCTGTCCCCAGTCAGTCGACGCCCCTCCCCCCAACCAGCACCGCCTTCGTTCATGTAGTTCCTCACTCCATCCTTCCACCTCATATTCGGTCTACCTCTCCCCTCTGTCCCTCCACCTCGCTCTATATATATATATATATATATATATATATATATATATATATATATATATATATATATATATATATATATATATATATATATATATATATATATATATATTATATATATATATATATATATATATATATATATTTATTTTTTAGTTTCCTCCCTTGACCTTCATCAAACATAAAAAAAAACACTCATTAGATTTCCCATCGAGATTAATTTGTAAATTTTTCGGTAGAAGGCCGATACCTCCACAATTACAGGCTCACTAACGCTCGCCAGGAAATAATATCGACACCTAAAGGGCACAACAGGTCTTAATATTGACAAAGAAATGGGGCCATAGGTCTTAAAATCGACAAAATTAATGGGGCAAACGTCTTGAAATTTCAAAACTAATGGGGATAAACTCGAGGAAGAAAGGGGAGAGGATAAGGTGGAATTGAAGAAAGGGAAAATCATAATATATAACCATGATTCTTATCCTTTGTGTATGAACATGACCTCTAATCGATTCTAAACCACCACCACTCGATTTGAGTTAAAAGCTTTACTTATATTTTCAGATGTCCTTAGTTTACATTAACCATATCACAACATTTATCTGCTATATCAAAGTTTATAATATTAATGGATTATTTAGGATGATATTGGAATATATTAAAGCAACAAGTCAATTTTCATCACCAGATAATATGGAAGGTGGGTAGAAAATAATGTGTCTGAAACAAATAAATAAGCAGATATATTAAACAAAATAATAATCTTCACCTTCGGCTACATCACTGACCATGACCTGTGATCACTTTGAAACAATCTATACAATTGATTCGGCTCCTTAGATAACCGAAATATTGAACAATTTTGAAATTGAAATTGAAAATTGTTAATTTAGCCAACCATAATACATACAATAACATACAATAATACAATAATATTGCTGAGCCTTTAGAGAGTGAACTCTCATATAAAGGCACCTTATTAATTAACACTCAAGTGTTCCTCAGTATTAAGTACTTTGAAATTATTTTATGGTTAAACATTTAAAACAAATTAAGGTAAATACATAATTCTATGGAAATGCAGCATAAACATATTATACATAATGTACACAGAAAAACAAGTTTCCCACTAACAATTATACACAAATACACTCACTCACACCTACATATTTACACAATATACGCATTCATCCCTGCACACCGATAGCTCGTCTTCACACATAAATATTTATCTTTACATAAATACTAATCATCTTGCATTAGATATTACACATTAACATGATAGATTATAGTACATACATACATACACCAATAAATTCCTCCAACCCTACCGGGACCCGACCCACTGCCCACCGTACCAACGTCAGTGGACGCCAACCACCCGGTCACTGTACCGTACACACCATGACCAACGATCATCCAACGGACCGTGGACCAAATCCCACGGTCATAGAAACAATCATTTATGTAACTGGTGTACACTTGCCACACATACCAAAGCATAGCACCTGCACGTATAAACGCTCACACCCAATGAATACACACACATATTTCAATAAGTACATAAGTTGATACCATGGTCATCGAAATGTATGTATTACATGTGACATTTGGCGGCTAAATGGATGCGGATGGCGGCCACATTGGAAACATTAAAAATACAACCGTGGGATTGTGTTTACATATACTGTATATTGTATGTATTTTTATTTGTATTTTTTTTTTTTTTTTTTTTTTTTTTTTTTTGGGTGGGATATCAACTTTAAACAAATATCAATAGATGTCTTAATGATATTACAAATATTTTTGAATTTACGTTTAAAGCACGTGCATGAGATCCCAGAGGTATATTATCTCCTGCCACACCTACAATGGGACACACACACACTATCTATCTATCTATCTGTTGCCCCCATTCACCTCTGTCACTAGTCAGTCGACGCCCCTCCTCCCAACCAACACCGCCTTCATTCATATACTTCTTCACTCCATCCTTCCACTTCTCTTTCGGTTTACCTCTCCTCTCTGTTCTTCCACCACACTCTCGAACACCCTCTTAGTAATTCTCTCGCTTCCCATACGTTCCACATGGCAGAACCATCTCAAGGTGTTCCTTTTCACACTTTCCAGCACATCCACCTCCACACCACACTTCCCTCTTACTTCCTCATTCGTCTGTCTATCCCTCCATGTAACTCCGCACGCACTTCTCAAGTAACTCATTTTCACCCCTCTCACTATTGGTCTGAGTCTCTTCTCCAACATCCATGCTTCGCTTCCGTAAGTCAGTGTCGGGATTACCACACTGTCATGCAAGGACGTCTTCACTTCCATGCTGACCGCCCTATTTCTTGTTACTATTTACAGCGTTCCTACAACCATCTTCCCCTGTTGCACCCTCTCTCGCACTTCTTCATCAATGCTCCCATCTTTACTCAACACACTGCCCAGATACTTAAATGAGCTGACAATCTCCATACCCTGACCGTTCAACTTCACCTCACATTCTGTGGCTTCACACCTTTCAAAGACCATAACCTTGCCCTTCCCCTCATTTACCTTCAGATTCCGTTTTTTGCACACTGTTCCAAACATATCCTGCAACTCCCATTCACTATCGCTTATCAGAACTGTATCATCAGCAAACAGCAGTACAGGTAGCTTCCACTCGTTTCCCTCACTTATCAGCGATACACCAACATACACTGCTCTTCCTTGTATTTCTTTTGTGACACTATCCATATATACAGTAAACAACCATGGGGACATCACACACCCCTGTTTCAACCCAACATTCAGATCAAAGAACTCGCTCTGCTCATTCTCCACACGTACTGCCGCCTTTGCACCCTCATACATGCTCTTCACTGCTTTCAGCAACTTGCCATCTACATTATTCTAAGTATTTTCCTCATACCTTCTCTATCCACTCTGTCATAGGCCTTAGCCACGTCCATAAAGTTAACATACAGCTTTTGTTGCTACTCCAGATATTTCTCCACAACAAATTTCAGGGTAAAAATCTGATCTACACAACCTCTTCCATTCCTAAATCCGCCCTGCTCGTCACCTATCCATTTCTTCGTTCTCGCTCTCACTCTCATTCTCTCAATCATTACCCTACTGTACACCTCCCCTACTACGCTTAGAAGACATATTCCTTGGTGGTAACCACACACTCCTCTTTCCCCTTTACCCTTATATAAGGGGACTATTATGCCTGTCTTCCCGTCATCAGGTGCACTTCCCTTCTCCCATGCTAGTTTACACATTTTCCATACCCATTTGATCACTATCTCACCACCATACCTCAGCATTTCCCCACACACTCCTGATCCTTTCACCAACTTCACTTTTTTCATAGCTTCACACACTTCTGACCTCCTGATCCCCACCTCCTTCTCCACTATTTCTCTTCTTCTCCCTCCCATACCCCATCCAACTATGTTTGCTGGTGTTTCATTCCTTACATTTAGCAATTCATTGTAGTAGTCCCTCCATCTTTCTACTCTCTCTTGCTTCTCGGCTAGCACTCGCCCATTCTTATCTTTCACCCCCTTACTGTTTCCCTTGCTACCTTCCCTAACTTAATTGACTTCTTGCCAGAACAGTTTCTTACACTCCCTCCATTTTACACTGAGATTCCTTCCAAATTCCTCATCTGCTCTTCTCTTACTTCTCTTCACTACTCTCTTCACCACTCTCTTTTTCTCCAAGTACCTCTCCTTTTTCTGTCTCTCGACATCTTCATTCCCTCTACTACCCATCCACTCTCTGAATGCTTTCTTCTTGTCTTCAACAGCAATTTTTACCTCTTCTGTCCACCATGCTGTACCCTTCACTCCCCTCCCTCTTTTCCTTACTCCACACACCTCCTCACATGCTGCACAGATCTCTTCCTTATACACTTTGCTCACCTCCTCCACGTCCTTCATAACTTCCAGGTCAAACCTACCTTGTCGTCTTTCTACTGCTCTCCTGAACACTTCCTTGGTCTCCTCCTCCTGCAACCTCTCCACCCTCCTCGCCATTCCACCTTCCTCTCACCTCCCTCCAGCTCCTGTCACCCATGTCTTTTGTATCCAAATTTTAGCTACTACTACATAATGGTTAGACAGCCCCACTCCCCCCCATAACCCTATGCACCCCGGCATCCATCACATATTTGTTCATTCGTTCATCCACACATATATAATCAATTAGTCCCTTTCGTTGCACCACTGTCTAATCCTTCTTCCTCCACACCACTTTCCATGTGTACCTGTGTATCATTCTGTGTCGGAAGAAGGTGTTGGCTATCCTCAGCCTCCTCCCCACACATACGTCCACAAGTGCACTACCATTCCCATTCACCTCTGACGGTACACACCACTCCATCAACACTCCACGGGACACGCTAACACAACATTACATTATGGGAGTGAGAGGGACGGGAAATGTGATTAGAGAGTAAGCTTGGATAGTGAGGATCCTGAGTAGCCTGAGTGGAAGGGTGTGGTAGGCACAGGGTTGCTGTCTGTGCGGTGCTTATTATACTTAATATTCTTCGAATTTTGAATGAGCCTATGTCATGAAGAGAATATATATATATATATATATATATATATATATATATATATATATCAGTAGGAATAGAAGATAAATAACTCCATGAAACCATATCTTTATTCACAAATTTTCGGTCTGCACTAGTGACCATCTTCAGGCGAACATCATGATCCTAAAAATAAATGTTAATATTCAGTATATATATATATATATATATATATATATATATATATATATATATATATATATATATATATATATATATATATATATATCGGATATATATATATATATATATATATATATATATATATATATATATATATATATGTATATATATATACTGTATATATATACCGGTATATATATATACGTATATATATATATATTTTTTTTTTTTTTTTTTTTTTTAATACACACGAGGTTGAAAGAAATGGCAATTTCTGCGTTGGAAATTATATTATTCAAAGTTTCCAGGTCTCTGATTAGTTTTCGCTGGGTGGCAGGAAGTAGATGAATGAGATGAGCAAAATTCATGGTGGTACAGGGTTACATAAATGTACATGATGATACAGGATATACGACACGTTTCACTGGACAACCAGCATTATCAAGTAAGGGTAGAATGATATAAAAGGTAAACAGGAAGGGAATATATAGAGGGTGGAGGATCAGAGGAGGCGAAAATCAGGGGGCAAAAGTCTCCTATTGGTGGAGGGGTATTCTAGGGTATTCCCAACCAACCCGGAAAACAAAATCAAATTATTAATTTATTACAAATCCCCCAAGACCTCCAACCTCATTCTCCGCAACAAACCAGCTTCCACCAAGATAAAGAGCCCGATGACCGACGATCACGTCATTTACCAACATACATGTAATTATGAGGACTGTGGACCTCATTCCTATATTGGCATGACGCAGACTCGTCTTTCACGTCGGTTAACTCTTCACCTTCAGGCTGGAGCCATCAAAGACCACTATCTCACCCCTAACCACCCCCACCTCACACGCAACGAGTTAGAGAAACACACCACCATACTCTATAAAGAAAGTGACCCAAGGAGATTACCTATACTCGAAGCGTTATATATCCAAGCCTTACATCCTAACAGCAACAACCAAACTCTGGACCTTCAGATCCTTCCTTCTGCCAAAAGGCACTACCCTACAGGACCAAACGACCCCCTTGCCCCCCGGTGCCCTTGATGCAGCCCCCCGCGCTACCTCCTTCAGCTTCGTCTTCTGCCGGCACCACACGTACCATGTAACTTAGGCCACGCCCCTCGACACGCAGCCAATCAGCTTTGACCCCGCCAACCGACCAACACCATCCCGCATCCAGTGCGCCTGCGTGAAGCGGTTCCCCCTTTGGCACTCCTAGAATACCCCTCCACCAATAGGAGACTTTTGCCCCCTGATTTTCGCCTCCTCTGATCCTCCACCCTATATTATACCCTTCCTGTTTACCTTTTATATCATTCTACCCTTACTTGATAATGCTGGTTGTCCAGTGAAAATGGTCGTATATCCTGTATCATCATGTACATTTATGTAACCCTGTACCACCATGAATTTTGCTCATCTCATTCATCTACTTCCTGCCACTTACCTGGCTTTACTAACATATACATATATATATATATATATATATATATATATATATATATATATATATATATATATATCTGTTAATGGCATTTGTTATACATATCTAATGACATTACTATTGATTTACACCTGTACACACACACACACACACACACACACTCGCGCACACCCATTACTACTACACATTTACATATGTATCTCCACACGCAGATACAACGACTATTGCATTGATGTTTCACACAAAGCGAATCTTGAAAATAGGCACATTGATTATGTTCACTTTGCATCTCTTTAACACCTAACGAGCGGCCTAGGCGGTAATTCATATGTACCGCCCAGAGGGGTGTTTTTACCCTAAATAGGGTTGTTTACGTGATCATTTTCATGCCTAAATAAGACCCAGAGAATAAAACAATTATCTATCCCTGAAAGGGCATAAACAGAGCTTTCCAATGACACCCCAACCATCCTTGTACGACCGCTAGTTTTCTTGCAACGGTCGCGCAACACGAGTGCAAAAACCATGTAATTAGGTAGTTTCCCTACATAATTCCCTGTGTAGCGAGTGCGTGAGGGTGGGGGAGGGTGGGATTCATGTCAGTAGGTCCGCCGTGGTGGTCTGGAGCAGTCATACGCTTGCTACTCTCCTGCCACCACTTATCTCTCTCTCTCAGCAACATTACGTACTGAAAATGGCACACGACATAAGTTGTGAACCGCCACATAGTCCACATTTCTTTCACTCGACATATGTTGCGCGCCGCCAGTTAAGGGTTAACATCTTACGTAGATACATAGTAGTACGAACACATAGCACCCAAACACACACACACACACACACACACACACTTAATAATTCATACATGCATACACACACCTTCACCCAAACTGATATTAACATACACACACGAAGGGAACACACTCGTACACATGGACACACACGGACACTCCTTATAACATAGCACATTGCCTCATAACATAACACTATAGTCCGTTCATTCTAGGTTGGGCAGAAATTATTACCTCTAACCTCTGTAACTCAAAAAGGACTATAATAATCGAGCTAAATGTTCTACGAAATGGGAAGACTTGGCTAGGGATTTAACAGCCCATTTGTTCTAGCCCTGTTTGAGTTCCAAAGGTTAGAGGTTACGATTTCTGCCCAGCCTAGAATGAACAGACTATATCCATTGACCATGGCAATATAACACAGATTCGCCATACAGTCAGGATGCATATATTTAACTGCATCAATTGTTGTTGTTGTTATTATTAAACTCCATTGTTTTTTGGGTATTGTTTTAATTGGAGAGTTTAAAATAGCCTGTGCGTTTCTAATTATTTGAAAAGGTTCAAGAGGTGTTTGTAGTTACAACTATATCAATTAGTGGCTGATATTTATCCTCTGTGTGGTGTCACAATTTGTTTTTAGGAAGAGCCATAAAACATAATCATTTATGTCCTAAATATTTTACACGTGGTCCAAAAACCCTATATGCGTTAGTTTATGACCTCGTTAAGTTGATTATAAACCTCTCCAGTACGTGATCACCTTAATTCCTGAACGTACATGTACTGTAATTTGATGTTTTACTCATAATTTATTATAAATGATTCAGAGGCATTTAACACGGTGCAAAAACCATTTAATTGATGGTGATTGACCACACCTCAGAGAAAGGAGTTAAAGCAAATGGTGAAATATATAAACAGAGAAATCCTTAAAAGGGGACCTACTTTTGTATCTGTCCTTGTTTTATCCATTCAGCCTCATTCAGCCTACTGTTTTAAGACATTCATCCCCACCCAGGTGTCGATTTTTTCCTGGCGAGCGATAGCGAGCCAGCATTTATTGGAGAAATCCGGCTTTGCCGGAGAAATTTTTCTATCGAAAAATGTACAAATTTAGCCAGCTGTCTAACTCATTATCCAAATTCAGGTGGCTCGCTATCACTCGCCAGATACAAATCGACACCTTGGTGGGGATAAACGTCTTAAAACAGCAGACTGAATGGGGCCGAATGGATACAACCCAGAGAAAGAAAACAAAGCAGGTCACCCCATTTAACGTAGGACTGGAAATAGATACAATAAGTTTAATTATCTTATGCAGCCACAAATACTAATATACCTGGAAATAAAGAATATACAGTATACTGTATACATAGACTAGGTTGTGAAGGCAAACTCAGATCACTATAGATAAATCAAACATAGGATGGCCATAAGGATGATCAAAAGCAAATTTGGAGGTGAGCTTCATGATCTTGAAAACAGATCATATTGTGTACTTTGATGGTATGATATTGTATGTTTTAATATGATGATAAAAATATACTTTGAAAAGCAGACAGAATGAAAATAAACACCATGTGAGGAAGAGCACTTTATTGACAGCGTTTCGCATATTGGACTGATGAAGCTATATGCGAAATGTTGACAATAAAGGGCTCTTCCTCACATGGTGTTTATTTGTATATGATATCAAAGTGACAACTACAGCGACCAATACAATGGTTGCAACATTACTTAACCCTTAACCATCGGCGCACCACATATGTCGAGTTAAATAAATGTGGACTATGTGGCGGCGCTCCACATATGTCGAGTGCAATTTTCATCACGTAAATTTGCTCAGAGAGAGAGCTGAGCGGTGGGACGAGCGTAGTAACCTTATGGCCGCTCCCCACCACCGCCGTGGGTGTACTGAGCTGTATTCTACCCTCCTCCTCCCTCTCTCACTCGCTACACAGGGAATTATGTACGGAAATTACCTTATTTTAGGGTTTTTGCACTCGTTTTGCACGATCATTGCAAGAGAACCAGTGGTCGTAGAAGGATGGTTCGGGTGTCATTGGAAAGCTCTGTTTACGCCCTTTCAGGGATAGATACTTGTTTTAAGCTCTGGGTCTTGTTTATGCATGAAAATGAGCACGGAAACAACCCTATTTAGGTTAAAAAAAAAACGCTGAGCGGCACAGTGTAAAATACCCTACCACCCGCTCTTTGTGTGTTAATGTGTATTATGATTTAATAAAATGTTGATATCGACTTGAAAGCCTACTTTGGGTTACAACTTACGTAAGTTTTGCTATTTTCATATCAAATATTATTATTACATAATGTTATAATAATAAGGTAAAATTTGTGACGAAAAATGTTACTGTCGCCGTAAATTTAATCATAGCAATACCACAACGCTATGTTTCTTTTACGGGGAGATGGGTCGTTTTTTTGGATCCCTTTCTTCCTCGTGTTTAGCCCCAGTGTTTTTTAGATTTTAAGATGTTCGTCCCATTAGTTTGGCGATTTTAAGGTTGTTATGTCTCATTTAATTGTCAATATTAAGACCTTTTGTGTCATTTAGGTTTTGATTTTTTCCTGGCGAGTGATAGCGAGATTGTAATTTTAAAAATAACCCCCGGGATTTTTGTTTACCGTCAAACTTATAAATTTATGTTTAAGAGGGGTCTATGGGGTGTTTTTTACAGCTTGATGGAGGTCTAGGGAGGAAACTACAAATATTGAAAAAAATCCAAACTTTAAGCAAATATATAATAAATAACGTAAATAATCTGCTTTGTTATATAATTATATGGAAGGCCAGAAGGAGTCATAATTAGTGTAAATTAGGGTGTTTCTTAGAATGATATCCTTTTATGGCTGAATGCATCCGTTCCAATTTGACAGAACCATATAAATATTAATTCATCACACTAAAGACATTAAAATAGTTCTCCCTCATTCACATGTAGTCTTTCCGTCTATCCCTTTGGTAAATTCAATATATGTAAGCTCAATATACTTGGTAACTCACCACGAGACAATTGCAAAATATCAACCTTCATTTTGTCATCTAGTATATAAAAGGCGAGCATGAATTACACTGGTTACAGACTACATTCACATCCACAACCACTCAAACGTTACGGTAATATTCATGATGCACTTCACACAATACATGCAACGAACGTTAGCTACCAAGCCGGACTAAGCCACCATGGTGAGGAACAGAGGCTGTCACCATCCTCTTGGAGATTGGCTGATGCTGCAGTGGATCATTATTATATAAAATCAAACAATAGCCAATGCCACCCTTAATTGACCTCTCTCTCTCTCTCTCTCTCTCTCTCTCTCTCTCTCTCTCTCTCTCTCTCTCTCTCTCTCTCTCTCTCTCTCTCTCTCTCTCTCTCTCTCTCTCAGGCCTAAAGGTGTTATGTTGGAATATCAATGGCATTAATCAACGCTTTGTAGAGCTTCAGCATTTTGCAATGTTGCATGACGTGGATGTAATATGTCTCCAAGAAACCAGGGCTAATGAAACATTTCGCCCTAGATTTGGAAATTATATTGCCTATGTACACAACTGCACTGAAACATCTGCCAGGGGTTTGATTACGTATGTTAAAAAGACTATACCTGTAAAGAGGTTTTATTGTTCTTTTGGTAGGGACACTGAAAATATATCTTTAAAGGTATACCTTGATGATTACCAACTTAATATAATCAACATATATGTAGGTTGCAACTCACTCGATACACAAGAATTTCCTGACCTGCTATATGAAGAACAGACTCTATTGATGGGCGACCTAAAAGCTCACCATAGAGGTCTGTCCTCGCATGGAGGTAGGAATAATACTAATGTTAATGGTCAACGATGGTTAAATTATATAAACTCCTGTAATGAGGTAAGACTAATAGGACAGCCGGAGTCAACGCATGTCCTAGGTGGCAGGCTAGATTATGTGTGTCTGTATAACGAGCCATATCGTACCTGTTCTGTTCACAAGCAGGACTTACTATTATCTGATCACTTTGCACTATTAACTAAGCTAGATGTTAAAAAGAGGCGGGTTGATGGGGGGAGGAAGAGGCTCCAACTCCTACCACAGCATACCAAAGTATTTGTGGAGGGAATGAGTAAGTGGTTTGAGTCATATCCTGAGACTAACTCAATAAATACTTTCTATCAAGATCTAACAAGATATGCTGAACAGCAAATATCTCATAAAAAGACAACAAACAAACAGCAATCAAACAAGAAAAAACAAAGTAATAGGGGAAACAAATACAGTTCAAACGCGAAGGGTGGAATCTGGCAAAGGTGGCACAGGGATGATAAAGAGGTACAAGATACCACCAATTTGTTAAAAACTGCTACACAAATTTGGAAGGGTAATAAAACTGGTGAAAACTTTGAAAATATAAAAATTTGTGGTCAAAGGGCCCATCAGGCTAAAATTAAAGCAAGGGAGATATTCTGGTTAGACTTTTTAAATCACACAAATAAAGATACGTCCATCAGTGTTGTGTGGAGGAAAATAAATATTGCAAGGGTGAAAACTAACCAAGCTGCAGCACATCCCCACCCTCAGGAATATGCTCAAACCCTTATGGATGAATGGGCCTCTGCCTCCACCTACAGTAATCTGCCTCTCAGAGTTAGGAATAAGCTAGGACCCAACCTGCCGGATTTTCGCCAACAAGTAGACGAAGCAATAGCCATTAAGGATGACTCGTGTAAAGATATAAACACTTACGAGCTCCAAAGAGCCCTATCTAACAACAAAAGTAGTGCCCCAGGGGAGGATGGGATAACATATCCCATTCTACGTGCAATGACAGATGTTGCAGGCAATCCATTGCTGGATTTCTTTAACCTTAGCTATCGCAACAGTGTCATCCCTCCTGACTGGAAAAGAGCTGTCATAATTCCTGTACCCAAGGCTGGTTCTGTTACAGCCATGAAACCTATATCACTTCTTTCTTGTTATTGGAAGACAATTGAAAGGATTGTCCTTAATAGGTTACTGCACAAAATAGAGTCACAATTGAGCCCGCATTTGAATGGCTACATCAAAGGCAGAAGTACAATGTCCTGTATCACATCATATCTCTCTAACTAACCATAGGTGTAACTTTACTGTATTTTTAGATTTGAAGGGTGCATTTGATGTAGCAAACAGGGATGTAATACTTTGCGAGTTGGCGAAAATGGGTGTAAAAGGTAAACTATTGGGCTGGATCAAGGAATACCTCCAATAGAAGTGCATATGTCGTCTTTCAGGGTAAAAAGTCTGAAGTACGTAAGCTTGAGCTGGGTACACCACAGGGGGGAGTATTAAGTCCAATACTATTCAACATATTAATGCACATTATTGTTAGACTCAAATTTCCCAGAGGAGTGATCTGTGAAAGCTATGCTGATGATATTTTGATCCAGGCCGATAGTCACAGGGACATGCAACGTGCCCTAGACTTGGTTGGAGAAGCTTGTGCCCAATTAGGCTTGGTAATATCAACAAACAAAATAAAAGCCATAACAAAAGGTTGGAATCGTAACAAGGCTCTACATCTCCATGGTAATGTACTGGAGAGGGTAGACTATTATAAATATCTGGGAGTGTATGTTGGGGGACTACAGGGTAATAATGCTGAATTTGATCATCTAATGATCACCTGTAAAAGACGACTAAGGCACCTTAAAGTAATGTCATGGAAAGGCTTGGGTGCCTCCATCACTATCCTCAGGACCATGTACATTGCCTATATTAGATCAGTAATTGACTACCATGCACCTGCTCTCTCCTGTCTACCTGCTAATCAGATCGAAAAACTTGACAAACTGCAAAATGAGGCCATGAGACTTATTTTTGGATGTCCGAGAAATGTCAAGGTAAAACATCTTAGATATGAGTTAAATCTATCGTCCGTCACTGATAGAATACAAGAAACAAATATGATAATAGGCATACGAACACTGAGAGACGAGAGAGAAACACGACCTAAGACTGCACTAATGGAGCTACTTAGAATAGATGACTTAAAAGGAAGGGACTGGCCACATGTAACTGCTGCTGACATTCTTGACTACCAGCTTACAGACTACTATATCGGTGACTGGCAACTGACTGACCCCACCCCGCCCACCCAGCTTACAGACTACCATCCAGATGACCGGCAATTGAGTGTCCCCCTTCCGCCCTGGGAAGAGGCCACTATTGAGATTATAGTGACTCAACTCGACACAAAAAAGTCTGAGATCCCGTCCTACGCTCTGAAGACAAACTTTATGTCACTAATAGAAGATATGACAGATGAGAACACTGATCAGGTATACTGTGACGGGTCACTTAACACCGTAATTGGGAGGGCAGGAGCTGCCATCACTATTATGAGTGGTGGCAACTTTGCTCAGGAAAACGATGAACTATCCAGGCTACAGGACTGGGCCTCCTCCACTCAAACTGAGCTGGTGGCAATTGCGATGGGAATTGGGAGTATCTTTCGAAGGGGAAAGAATATTCTTATCCTATCTGACAGCAGCGCGGCCTTGGAAGCTATCTCTAGCCCCCAACCTCCTATCTCCTTTCCTTGTAAAAGATATCAGACGGGGGATAAAATGTGTAAGGGAGTAGGGGCTAGGGGTCAAATTTGCCTGGATTCCTTCACATGTAGGCATCCCCGGCAATGAAAGGGCAGATAAGCTTGCCCAGGAGGCCTCAGAGAAAGAAGAACCTGATCATATTCTTGAACTGTCATTGAAACAAATGAGAACTATAATTAAAAAGACACAAGAAGAAAGAGTGGATGAAGACAGAGCTAGACATCATAATACCAGCCGATCTATAAACTACTACAATAAAGTAGCATTTACGACCAAATACACCTATGGTAAACGTACAACGAGTAGGTGGGTAGACTCAGTACATGCAAGAACAAGGCTTGGCTATTGTTATCTATGGCAGCTGAATTGGCAGGTAGAAAAAGAGCACAGGCAATGTAGGGTTTGCAGAGCTCCCAACAAACACTCTCTCGATCACTATATCTTGGAATGCCCAATGATTAGGGAATACAGGAATAATCAGTTAACCACAATTGAGGATCAAGCAATATACATGCTAAAGAATAACGTTATCAATAACATACTAAAAAAACACAAGAACTTTGCCCCCCCACAATAATATGTACTGTAAACATGAAACATGAACCTTATAAGTATGCACCCCTTGCCCTCCACACATCTCTTCTTTCTTAAAAGGTCACACTTAAACCCATTGTAACGCCCTCTACACGATTTCATATTTTCATTGATCATGTCACACTTATAATATCAGCCAGTATTTCTTTACTTATCACTGCTATTCTCATTTAATTGATTGACAATGTACAGTATATACATATCCCTCTGAGCCTCTAACACAGCATTTATTTAAATAATCTGTTAAGTGGCAATTCATATCCTTTTGCAAGCCAATATACATGACCCTTGCATATGTAAGCAACATAATTGTCCTCAATATTCTCGGCTAATGGTTTGATCTACAATTAAGTACCTCCGGATTTGCGGCATATCCCTCATGGAGGACTACTAGTATCTTCCTTCTGAATATTGTTTTGCTACTAAACATAATTGAATCTTGATCTCTGCATGCATTCAGTTTCCTTCCTTACTTATTGATATGTTGTGCCAGGTACGATGAAGCGATACTGCTGATATCTGTAGACTTGCGTTGAAATGCAAACTTTCCCTTTTTTTTTTTTTTTTTTTGTACTACCATATTTATCTTCAGTACTATGGCTGGCCTTAAACAACTTACTTATATGTAGTATGTCCCACCCTCCCCAACACATACACACACACACCTCCCCTCTCACACTTTCTTCCTCCCTGGAGTACCTTACCTCCTCCTCCCCCCCCCCGCCCCTACTCCTCCTCCTCTCCCACCCATTCCTCTACCTCCTACAACCCCCCTCCCTCTCTCCCATAACCACACACCCTACTAAATATTAGATTACTATCGGCATGTAAACTTCTCCACTGGTCATATTCCGCTAACTATCCCCTCAATAACCATTATTGTAATAAGAATTTGAACCATTTCATTTATGTTTGTAAAATATTTGTATTACTATAATTGCATTATAACTTCGGTAGTTGGTAATATTAGTCACATTATGTATGTGACTTGTATTCAGCTAACTGTGACCTCAATAACCGTTGATGTAATGAAGAATGTGAAGTGTCCCTCATATGATTGTAATATATTTGTCGTACTATTATTGCATAATAATTTATGTAGTTCGAAATATTAGGCACATCATGTATGTAATATTTGTATTCAGCTAACTATGATCTCAATAACCATTGATGTAAGAACACATGAATGGTCTCCTCATATGATTGCACTAGTTTTGTAATGCTATTATTTACCTGTCAATTAATAATTCAGTCACATTTTTTTTTTTTTTTTTTTCATGAGCATGTATACAGCACATGTGGCAATCAAATGAGGAAACTATAATAACACCAGATGACGATACTGTTGTTACAGTAGAATAATGGCTCT
This sequence comes from Paralithodes platypus, assembly GCA_032716605.1. Taxonomy (NCBI): domain Eukaryota; kingdom Metazoa; phylum Arthropoda; class Malacostraca; order Decapoda; family Lithodidae; genus Paralithodes; species Paralithodes platypus. The sequence continues at coordinate 12,096,700 of CM064518.1, read as the reverse complement.
TTGAGCAGTATGTATTGCCTTACCAGTGGTCGTCCCCTTATTATTATTATTATGTTATTATTATTATTGAAATACCACAGGAACGAAAATTCCTGGGAGCGAAACTTCCACCCCCAACGAGATCCCACTCTTTCTACCACCTCCCTCCACATGTTACACGTCTCGTTAATCACAGTCTTCTAATATACAAATCACATTTCCTTACCCCCTGACATTCTTGAAATACCCACTAAGTATATTCAATTAGATACCAACCATGCAGACTATAATACGTTCGTTGTGTATGGGTACGAGGCGATCTCAAGACACCTTAGCTCCCAGTGCACAACGAACCGGATCATGATTATGTCCGCCTGTATTAAATTATGTATTATGTTGATTTATACCATTGCCTATTTTTGTAATAATTGTATTCAGCTAACTATGATCTCAATAACCATTGATGTAATGAAAATATGAATAGTCTCCTCATACGATTGCACTAGTTATGTAGTGCTATTATTTACAACCTGTCAATTAATAATTCAGTCACTACAAGCTTGCTTGCTTTTTTTTTATGAGATACATATATACAGACCATGTGACAATTAAATGAGGAAACTAAAATACCACATCTGAATAATGCCAACCTGATTTATAAACACAAATATGAATGTAACCAGACGACGATGCTGTTGTTTCAATGGAATAATGGCTCTTTGAGCAGTATGTATCGCCTTACTAGTGGTTGTCCCCTCACAGGATGGGGGGCGCTGCTCAATAAACTCGCCCCTCGGGGCAAAACCAAATCTCTCTCTATCTCTCTATCTCTTTCTCTCTCATATATGTACTCTTTTGTATTATCATGTGTATTATTAGGGGTTCGACCCCTATGGGGAACCCCTATTGTAATAATTAAACCCGGTTTTTCATCCAAATTCTTCTTACGCGCCGGTTTCGACACAATAATTCCAGAATCGCATTTTGGATCAGGATCAAACGTTCACAAGATGTTTTTGTATTGGGCAACTTTTGATATGTTAAACATCCGGCATGACGGCCAAACAGGTCCGTGGCAGCCGATTTCTCGAAAACCTTGACGCCTAAATACCGTCTCTCCCACTCATAGGAAACGACTGGGCTTTGGCATATGGACTCCCCTACTAAAGCTCTGCAAATGTTATAGAGAAGGTTTTTTCTTTTGCACGTGTTTTTTTTTTCCGGCAATCTTGAAAAAAACTCGAATTCCACTTAAAATTCCACATCTTAAAAACTACGCCGATGATCAAAGCCATGCTTGCGTAGTTGGGTGAGGCTCGCGATTCCGAACGTGTTGATACCAAAAGAATATAAATGGGTGGAATAGTTTGGCTGCAGCATTGAAAACTGTCTATTCTTAAATGACTTTAAAACCGCATTCATTCGCTACCCACTCAAAGTTTACCGTCTACAGTCTATAGGCTTCCACGCATCCTCCAGTTTTGCTTAATAACATAGTCTCTTTATTATTCAGATCTATTATTTTTTGTGTATTTAACTCTCTCAAAACAGTTCGAGTCCCTACGAATTCCAGCAATTATTTAGCCATCCTACCTATACATACCTATGCTACCAAATAATAATGATAATTCAAATTTATTTTTGGTGAATGACAGAGTATTGGCTAAGGTTTTTAACAATTCCTCCCTTTGCCAAATGCTTTGTTTAATAACAATGATATGGACCTTTAAAGTTTTGGCAATTGCCTGTGTGACTTACCCTGCTCTTCCTTCCTACCTCCCTCCTCCCTCATATCTAGCAAATGTATCAACAACCACTCTAGTGAACTTTCGGTATTTAGTTTATTCAGCTTAATACTATCCACATAAAATAGAAACCTAACAAGATTTTTGTCTAATACAACCATAGACAATGCTATTACATATTATTTGAACATGATGTCGAGTTTAGCAGTTGCTGTTTACCTTGAACATTAATGACAGAACCGAAAGCTTCTCTTGCCGTGTAGTACTCAAAGAAAGCAGGGTTAATTAAGCCGGCCCATACCGAACTGTTGCCAAGTCAGAGATTCAGAGGTAACTTTCACAATGCATTATAACCCTAGACAGACACCAATATACCACTAAATCATACAAATATCACTACAAAAAATATAGGAAAATATTATATTAATGTCCTAAGTATTTGAAATTATGCAAATGAGTAAAATCCATTATGATATAATGATATGGGATTGATTAGTATCTGGCAACAGTGTTGCACTATAATTTTCTGAACGTATGCTAATTTCGGAGTATTTATCCCATTAATATACACATCTATCACTATTTAAATTTAAAACAACCATACACATTGCTATTACATATTATTTGAACATAATATAGGATGCTCTTTCCTTTAAACCATTTTCTATATCTATTCACGAAAAATATAGGCCTAGCCTAGGCAGCGCTACCGGTAGGTACGAATTTATCAGTTCGAATTTTGATTGAGAGTGGGATTAGGCCTAGGCCTAGCCTAGGGCTTAACATGGGATAGTGTATGGAGGTTGGGAATAGGCTCAGGCTGCTTTAGGCCTAATTATGTAAAAATAGTCAAATAGAGACAATTGCACAGCCAACATAGCCTAGGCCTAGGCCTTGCCTATTAAGCAAATAGTTTACCAATCTACAATAGGCCTAGTCTATTCGCTGTAAGTAGGCAAGACATCATGACCTATAACCTCTGTAACTAAGAAACAACTAGAGTGATCAAGTTTATATGTCTACCATTTGGGAAGAGTCAGTCAAGGAATAGCCTAGGCTAGATGTGGAAATTTGCAGCCAATTTGCTCTAGCCCTTTTTGAAATACAGAGGTTAGAGGTCATTGTTAAGGCCCCCCCTCGCCCCCACCATGACATATTGTCATCATCTTATATATTGCCAGCAGGGGGCAAATAACCGAAAAAAATCGCCGTCAAAATAGACGCGAACTTAACCACGCCGATCGACACATGTAAACATGGCGGTGGCGGGGGAGTCGTCGGACGTTTGCAATAAAGTTCCCGTTTATTTTGAATGCCATTGGATACAATAATATGTTGAGGGGGGCTTTGCCCCCCCCCCCCCCCCCCTCATGACATATTGTCACCATCATATATATTGCCAGCAGGGGGCAAATAACCGCAAAAATCGCCGTCAAAATAGACACCTTTATGAATAGGTTAGCCTTTAAGCTAGGCCTATCGGCAAGAGTTGCGTTATCGGGCGTATCACCTGACCGGGTATAGGCTATCCTAGTGTTTACTAATTTATAGGCTACCCCTTTGAAAGGACATTAACCATGTAGGATGTAGTTACCGGGTGTATCGCCAGCCTTGTTTACACTACGCATACGCGTAGTGGCGTCGGACGCTTGCCATCCTTTTCCTGTCTATTTAGACTGCCTTTGGATACAATAATATGTTGAGGTTGGGCTTTGCCTCCCTTCACCCCCCCCCATGACATATTGTCATCATCATATATATTTCCAGCAGGGGGCAAATAACCAAAATAAATCGCCGTCAAAATACATCGCCGTCAAAATAGACGCGAGCTTAACAACGGCGATCAACAAATGTAAACATGACGGAGGCGGCGGACGTTTGCAATCATGTTCCCGTCTATTTTGAATGCCAATGGATACAATAATATGTCGAGGGGTGGCAAAGCCCATGTCATGTCATCGTCATATTGCCAGCAGGTGGCAAATAACCGAAAAAATCACCGTCAAAATAGACGCGAAGATAGCCGCGGCGATCGCCCTATGTAAACATGACGACCGTACACCCGGAAACTACATCCATCCCCATTAGCCTAACCTAACAACCTTACCTAACCTATCCTAGTATTAAGGGTGGGGGCTGCCGCCCCCTAGACCCAGTACGTTGGATACAAAACTAACCCTCACCTAACACCTGGTATATGTCCCTAGTACCCAGTACGTGGGATACCAAGCTAACCCTCACGTAACACCTAGTATATGTCCCTAGTACCTAGTATTTGGGATTCAATACTAACCTTTACATAACACCTAGTATATGTCCCTAGTACCCAGTACGTGGGATACAAAACTAACCTTCACCTAGCATATGTCCCTCACTCAGTACACCTTTCACCCTCACTACCGTTCGTGAGTCCTCATACATCTTCATTATCACACGCACCAGCCACTCCTCTACGCCAAATTTTCTCCTAGCCTACTGCACAACTTCTTACTTTCAGTAGATATCTTTCCTGCAGCTGCCTGACTATGAAGTTGTCGATTGTGTCACGTCCTGGCATGAAACCAAACTGCATATCGTCGATAGAATGCTTTCCCTTATCATACCTTCAAAGACTCTCTCACACTCACAGACCTTCATGACTTGGCCAAGCATTTTCAGACCTCTTATAGCAGTTGCAAGGGGAACCTAACTCTGAAATCACTAGATAGTGCCTCCAGAACCATAAAAAAGAGGAGAGGGCTTAATTAACACACTTCCCTGTTGGACTCCGACGCGAACTGAAAACTCATCACTCAGTTCCCTCACGTAACACCTAGTATATGTCCCTAGTACCCAGTACTTTGGATACAAAACTAACGTGGGATACAAAACTAACCTCCACCTAACACCTAGTATATGTCCCTAGTAACCAGTACGTGGGATATAAAGTTAACCCTCACCAAATATCTAGTATATGTCCCTCACTCAGCTGTACACCTTTCACCCTCACTACCGTTCGTGAGTCCTCGTACATCTTCATTATCACATGCACCAGCCACTCCTCAACGCCAAGTTTTCTCCTAGCCTACTGCACAACTTCTCTGGCCACCTTATCAAAGGCCTTCTCCCGGTCTGCAAACACAACATCAGATCCCTATTTTTTAAGTACATACAGTATCTTTCCCTTATCATACCTTCTAAGACTCTCTCACAGACCTTCATGACTTAGTCAAGCATTTTCAGGACCCTTATAGCAGTTCCCAGGGGAGCCCAACTCTGAAATCACCAGATAGTGCCTCCAGAACCATACAAAAAAAGAGGAAAGGGCTTCATTAACACAGAGCCCTGGTGGACTCCGACACGAACAGAAAACTCATCACTCAGTACCAGTACATCTTTCACCCTCACTGCCGTTTGTGAGTCCTCATACATCTTCATTATCACACAAATACCTTCATGACTTGGATTGTGCCGTGTCCTAGCATGAAACCAAACTGCATATCGTCAATATCATACCTTCAAAGACTTTCTCACAGACCTTCATGACTTGATCAAGTATTTTCAGGCCCCTATAATTTTCCCTATCCAATGAGTCCCCTTTTCTCTTATACAGTATATAATGTACTTTAGTGCCATTAATCAGAGATTACTTCCTCTCTGATGATGAAGTTAATTAGCTCATTGAACACACCTACTCCTTTCTCACCTGAGGCTTTAATCATCTCAGCTAGAATGCCAGAGCATCCTGCAGCTTTTCTGTCCTTCATTAAGTTATTGCACTGCTTACAAAAGCTGGCACAATCACAGGGAGGGGGGAGTATTGGCTTTTCGTTGCTAAGCTGCTCTATTCCATTCAAATTCCATGTTGAATAATTTTTCGTAGTGTACGGTATCTTCCAAGAATCTATAATGTCTTTGTCAGCGGAAACAATTGTTCAAGTATATATTTTCCCTGTGAAACCAATTTAACTTCATAATGACAATAAAATTATATATAAAGATAAAACAATATATTTTACATAATTTATTGCATATCTTACATATTTAAAAAGATATTTATTAAAATAGTTTAACCAGACCACTGAGTTCCCCAAAAAACTCTTATAGGGCTGGCCTGAAGGATTAGATCAAGATGGACAACCAATCAAGATATGATAGGTAGGGAAGGGCAAGAGGTGAACAAATCTAGGAAGGTGAAGATACGCAGACATTTCTCACCATTTCACCAATTCAGCCGCACCACATGAGTTCCACAGCAGAACTCTTATAGGGTAGGGCCAAAGGGTGAGTCAAGAACTGCTACACTGCAGTACCAATTAAGAAATTATCAAGGGCGAAGAATGAGAAATCAGGTCTAAGGAAGAAATAAATCACACCGAGATACACACATAATGCACCACTGAGGGGAATCGAGTCAGCTTGACCGCACCAGCGACCATAGACACAAATAAAGTCAGGAGCCAATAAACTAGCCAGGCCAGGGTGGCATATGATATAGGCCGTCCGGAGGACAACCGAATTAGACAGAATAAGAATAGAAGGGGGAAAACATATAAAAAGGGGCATTCAAATTTCAATATGGAAATTCACTATGATAACTGTAATATGTGGGAATAACTTTCACCTTCATATTTCCTCATCTCTTAGCATAAACATGATCAATTAGTGTGCCATTTTCAGTTGTTGGTTGTGTTACATGTTGAGAGTATCCACGCTTTTCCATTAAATTTGCAATAGAAGAGTTAGTTTGGATGTTTTCACAATGCAACCAATTGGGTATTTGTCTAGTTCATTTAGCAACTTACTTAAATCTATCTTAAGTCTATCAGAGTGAGAACTGAGCGATCTCTGCCATACCCATAGCTTACTCTGACTGTTCCTTTTACTTATGTATTTTCTAGATCTCAAGTGACGGCGTCTCTTCCGTGGATTGACCTCCCAATCTACCAAGATTGGAAGCCAAAGCGTCACATTTTTCCTTTGCCCCTCAACTTTCTCTTCATAATTGCTGAGGGGCACAGGGCCCTGGGTGGGGCTTTGGTTTCCCGGGCGTTTCCGCACCCTCCTCAGCTCCCCGCCATGGAGTGGCTTCGGTCACCCAGGCTTTATTGTGGTCGGCAGGGAGGGTTCTGTGGGGGCGCTCGGTTATGGCCTTGGCTTTGCTCGGGGTCTTGGAGCTGTTCGGCCAGGCAGCTTGGGGAACAACAACAACAACAACAACTTACTTAAATTTACTCTAAAATAATTAAGTCCATATGAAATAGGTCTGTATATAGGGACAGGTTTGTCCTATAGAAAAGTATAGCCAACACTGTTCTCTACCCACTAAAAGCTGAACCAGTGGAAGGTATTACCCGTGTTTGCATACCTTCCGTCAATTTCAGTCAGGCTATATTTGGATGATAATTTGAACTCAATTTGACCTATCTCAGAATAGTAGTATGGGAATTTCATTTTTTTCCTTATTGTGAAGGCAATCATTATTCTATAAAAAACACTTACCCTAATAATACATGTACCAGGTTGTTCTCTATATTTTAAGAATATACTCTTTATTTAAAAGGCTTGCATGGCTGCATGATAAATGTTTTTCTTTGATTCACTCTTCTTGACTTTGTCTATATTGCAGGCCATGCTTTTGTTCCTCCTAATTCCTTTTCTATTATTTCCACTCCTCAAGTGAGGTATTGTAGAGGTGATTCTCTTGGTCCCATCTGTAGAGGTATTGTAAATGGTGGCCAGACACGCCCGTGGCAGCTTTCACACCCAACCCATCTTTTATTTTATGTTGAACTCTATTGTTTTTGATCCCACTATAGGACTTGGTAGCCTATTCCACATATCTACAACTCTGTTACTAAACGAATAGAGGCAGATCCCTTACACACCCAGTTTCTCTCTGTCGCTCATTTGCTTGCACATCGGTACAAATGAAGCAAATCCCTTACACATGCAACTAAGATGAACATGGGAATCTGCAGACAAGTGGCCCACAAAAGGCAGATCCCTTTCACATCCAACCCATTTCGTCCATGTCTATCTGATTTTATCTTGAAATTCTTTATTGTTCTTGATCCCACTATAGCACTAGGTAGCCTATTTCACATATCTACGACTCTGTTACGAGAGGGGCAGATCCCTTACACAGCCAATCTCTCTCTCTCTCTCTCTCTTATTTGCACACTGGTACAAATGAGGCAGATCCCTTACACATGCTACCAAGATGAAAATGGGAGTCTGCAGAGAGCCGATTGGCCCACACACGGAAGATCCCTTTCACACCCAACCCATCTCGTCCTATCAAATTTTATGTTGAAGATCTATTGTTATGGATATTCGTTAGTTAGATGGTTCAGTGGACTGTATAATAATATCATATAATAGTTTATATCACCTGAAGACTGGAACTAGTGCTGTAGAACTTAGTTGACCTGTTGAGCCTTGATGATGTTACAAGATGGTGTGTGAAACGGGTGATAGGATAGAGTTGATGAATAAAGAAGGGGGCCACTATACTTAATGATTGATGGGAATGATGATTAATGATCTATGAATTAGTATGGATAGATGGAGAATTGATGAGCTAAGTACTATCACTAATGGGGCGAAAGGTAAGGTGAAAACACAAGAGCCGTAGGCAGACGGTCTGGTAGTTGTGGCGGCGGCTAGGGAGACAGTGTGGGACCCTCACAATATTCGCGAGAGGTCCGCCAATATCACGCATGCGCAAATGGGTAGGTATATTTTCCCACCCAACTATAATTACCTAAGTTCATAGGAATGATAGACTACCCAATATCCAATATAAAACATAATTATTAACTTCTTAATTATTCTATATAACCATTGATCCCACAAACTTAATACTAAATACTTAATGTAATACTTAAAGTAAGACTGTCTATATCAGAGTTTGGACACATTCCCGCCACCAGGTTTATATAATACAGTATCTACAAAAGCCCGGAGGCTATTTTATTCCGCCATGATTGGGAGGAGGCTTGAGCCGCCTGTCGACTAGGACGTCCACTGGGTACGTTGACTGGTTGATCGGTCGAGGTAGCCCCAGTGGGAATGTCTCCAGGCGTCTCCGAGGAGTCCTCTTTGCACTCAATGTCCCCATCGAGAGGGTACAGTCGGACAGTCGGCCGCATATATGTTCCCGTCTTCGTCCGGACTCTAGCCACTCTGACTTCTCCGTCCTGACCGGGTAATAACTCGACAATACGGCCCAACTTCCAAAAAGCGCGCGGACTCTCATCATGGATGATGATGACATCACCGATACCCGGCCACCGACCATTTATTGGTCTCAGCTTACACTTATGCGCCTCTCTGAGGGTCACCAGATACTCGTTAGACCAGCGTCGCCAGATATCTTTCGACAGTTTGCGAATATATTGATATCTGGCTGAAATGACATCTTTATTTATGTAGTCTGGATCTTCCAACCCATCCTCTACTTCATTTTCATCAGGAAGATCCCGCAACTGATGACCTCGCACCAACACAGAGGGTGTTATTGGGGTAAGATCCCCTAGGTCGCCGGAAGCATAATATAAGGGACGATCATTGATAGTGGCCTCAATTTCCAACAGTAGAGTAGTCAATTCCTCCAAGGAAATTAAGGCACGTCCCAACACCTTCAACAATGACAATGACAACCTTGACAATGCCGATGGCCCTTTCCCATATAGCGCCGAACCACGGCGCCCTAGCCAGGATAAACCGCCACTCACATTGAACACTGCCAAGGTGGGACTGAACTTTAGGGTGATTACAAATGTCCGATAAGTACCCAGAGGCCCCAACAAAAGTGCTGGCATTGTCACTTAAAATGATCCGGGGAAATCCCTGTCGACTACAGAACCTCCTGAATGTGTGGAGGAAACTGTCACAAGTGAGGTTGGTGACTATTTCGATGTGAATCGCTCTGGTGACCGCGCAAGTAAATAAAAGCATGTAAGCCTTTATGGTCGGCGAGTCCTTGATCGGGATTGCTCCGCTATACTCCACCCCAGTGACCTTATACGGGTCTCCAGGGGTGATTCGCAGGCCTGGTAAAGGTGGCAGTCCTGCATAGTCGTAGGGCTTACCTTTTACCCGACAACATTTCAGACATTTACCCAGTACCCTTTTCACCACCTGCCTGAGTTTAGGCACCCACCATTTTTGACGAATGTAGGTAACCACGTGACCGACCCCGTAATGGCAACAGAGCCAATGGCACCGATCAATTATCAGGTGGGTCAAGGGATGTTTGGAGGGCAGAAGTTTAGGATAATTGCATGATTCCGAGATAGCCGCTAACCTCAATCTGCCTCCACAATGAATTATACCTCCCTTCAGGTGTAGTCCTAACTGGTTGATTAAGTTATTTCTGGACTGTTTACCTTTCACCATTATTTTAAGTTCCTGCAAATAGGTCTCTTTTTGGCATAATTTGAGTAAAACATTATCTGCAGCTCTAATTTAATTTACATTGAGATGAGCACTACCTGTGGGGGGCAGGCTCTTTCTTTTTGCCTTCAAATTATTTACGAAACGTATCACCCATGCTGTGACACGCTGCAATCTTTCATAGCTTCTATATTTGTGCCAGTCCCATAACTGTGTGTCATCTTGGGGCACCGTGCCTACAATTTGGGTCACGATACCAGCGGGCTGCTGTTGGAGATCTATATTCTCTGGCCATCCATCGGGTTTCTGGAGCCAAGAAGGCCCCTTCCACCACAACGCAGAAGAACTCAAACATTTAGCAGATACGCCTCGAGATACCATATCACTTGGGTTCTCTTTAGTCGACACATACTGTAAAGAAGCAGTCGGGACTAGGGAATGTATCTCGTCGATGCGGTTAGTGACATACACTGGCAGTTTCTTTTGACTGTGTATCCAGTGTAGCGTAATTTGACTGTCACTCCACACATAGGTTTCAGAGATATAAAGTTTATCTTTATAGGCATTCTCAACGAAGTTAATCATTCTGGTGGCTAACAGAACTGCAGTCAATTCCAATTTAGGGATGGAAAGGGACTTGATGGGGGCCACCTTAGCCTTTGTCATGACCAAGTGGCTACCCTCGGGATTGACTAGATATATAGCAGTCCCGTAAGCGACACTGCTTGCGTCAGCAAATGCATGCAGGGAAATAGTCTTTCTGAAACAGATCCTCCTAGAGAACTCAAGACAACTACAGAGAACCATGTCATCCACTATCCCCCGCCATTCCGCTTGCAGGTCCACAGAGAGAACATCATCCCAACCCAATTTCAGTCTCCATAATTGTTGGAGAAAGATTCGAGACCTTATTGATACTGGCAACACAACACCCAAAGGATCAAAGAGTTTGGCAGCAAACATTAAACACTCACACTTTGTAACCTGGTCAAAAGGAGAATACTGAACTCCAAAGGAAAGAGAATCAGAGTCAGTTTTCCACACCAGGCCAAGTACTCTCACCAAATCCTGTTGTTCCGCAGAAACACCATCCTTCTGCAACACCTTTCTCATGACGGGACTATTTGTGGCCCATTGGCGCAGGAATAAATGGGCATTATTCATTACTTCACGAGCCATATCGTTAGCTTGGACAAGGGAACTTTCAATATCCCCCGTACCTTGGAGGTTATCGATATATAGCCCGGCCCTAATTTCCTGCACCAACTCCGGGTCTGCATCAACAAGAGAAAGATGCTTAAGGATGGTCGCGTTAAGCAGAAACTGGGAGCAGGTAGCGCCAAACAATACAACCTGGAACCGATAACATTGTAGAGGCGAATCTAGTCGAAGAGGATCCTTTGGCCACATGAACCTGGTGTAATCTCTGTCGTCCTCATGTAGTTTTAACATCAAGAAGGCTTTCTCAATGTCACTGACCCACGCATACTGATGCAAACGGAATCTCAACAAGACCTAAGCCAACTCCGGTACTAAAGATGGTCCCGTGTACAGACAGTCGTTCAGATTAGGCAAGTACTGGTTAACCTTAGCGGAACAATCAAATACAATACGAACCGGAGTAGTCCTGCTCTCCTTTAAGATCCCATGATGCGCCAGATAGTGACATGACCCAGGGTTATCGAATGGAACCTCCTCAATGAAACCACGCGACAACTGGTCAGAAATTACCTGCGAATATTGTTGACAAAAACCAGGGTCAGCAATGAACCTCTTCTGGAGTCCTCGTAACCTACCCACAGCCAAACCTTTGTTGGTGGGCAACCGTCCCTTTTCTTCGGTCCAGGGAAGATGTACCTGATACTGTAGACTTTCTGGATCATACGTGACTGTTTCCTCATAACTGATAAAAGCTTGCCGTTCGGCTTGCGAATGTTCTTTGGGTGATATGCCAAAGTGATCTAAATCCCACAAAGCATTCAGTTCTTCTTTGCACGGGACTGTCCAGTAGACATTTATTGGTCCACTGGAGTTACTGCCACTTGTAGAATTGTTACAACCTCAGTATTGGAACTGGATGTGGATGCCGCATAAGAACCACTCAGTGCATATCCGAATTTGGTTGGAAGTAAAACCAAATTACCTACCCGATTATAACCAGGTCGCCCTATGTTGTAGTAATAGTCGGCACCAATTAGTACCTCCAGCTGTGCTGTCTCTGTGATGCATGAATCGGCCAATTTAATGCCATGGTGCTTTAAACTAATCATTTCAGCACTAAGACTAGACTCACCTTTATGTTCGGGAAGATCCTCGACCACAATTGCTTCGAGACGATGGAACCTACCCCGATGTAAATATTTCAGTGCTACAATAGTATACTCACGAGGGATTTGAGTTCCGGTGAAACCATGAAGCCGTAATTCTTCCGTCCCCACAGTTTCGTATGAAAGGGACGGTAGTACGGATTTCTTCACGAAGGTCCTCTGTGAGCATTGGTCTAGTAGCGATCTGACTTTTATACTTTTCCTGTGTCTACCCTTTACAGGCAGCTGAACTGTGGGTAGGATCACAGTTTGCTTATTCATACTTACAGACATTGTTGTTGAGGTTGTAGGTGTTGACTCTTCCCTAGTAGTACCTCCACTTACCGGTCTTGCCTCTCTCTGTTTTGGGCACAGGGAGTGAAAGTGCTTACCCTGGCAATACCTACAATTTTTGATGTTAGGGTTAGTGCACCCATTACTACCATGATCACTGGAGAGACATCCCGCACAGAGTCGTAGTTGCCGAGCTCTTTTAATTTTGAGCGGTCCCGTTTTATGTTCAAAGCATTTATACCAGGGATGGTTATTCCCACCGCACAGTTTACATGGGAACCGGCTACTACCACTTTGTGTTGCGAATGCAGCCGTAGCCACAGGCATATTCTTTCCTGGGGAGTCCTGACCAACCATGTTATACAATTCTGCCTGAAAACACTGTGTGAAAGTCTTGTAATCTAGGCTTCGCTCACCCATCTCCCTCCTAATGGTCTCCTTAACTGGTGATGGCAATTTATTCAGCAATGTAACCACACAGAACTCTGTCAGACTCACCTGTTGACTAGTCATTGATCTCATAGCACTTTCCATGGTGGCGTAGAAAGCCTTTAGTTCTACGGCCTGACATTTAGGAGCGACAAGAGTATGGAAATGCATGATGTGTGCCACCTTTACCCTGTCGGGGTGCCCGAAGGTTTCGTGAAGTAAGTCTAAGGTGGGGGCGTAGCTTGCACCCTCCACCGAGAAACCTTCTATCAGCTTATAGGCATCCCCTTCTAACTGACCCTTTAAGTATGTTAACTTTTGAATTGAACTTAAGTCAGTCCTTTCATGCACCACACATCGAAACATGTCCCAAAACCCAGTCCATAATGTGGAGTCGCCAGCGAAGGTGGGTAGGATCAGGTGCGGCAATTTAACTCCCGATCCCTTTTTGTTGTCGGATCGAGTTTGCCCTTCTTGACTACCCAATTCCGCTTTTAGGCGGGCGACTATCCCATAGATATCAAATAAGTAGATGGTATCCGCTTGGTTCTCTTTAAAATATTCATTGTCTGAGGTGTATAGCGGCAACAAGACCTCTTGATTGACCTCAAATTTGGCCACCTGGGTTTGCACGCTATGAAGTTTTGCCTCGATATCTATCCGAGTTGCTGACTCCAAGAACTCATCCAAACCTGCTGCCAGGACAGTCAAGGAACCTTTAATACCTGCCCTACGGTGTTTGCCTTGGGCTAGAGCTTCCATATTGTCACCCTTAGTCCAAAACAAAACCCAGACCTTTATGACAGTTTATTTGAAACAGGAAATCTTCCGCCGATCAAACTCGGGTTCTAAAGCTAAACGCGAGCGACTAATGACAGATAATCAAAGAGCGAGAACAAATGCGAGTAACATCAAATGCGAGAGGGAAAACAAATTGCAATCCTTATCATGCCGATCAAACTCGGGTTCTAACACAAATCGCGAGCAACGGCAAGAAATAAAAAGGGAAAAAACAAAGTATATACTAACAAGACATGGTGATAAATAGCCGATCAAACTCGGGTTCGGACCTAACACTAAACGCAAGCGACGGGATAAATGGCAAACTATCAGAACATGAGTGGCATTAGAACTTGTAGAATTATCGCCTGCCGAGTGCCGAAATCATCAAAGTTAAAATCCAAATTACAACCCTTCAAATTTTAGAAATTAGATGCCGCAAATGTTAATTGAAAAGTTAGGCTATCACAGAAATTTTGAAAACCAGGGTTAAATTACATGCATCAAGATTTACTAATAATTTAGAAAAGCCAATAGATACCTTTAAATTTAGATTTAGTTAGGCTTAATCAGAAAGAACAAATTGTTAATGAACTTAAATAAAAATGTAGTTAAGCCTAATCAGAAAAACAAGACTCATTGAACTTTCAAATTAATCAGAAAAATGCATTATAGGCCTATGGCTTAAGCGTCTGCACCAAAGAAGACCCGAGCCGATCCAATTATCTCCCGGAACAGCCGATCCGAGGCGGGCGGTGTAACATGGATGCCATCCCACCCAAAATCAGCTGCTCAGGTGTTCATGGACTGGTACCGGCTCCGAGTCCATGGCAGGTTGCGCTTGAGCCACTGGTTAACCGAATTGCGAATTTTGTTGAACTCGGCGGGTTCGACTCCTCTAGGGTTCTGGCGCTTCTCTATTCCTATTATGAAGCAATGGCCTCCTGTCCTATTCTCTATCTCCCTAACCAACTCCTGGATCTCGTTGGCTAAATCCTTTGGTGCAACGCCTGACTTCACGTCTGTCACGGGTCAGGCCATGACTGTGATTATAAACTATAGGGTTAGGTATATTTCTCGAGCGCGGGAAAAATTGGGGAGGCGGGAACAGCTGTAGAGAAAGGGAGAGGTGAGGGGTGGAGGCACAGGCATAGGCCTGTGTACCGCTAGGCACCTCGTGTACATGTGTGCGTGTGTGCATTCTTGCTTGTGAGCGTGGGTAGGACGCCGTTACGCGTACATGTGTGTGTGCGTTCATGTTGTAGGCGTGGTCATTGGGAGTGTCCAGTCTTTTCATTGGCACCAAATTCAAAATGTGATGGGGGAGGGGAAAACGGAGGTTATAAAGGGGGCAGGAATGCCCAGGACAGGCCTTATTCTCCTCCTGCCCGACCCCAACGAGATAGTCCATTTTTGTTGTGCCCGCAATGAATGGGTCGGCAGGGCTGTGAGGGCACCTCGTTCCCTAATTCAACCATAATCAGGTGAGTCCAATTCAGTTAGACAAGTGTCAACGTTGAATGAGATATCCAGAGTGATGTGTGGTGGTGAGAGTGATGTGTGGTGGTGTGCTTGTGTGCGTTGGCCAGTCACCAGGACTGTGCCAGACCGTACACATGGCCAAGGTTGTGACGCCGACCGAATTAGCTTAATGCTATGGCCGAGAATGGCAGGTGTAAGCATGACCCCACAGAGGGCTTGCTAAAGGCTAGGGATGCCCAGGGCGACATAGTTCTCCTGCGGCGATATCCCACTGATTTAGCTATGCACGTGGCCAGGGGTGTGTGTGGATGTGTGTGGGTGTGGTGAGTGACGCCGTAACGCTTAACCCCACGTAACTGAGGTGAGGTTACCGCTAGAGGATAGTCGGCTTGAAGGTCTTGTCGTATTGCCCTTTTTGAGACTCTTTAATTAGACAACTCTCATTAGTCTAGCGAGTCACGTGTGTGTGGATGTGTGCGGGTGTGTGAGTGACGCCGTAGCATCTTAACCCCACAGAGGGTGATGGTTACCGCTAGAGGATAGTCGGCTTGAAGGGCTTGTCGTACTGCCCGTTTTGAGACCCTTTAATTAGGCAACTCTCATTAGTCTAGCGAGTTACGTGTGTGGTGCGTCGGTGAGTGACGCCGTAGCTCTCAACCCCACAGAGCGTGAGGTTAGTGTTAGAGGATGGTCGGCTTGACTCCCTAGGACTTGTCGTACTGCCCGTTTTGAGACCCTTTAATTAGGCAACTCTCATTAGTCTAGCGAGTCACATAACCGAGGTGAGGAGGTGAGAGAGAGAGAGAGAGTGATGAGTGTGATTGACGGGTACTGTGAGTGTGGGAAAATCTCGTACCTTATTCGATCATGCGGTCATTTGCTGGGCTAGACGATTTCAGTAACATAGTAGACTAAAGGGATGGTTGATGTGAGATTTCGTGTGACAAGCAGTAATCAGTATAATGATTTGGGGTAATCTTAGGGGTAGTTATAATACTGGGTATTTGTATTTAGGTAAGTGGATTAGATAAGTGGGTTAGATTGAGTGGCTGAGTGTGTGAATGAAATTGTCTCTTTGATTAATGCAATTTCAGTGTCGCTATTCAATAAAACCATTTTAGTAGGAATGTTTGTTTCTTTAATTCTTACTAACTTTAAGAATATAATTATTATCAATATATACCTATCATTACAATAAATCTGTGTACTCTATTATCCCGCAAGCTGGGAACTGCAATTTTCTTTTCAAATATATTACTGCATCGAGTCAGTATAGATATAAATGTATAGCATGTTCTGGGACGTTTGTTGCCATAATTACACAAGGGATATTTGTCTATTTTTGATCTAAAGTAACGACACTATCAATTATAGGTTTATTTCCTAGATAATGGGCAAGTGTTACAGTAACCTATTAGTCTTATGATCTATTACAATTGGCGATCTGGACAGGATTACTATTACAATTGGCACCCGGGCATGACCGATTACAAGTGGCGACCGTGATACAGGACCAGTTTATGATTTAGCTGTACGGATAATGAAGGATTTGTTGTATAATTGTGTTCACGCGGGAGATTTTTTTTTTTTCTTTCCCCTCGTGGTCAAGTCACATCCTGGGAGCGTCGGTGAACCTCCTTGTGTAAACAAGTGAATTCCTTTTCCCATCGCTCGCGCGCCCCACATTGTTTCATAATATTTAGTTCTACAATTCGCTTGTGAAGTAATTGTGTCCGATAATTTGAGTTTGCTTGTCTATAATTGATCTCTGTTGATTTTTTTTTTGTGATTGTCGCTGTGATTTTATGCCATATGAATAGTTTCCTTTAATTTCGTTCGTCATACGCAAGTGCTGTGATCGATCGTTTAAGGATAGAGGGAAGTGTTGTAATCCGATCGAGTCGTTGTTGTTTCTCTTATTCCGGTGTCATAAATCTTAGGCAGTAGGTGTTATGTGGAATAGTTTCCTTTAAATTCGTTCGTCATGTCATACGCAAGTGCTGTGATCGATCGTTTGATGATAGAGGGAAGTGTTTGTAATCCGGCTGAGTCGTTGTTCTTTCTCTTATTCCGGTATCATAAATCTAGACAGTTTCAGTTATATGGGTCAGTTGTGTGTCGGGCGAGATTTGTTTGTTTTCTTTGATTGTTCTATTCCTCTCTTAAAAATCTGTTGTTCCTTGTCAAGGACAAGAGGGAGAGGGAGGAACGAGCATTGGATAGGACGAATACTAAATAAGTGAGGGATTGCGTAGCAGCAAGGGTTGGGATAGAAAGGGAAGACCATAGGAAAAGTTAGAGGTGACAGAGAGAGAGCGTCAAAGGAGGCTCGATGCTGCTTAAAACTTGGGAAAAGTGTGGGATGTGTGTGGTGGTGCCAGATGTTGCCAGGGGCGCGGCTTAGGCTCGAGGAGAGTCTTGGTGCTGTGGTGAATAGCAACAGTGCATATTGCTAGCCAGCATCAGGTGAAAACTCGAGAAGGCCATCGTTGAATGAGGTCTGGGACGTAAGTTGGGTTAAATAGTGGGGAGACTGATGATAGAGGGAGTCAACAATAAGTAGCGTGATATATAATATGGGAGGGGAGGGGATGAAATGTTGTTTGTTCGCTTTTATTCTGCCGCTTCCAAATTTTATACAGGTACTGAGTCAGCCAGGCATTCGTCGGGAGATTGGAGAACCCACGGCAGGAATCCTAGCCCTCAAGAAACTACGCCCAAGGATCCCTCATCAAGTCAAAACAAATGTTTATACCCAGCAGTCCATAGAGTTGAGCCGATTTTTTTTTTACACTGTTTCTTCACATACCTCATGTAAACCGTGTCTCACAACATCTCTTTTTACATGACATTAGCTGAGCTTAATTGTGTGTTCATTGTAAATGAGTGGGTAAAGCCACTAGTTTTCACTGTAAAACTAAGTGGGTTAACCACCAGGTTTATGTCGCTGGCCGTGAATGAGACCTCAGGAGTTTTCCCCTTTCAGTAGAAATTTTAACGTAAATGCAAAGGGGTTTTTCTACTCAAGGGCGATCATTTAATGCACCAGCGACAGGTTAGATTCGCACTACAGTATGGAAGACACTATGAATGACACCTGAGTGATTTTAGCAGAGCAAAATCAATGTTAGTAGGGGGGAATGTCACGGGTCAGGCCGTGACTGTGATTATATACTATAGGGTTAGGTATATTTCTCGAGCGCGGGAAAAATTAGGGAGGCGGGAACAGCTGTAGAGAAAGGGAGAGGTGAGGGGTGGAGGCACAGGCATAGGCCTGTGTACCGCTAGGTACCTCGCGTACATGTGTGCATGTGTGCGTTCTTGCTTGTGAGCGTGGGTAGGACGCCGTTACGCGTACATGTGTGTGTGCGTTCATGTTGTAGGCGTGGTCATTGGGAGTGTCCAGTCTTTTCATTGGCACCAAATTCAAAATGTGATGGGGGAGGGGAAAACGGAGGTTATAAAGGGGGCAGGAATGCCAAGGACAGGCCTTATTCTCCTCCCGACCCCAACGAGATAGTCCATTTTTGTTGTGCCCGCGATGAATGGGTCGGCAGGGCAGCGAGGGCACCTCGTTCGCTAATTCAACCATAATCAGGTGAGTCCAATTCAGTTAGACAAGTGTCAACGTTGATTGAGATATCCAGAGTAATGTGTGGTGGTGAGAGTGATGTGTGGTGGTGTGCTTGTGTGCGTTGGCCAGTCACCAGGACTGTGCCAGACCGTACACATGGCCAAGGTTGTGACGCCGACCGAATTAGCTTAATGCTATGGCCGAGAATGGCAGGTGTAAGCACAGAGGGCTTGCTAAAGGCTAGGGATGCCCAGGGCGACATAGTTCTCCTGCGGCGATATCCCACTGATTTAGCTATGCACGTGGCCAGGGGTGTGTGTGGATGTGTGCGGGTGTGGTGAGTGATGCCGTAACGCTTAACCCCACATAACTGAGGTGAGGTTACCGCTAGAGGATAGTCGGCTTGAAGGGCTTGTCGTACTGCCCTTTTTGAGACTCTTTAATTAGACAACTCTCATTAGTCTAGCGAGTCACGTGTGTGTGGATGTGTGCGGGTGTGTGAGTGACGCCGTAGCATCTTAACCCCACAGAGGGTGATGGTTACCGCTAGAGGATAGTCGGCTTGAAGGGCTTGTCGTACTGCCCGTTTTGAGACCCTTTAATTAGGCAACTCTCATTAGTCTAGCGAGTTACGTGTGTGGTGTGTCGGTGAGTGACGCCGTAGCTCTCAACCCCACAGAGGGTGAGGTTACTGTTAGAGGATGGTTGGCTTGACTCCCTAGGACTTGTCGTACTGCCCGTTTTGAGACCCTTTAATTAGGCAACTCTCATTAGTCTAGCAAGTCACGTAACCGAGGTGAGGAGGTGAGAGAGAGAGAGAGAGTGATGAGTGTGATTGACGGGTACTGTGAGTGTGGGAAAATCTCGTACCTTATTCGATCGTGCGGTCATTTGCTGGGCTAGACGATTTCAGTAACATAGTAGACTAAAGGGTTGGTTGATGTGAGATTTCGTGTGACAAGCAGTAATCAGTATAATGATTTTGGGTAATCTTAGGGGTAGTTATAATACTGGGTAATTGTATTTAGGTAAGTGGATTAGATAAGTGGGTTAGATTGAGTGGCTGAGTGTGTGAATGAAATTGTCTCTTTGATTAATGCAATTTCAGTGTCGCTATTCAATACAACCATTTTAGTAGGAATGTTTGTTTCTTTAATTCTTACTAATTTTAAAAATATTATTATTATCAATATATACCTATCATTACAATAAATCTGTGTACTCTATTATCCCGCAAGCTGGGAACTGCAATTTTCTTTTCAAATATATTACTGCATCGAGTCAGTATAGATACAAATGTATAGCATGTTCTGGGACTTTTGTTGCCTTAATTTCACAAGGGATATTTGTCTATTTTTGATCTAAAGTAACGACACTATCAATTATAGGTTTATTTCCTAGATAATGGACAAGTGTTACAGTAACCTATTAGTCTTATGATCTATTACAATTGGCGATCTGGACAGGATCGTCGTTGCCACCGATGACAAGGTATGTCAAATTAGGAAGCCAGCTAAGTTATTGCTCCCAGGCCTCAGTACTCCTTAAAGTGCTTACTTTAGCACCTGGGGTGGCAAGAGGTTTGACAGTGTAGTGGGGATGGTAAACTGGCTTATCTACATACAGATCCCGTACCTATGAATGGCCTATAATGGCCACCTTTTTTATAAGGCCAGGCTAAATAGCCCTCTCTGGCTCAAAACTTTCGCCCCTGCTGCGCCGTGCTTAAAGAAGCCTTGCACCATGTTGGCAATACACAAAAACCCTCGCGGCCGAAATAGACGAAAAAAATAGCGAGAGGGTAGCCATGCAGAAGCTCACGGACCAGGAAATAATGGGAGCACGCCGTCTAGGCGCCACAACACGAGGACGGGAGAAGGACCATATATTATATGGATATTCGTTAGTTAGATGGTTCAGTGGACTGTAAAATAATATCATATAATAGTTTATATCACCTGAAGACTGGAACTAGTGCTTTAGAACTTAGTTGACCTGTTGAGCCGTGATGATCTTACAAGATGGTGTGAGAAACGGATGTGTTAGCTAATAGGATAGAGACGAATAAAGAAGGGGGCCACTATACTTAATGATTGATGGGAATGATGATTAATGATCTATGGATTAGTATGGATAGATGGAGAATTGATGAGCTAAGTAATATCACTAATGGGGTGCAAGGTGAGGTGAAAACACAAGAGCGTAGGCAGACGGTCTGGTAGTTGTGGCGGCTAGGGAGAGAGTGCGGGACCCTCACAATATTCGCGAGAGGTCCGCCAATATCACGCATGCGCAAATGGGTAGGTATATTTCCCACCCAACTATAATTACCAAAGTTCATAGGAATGATAGACTACCCAATATCCAATATAGAACATAATTATTAACTTCTTAATTATTCTATATAACCATTGATCCCACAAACTTAATACTAAATACTTAATGTAATACTAAAAGTAAGACTGTCCATATCAGAGTTTGGACAATTGTTATTGATCCCACTATAGCTCTTGGTAGGCTATTCCACATATCTACAACTCTTTTACCAAGCGAATAGAGGCAGATCCTTTACACAGCCAATCTCTTTCTCTCTCGCTCTTGTTTGTTTTGCACACCGGTACAAATGAGGCAGATCCCTCACACATGCAACCAAGATGAAAATGGGAGTCTGCAGAGAGCCAAGTGGCCACATAAGGCAGATCCCTTTCACACCCAACCCTTCTCATAACAACTCTCTCTCATTTATTTCTGTCTTTCTTACATTTATGACATCCTAGTCTCTCTCTCTCTCTCTCTCTCTCTCTCTCACAAATGAGAACATAAGAAAACCGGAGTCTGCAGAGACCCGATTGGCCAACACATGTCAGATCCCTTTCACACCCAACCCATCCCGCACTCTCTCTCTCTCTCTCTCATATTTATCGCTATCTTCCTTACATTTATGACATCCTATTCTCTCTTGCCATACTCTCTCACTCTCGCAAATGAGAACATAAACAAAATAAGAAAATAGGAGTCTGCAGAGAGCCGATTGACCTACACATGGCAGATTCCTTTCACACCCAACCCATCTTATTCTATCTAATTTCAAGTTGAAGTTCTATTGTTCTTGATCCCATTATAGTACTCGGTAGCCTATTCCACATATCTACAACTCTGTTACTAAACGAATAGAGGCAGATCCCTTATACAGGCAATCTCTCCCTCTCTCGCTCTTGTTTGTTTGCACAATCTGTTCCTTCTGTAGTTTCTCCATGCCCGATAAGTTAAATGATCTTTTGATATCTGTGACACAACTTTTGTATCCAACACAATACCCTGCTTGCTAAACCCCTCGAACCCCGCACAACGTTGCTTGCAACTTTAGTTATTATTATTATTATTATTATTATTATTATTATTATTATTAACATTATTTATATTATCATAATTATTATAAGGGTGATATTGATGATGATGATGGTGATGGAATCACTACAATTCACAATGTTAATGACCTTCATTAAGATAAATTACACAAGCCAACATTCTGAACAAGCCATTAAAGGGGAGACGAGCCGATTTGTTAGTCTATTAAATAATTTATTGTATTTCTTAGTTTCTTCGCTAGACCTCCATCAAGTTTAGAAAAACATCCCTAAGATCCTCGTTCAAGATAAATGTGTACATTTTTTGGTAGAAAAATGTCCAGGTTCCTCTTAAAATCTGAGGCTCGCTATTGCTCGCCAGGAAAAAATCGACACCTAAAAAATACGAAAGGTCTTAAAATTGACAACGAAATGGTGTTGAAATCGCCAAACTAATGGGCCGAACGTCTTATAATCTCAAAACAAATTGGGCTTAGCATGAGAGAGAAAAGGGACCAGAAAAACAAGCCATCTCCCCTTAAGTAAAAGGTTTTATATAAGTGTAAGAAATAACCACCAGACCCGATATTCCGACTACAGTTGAGGGGGTAGCGCTTGGTTTATGGTCTATATACGGTATTTATTTATTATTTTGTTTTTGAGTTTCCTCGCTAGACCTCCATCAAGCTTAATAAAACACCCCCTAGACCCCATTTCAAGAACAAATTTAAAATTTGTCGATAGAAAAATGTCCCGGCCGAAGGCTGGTAGTTCCTTTTTGGATTAGAGGCTAGCTATCGCTCGCCAGGAAAAATCGACAGATAAAGGGCACGAAAGGTCTTAATATTGACCAAAATATGAGGCAAAAGGTCTCAAAATCGCTAAACTAACGTAACGAAAGTCTTAAAACCTCAACACTAATATGCTAAACATGAGGGAGAAGGGGGTCCAGAAAAAGCGAGTACTACCCCCTTAAATAATAGGATCAGGTGATACCGGATAAAGTAATTCTAGTATCCGGAAGATTAAGTGAAAAGTACGTGTTCCAGATACATTATAAACTGTGGGTGTCTTACCAGTATTGATATTAGGAAGCTGGTAACCCTTCAAAACCCACTGACACCGAGCAAAATGTGTGAATTGGCAACATCATTGTGACGTCACAGAAGGAGCAGCATTGACGATACAATTTAAGTATTAATAGGATTCAAACAATTAATTGAGCTATAACTTATCGTAACAAAAGTTGAAATATTTAATATATAAAGTACTTTGAGGTGAATAAACTAAATGTTACCATTATTTTATATTATATAATAACTTATACGGGGAGGGTGTGGAAAGAGGAAGATAGGATGGTTGGGGATCCTGAGTAGCCTTAATAGATGGGCGTGTCAAACAGAGGGCCTCATTGTATTTGTTTAATTTAAAATGTTTCGATTCATCTGTAACTTATGTCATTCAGGAAGAATACTGTTAGATTTGTGTATGCATGAATGGTAGTTGGTGTTAATAACTATTGCTAATGCTGTTGACACACACACACACACACACACACACATCATATCAACAAATGTACTACCACACCCAGATACAAATACTAATGCATAGAAGATTCATGGCTGCGGATCATGAAATGGACAAGGTTGTTTATGTTAACATTCTATCACATATAAAACACATATCCACCTAGTGTCAACACGAAGTATTCAGGTAAACACACTCACGCTATTATTTAACCCCTTCTGTACCAGCGACGTCTTTGTAGTTATATTCTAGCTATATTTAGACGATTGTGTGCAGTTTAAGAAGGATCCCTGGTAGTGTAAAGGGTTCAGTGGGATACTTCGAAGCCTTGTAATTGCTGGAGGCCCTTTTTAAACTGAATAAAATCGTGCAATAGTAGCCAGAATAAAGTGAAAAAGACGGCGCCGGTACAGAAGGGGTTAATCCACACATAGACATACATACACACACCCTCACCCAAACTGATAATAGTACATGATTAGATTAATTTCTGGTATTCAATAAATTAATATTTGTCGTGGTCATGTGCTACACTTATAACTGCCTTGATGGTTTAATGCTTAGAGTGTTGAAAATCTGTATGTGGTAACCCAGGTTCGAATCCCGCTGGATCATATGCTTGCTTTCATTAATTTCTTTGGGAGGTGTTTGGTGTTGGAGTGAAATTAATAAAAATAGATTCACACACACACACACACTGCATGACAGAGTACACTCAACGTGACACTAACCATTTATCATGTCAATGTAATACAGGGTGGCTATAAAGTTGCGATGCTTACGAAAACAAACATTCTTTATTTTTATGTTTGATATTATTTTCTACGGTTTCTTGTTTGATTTGTTCAGTTAGAGACAGTCTGTGTTCCTTTGGGCATTGCTATTGAATGTAATTATTTAAATCATGGAGAAAATAATGTTTTGGAACGTGTTTGGAAAGTATTACATGTACAGTATATCATCTGTTTCCTAAAATATTAATAGGACTACGGTACAATCATCGCGCTAAGAAGTGATGACTCGATTCCTAGTACCTTTCGTTCAGAAAGTGCTATCTGGCAACATTTGAGGCTCTACTGTATTCATTTATTACACTCCAGGCCGAACTGTATAACAAAATACCAAGCACACGATATGTATGTATTTTTGCAGTATATTTCTCTCATTATGTGAGAGCAAACCAAATAGTACGCAAGTTGAGACTTAGCAGAACGAAATAATGTGAAAGTCGTAGCATTTCGCTCACTAGATTCAGGATTAATATGTGGAGGAAGTCTCTTAATGATTGTATTACTTTCTAAACTAACAATACTCGGAGAAAAGCATCTCATGAGATTAAAACCAACAGTTAAAAGTAGTATTCAAACCATAAGTGTCAATAAATCACGTAGATAAACATACTGTATAACAGTAATTTTTTCCACATTTAATTTTCTAAGCAAGACAACTGTCTGCCTCATAAACAAAGCGGTCCAGTATATTTTGTGAGAACGTTTGAATACTCGAGAACAACTTGTAATTTGTATAGACAGACGTTAAATTTCCACTTTTAGAATATATAATAACCCATACGGACTCCCATATAAGAACGGAAGATGGAAAGGCAAGTGTTGAAGGCTAAAGGTGGATATAAAATAGAACATAATATACCCCCTCCCCTCATATCCTGACAATGACTGAATAATGTGAATATCCTCCGGACCTGGGAGCGCAGCATGCTAGATAGTGCAAGTCAATTATTTACTCTCATTTTTCTATAAAGAAATTGAAAACAAACATTACTTATATTTATTCAAACTACAACATCAATTAAATTTAGAGGACATAAATAGGTAAATTTTGTCAGTAGGCCAATTATTGGGAATATCCAAAGACCTATAGTTTAAAATTAGGAAACGACCGGGCTCCTAGTGGCAGTGAAGAGGTGCCAGCGGTAGCCAGATTTGGGAACTTTGGTCCGAGAGTTGAAAAAATGGAGTCATCACTTCTTAGCGAGATTGTACATGATGATTTTTCGATTGCAGTAGTTCATAACCTCTTTAAAGAAACTATTATCACTCATTCGATTTCAATGGTACTATGCGCATGCAGCCTTCCCTTTTGATTTGTTGTTCTATCTCTCTAATGCCAGGCGCCCTGATATCCATGGGGGTGACCACGAATGAATATAACCTTTTGTATTCCGCTTTATGCATCAAAACAAAACCTATTAAGGGGAGGTCCCCCTACTCACCCATGTTTAGCTCCATTAATTTTCAGATTTTCAGATTTTTCCCCATTAGTTTGTTGATTTTAAGACCTTCGGCCCCATTTCCTTATCAATATTTAGACCTTTTGTGCTATTTAGGTGTCGATTTTTGTCCTGGTGAACGATAGTGAGCCTGTAATTTTGGAAGAACCGGCCTTTCGGCCAGGACATTTGTCTACCGAAAAATGTTCAAATTTATCTAGAAGGGGGATCTAGTGGATGTTGTTTTTAGTTTGATGGAGGTCTATGTAGGAAACTAAAAAAATAATAAATATATTAAAAAATTTACCAAAAAGTGAACCATCCCCCATTAATCTCTCAAGCAATGATTCACCTCCATTGATGTACATATATTCTTCAGTTTGGTGTTGGCATTTGTCACACGTTATTAGAAAGAGTTCAGAAACACTTCTAAGAGCGCAACAAACACACTAGTACATGATGAATGAACGCACGTCAGGGGAGCAGTTAAAGCAAATGATGACAGATTTAATATGCTTTAAAGGTGGGGGCTCATGGGTTGAGATAAACATGGAATGATAATCGCCAAACTGTACATAATTATCTTGCAAAATGCAATGGCACTGAAATCATTATTAACAATGGTATAAAGGATTTTGTGGATCGTCTATACTGGGCCTGTGACGTCATAGTGACGTCACACCAGTATCCTTATCCTAGACTGGATGTTGGACTTACACTCTTGTGACGTCACAGGCCCGGTATAGACGATCCACAAAATCCTTTATACTATTGTTAATAATTATTTCAGTGCCATTGCATTTTGCAAGATAATTATGTACAGCTTAGCGATTATCATTCCATGTTTATCTCAACCCATGAGCCCCCACCTTTAAGGTAGGATTTAACATTAATAGTAAGAAAATTAAGATTATGCTCAAGTATCTTTTGCACCCACAACCAGATTAAAGACAAAAGGTTAAACGATAGAAGCACTAGAAAATATACAGTGTATATATATTATCTAGGCCAGGTTATAAATGCAAACCCAGTTCACTCTAAGGAACTCAAGCAAATAAGATAGAATGGTTTTAGCAAAGAGCACGCTTTTAAGAAGAACAAGCAAACTCTTTCCTTAAAGAGAAAAATGTATAACCAATATGTCATCTCTATTCTAGTTTATGAATAAGACATATAAAATATATAAAAGTGTCTAGATAACTTAACCCTCCCGCATTCTTACGACGCGATCGCGTCATAACGCCACCCCTCCAAGAGTGGTCGTATGACGCAATCGCGTCATAATGCCACTTGTAAGTTAGAAATATTCCCCAAAAATAAGTTTATGACTCGATTTTCACTCAATTTGGACTGGTAAGTTAGGCATTAGTAAGTTACAAAAGGAAGTATCTAGCAACCCCATAGCGTCCCTCTCTGAGGAGCCCGGGCCTTTGTTAAGTCAGTAGTTTCCCAGCCCCCAGACTGTGAGGCAGGGTCCTGGCCCTTTAAATTCTGGGCTCCCTCCCTCTGGCCCACCATGCCTAGCTATAGGCAGGCAATTATGGATTATTTCATCTACCCAGTGAAAGTGTTTAGTGAATAATTCGAATTATATATGTATATAAGATGTTACTTGTGACTTTTGGTGACTGAGGGGAGTGAATATTGGTTAACCCCTTGAGTATTGATGCAGTTTTGTCTAGGTATCATTGATGACTTTACACTATTATTTGCTTGAAAGACATATATTTATCAATAAATACTGCCTACGAAATAAATATATTATAATCACGAAGATGTCACAGGAATGCTTACAGGAAGCTTACAGGAAGTATGGTAAGTACTCTATGAAATTTTAGTTATATTACAGTATATATTATATATATATATATATTATATATATATATTATATATATATATACAGTATATAACAGCCCCAAGGTCCCGAGCAAGCCCAAGGCCCATAATCGAATATTTATATTATTATTATATTTTGTATTTTATTTAAATATTTATTAATTTGATTTTTTATTGTTTTATTTATTTGATTTTATTTATTTTATTTTATTTATATGTTTATTTTATTTATTTTACATATATATACACCGTATATATTTTGTGTTATTCCTGTTCCCCAGGGTGTCTAGCGGATCAGCCCCAAGGTCCCGAGCAAGCCCAAGGCTCATAATTGAGTATTTATATTATTATTATATTTTGTATTTTATTTATTTTATATATATATATATATATATATATATATATATATATATATATATATATAATATGTATATATATATATATATACATATATATATTATATATATATATATATATATATATATATATATATATAAAATATATATATATATATATTACATATATATATATATATATATATTCTGACATACGGAGCCCTGTATGTTAATTTAAGAGTTAGAATTAGAGTTGAAGGAGTGCCAAACTACCCTGGCGGCGAAGCAGACCAGCGAGCGAACCTGCGAGTGGGAAACCAGCTCGTCCGCATACCAGCAAACAAGCCTTCACACCTGCGTGCGTCATAGGGGACCCTGCAAACTAATTCGATGACCCGGCGCTATAACGTATGATCGACGCCAGGAGACCCCATTGGACCACGCACCTGCTACGCAACTCGAGGACCTGTGATAGGGGCGCGCACCATCACTCGCCTCCTGATTCGTTCCTACACCATCATTGTTTAGTATATAAGACCCGAGTAGTGGGCATTCAAATCAGTCTCATTTGGAGTTGGGGAAGGTGAACTTGCAGCTGGAGGAAGACGGGGTGAAGTAGTATAATGGGATTGTGATTGTCAGTCAGATTATATAAGTATGTGTTAAGTGTGTTAGGTGTAAACACTTACGTTTTGTTGGTTAGTGAGATATGTGATTGGGAATTAACGTTAACGCTACTATTATGTACTTAACTATTTGATTGGGAATTAACGTTAACGCTACTATTATGTACTTAACTATTTTAGTTGACTGACTTGTGGACTAAAGCAACTCTTTAAGTAGTTGGGTTATGATGAAAGTAATACTATTGTTTTATATTAATACTTACCAGTTCTTTCATTTTCTTTTAATTAAGCTTACATTGCTTAACGGTGCTTAGTACGGTGATGCTATTGTCTCTTATTAGTAATATCGCCTTAGACTAACATGGCTGTTTTAATGTTACTACTAGTGATTTCCTAAGCTGAAGAAAATTCTTTTAGCTTCAAAATATTATTTTTGCTTTTCATATTATTTGAGTGAGACCTGAATCGAATCTATGAAGCGATCCTGTAACTTAATTTACTCATAATCAAACCTCAATGTTACGTGGTTAAGAAATACATATAACTAATTATTAAATATATATCTAACTTTTTATGTGACTTTGATATTAATCCTGATGATAATAATAATATAATACTATTAACGTAAGACAAGAACCAAGAATAATTACATTAAAAATAAATAAAAGGACATATAAGAAAACTAGCTATTCATTTCAAAAAGGGTAAGAGACAGAAATATTCTTACCTCAATATTTATCTTTCAAGACTTTTTATAGAATTAATAGTCCTTCGTTAGATATAACTTATTCGGTTCATAACCATAGCCTAATAAGCTTTGGTTAAATATTAATTCTTTATAAATACTACATGACTTTAATTAGTTTCAGTATTTTTCATAATTAAAGAGTATCAGTCAATAAAGGATCCCAAGTCCTAAGATCCAAAAGGAAAGTAAGCAACAACAGGAAATAATGTTATTAGATTTTACTTTTGTTTTGCCTTCAGCTGACAGATACCTTAATATATATCTCTGTGCTATCTAGATTCATCAAGTTAACCACTTGAGGATCAAGATACGTAACAGAAGAGTGGCGACCTCGCCAGGATTCGTTTCATACAGTTTCACTCAGTTTCATTTACCGTTTCACTACTTAAAAATCAAATATTAATCATGCCTCATCTAATTAATGACGAAGATGCTCGAGTTTTCATATAATCAGAACCCATAGCCCCTGATATTGACTGTCTGTCAAAATCCGAACTGAAAGTGCTTGCCTCACATCTCCAATTAACTGTCTCAAACATGTCCAAAGTAGAGGTGGCTCAGACCATAAAAACCCACCTGTTCCCTGTAGAAGGCGGGGAGGGTGACGGAGCAGTTGGTGGGATCCCGAGTAAACCTAGCCAACTTGATGAACAATTGCCACCTAGTTTGACCGGTGATCAAGTACTGGAACTAGCCAGACTAAAGACCGAACAAGCCAGAATAAAAGCAAATACCGAAGAAGCCAGAATAAAAGCAAATATCGAAGAAGCCAGAATAAAGACCGAACATTATGAATATCAATATCGTATAGCTCAACTAAATGTCGATAAAAATGCTCCCTTAATTGCTCCCCCTCTGGGATTGACTATGACCAGTGTCATTCCACCTTTCACTGAGAATAATGTGCAGGATTTCTTTGTTTTGTTTGAAGAAGTTGCTGGAGGTATGAACTGGACAAGAGATCAATGGCCTTTTATGTTACAAACCGTTTTGACAGGGCAGGCTCGAGCCACGTATTTGTCAGAAGTAGCAGAGGTTAAGCAGGATTATGACAATCTCAAAGAAGCTATCCTAAAAACATATCAATTGAAGCCTGAGGCTTACAGGTAATCTTTCCGTAAAAACCAGAAGAAAGTAGAAGAAACCCATAAGGTATTTGCCAGGACCATGACTAATACTTTCAATCATTGGGTCAAGAGTAAGAGTCACAAGCTACAACGATCTGAAGGAGTTGGTCCTGTTAGAAAATTTCCTATGGAAAATTGATTCTTCTGTATCCTATCATTTAAAGGGGAAAAAGGTAGATTGTCTTGCCGACGCCGCTGACATGGCTGACACATACGTGCTCAACAACAAATTTCGTGGAAAGAAGCCCTACGATAATTCTAGTTCTAATTTTAAGTATCCCAATCACAAATCTGACAGACCCAGTCACAAGCCTGTAACGTCTTCCCCAGCTAGCCAAAATAGAATTGTTCCCCCAACTAAAAATGCGACTCAGGGCAATGGTAACAGAGGTGGGCCCCAAAGTAATAGTAATGCTCAAAGAGGGAACGTTCCCGTATCCCCTAAAGTATGTACTTTTTGTGGCAAGAGAGGCCACCTAGCTTATCAGTGCTGGGCCAAGGAGAGAACCGAGAGATCGGGGCAGACAGTTGCCGCCGTATCTCAAACTCCATATGTTCCCTTAATGCAGGACTCCCGACAGAAGGAGTATCTAGCACCAAAAGTTCCCTTAATGCAGGACTCTCGACAGAAGGAGTACCTAGCAGCTAACGTAAATCATCTAGACAGGGGTGTAGTAGCATGCGTGGTGCAACCCACTAGGGTTAAGCCAATAATAATTTCACCATCAGTGCAGGACAGTTACCGTCCCTTTATTTCATCTGGCAACGTGAGATTAAATGGTTGTATGCATGAGGTAAAAATTCTGAGAGACACAGGTTCTACTAGCACCCTCATGGTGAATCCTTACACTGAGAGCCCACTTGGCGAACCAGTTGTAATGAGAGGTGCTGGAGGCCAATTTTATGCATACTTGGTAAAAGGCGAAATCGAATGTGAGTTACTACAGGGTGAGGCCACCATAGCTTTGTGTAGGTCCCAAGATATCCCTGTGCCTGGGGCAACACTCCTTTTGGGGAAGGATGTAGCAGGTGAGAAGGTCCAACCAGACCCCATTTTGTCACTTTCCCCTGTTAACGAGCCA
Source organism: Paralithodes platypus (assembly GCA_032716605.1). NCBI lineage: Eukaryota > Metazoa > Arthropoda > Malacostraca > Decapoda > Lithodidae > Paralithodes > Paralithodes platypus. Next base: position 12,064,874 of record CM064518.1, on the reverse strand, counting down.
CTAACCGGTGAGCTCGAAAAGGAGAAGCCAACAGTGTTCCCTGTGTGTGCGGTCACACATTCAATGTCTCAAGTAGCAGTTCCCTCAGACAAATGTACCGAATGTAAGAGTTGATGAAAGGAATGATGAGAGTGTGAATGACGCTCCAACTGTGCCTGATGATGTGACTGAGGTGGATTTATCTGACACCTTTATGGCTCATCTTGACCCTAATGATGACCATGAAACCCCTCCAAATTGTCCTAGTGGCCTGGTAGAGCTACAGAGAGATGATAGTGAATGCAAGGAGTTAGCTGCCAGGGCCGTGAGTGAAGAGGAATGTGAGAAGGAGGGTGGTGAATGTTTCTACCTCAAAGGAGGAGTATTGTGGCGTAGATGGAGACAGCCACACAGACCAATCGATGACGGGGCCTGGGACGTCCATCAAGTAGTAGTCCCCAAACCTTGTCGTAGAGATATCTTGGCAATGGCACATTGTATACCATTGGCAGGACACCTAGGTGTGAGAAAAACTCTAGACAGAATCAGAGCCCACTTTTACTGGCCAGGAATGCGTGCAGATGTAGTGGAGTTTTGTAGAGTGTGTCACACTTGCCAGATGACAGGAAAACCCAATCAGAAGGTGCCTGTACATCCTCTGGTGCCCTTGCCCGTCTTCGAGAATCCTTTTACTCGGGTGGTAGTGGACATTGTAGGCCCATTGCCTTAATACTTCCCAAGGTAACATTTATTTATTAAATATTATGGACATGGCAACTCGCTACCCAGTGGCTATACCCTTAAGGACTACCTCTGCTCCAACTGTCATCAAGGAACTGCTCAAATTCTCCACCAGAATGGGTTTCCCCCATGAGGTGCAAAGTGATCAAGGAACTAATTTTACCTCTAACATTTTTCAGCAGTCCCTGAAGGAGTTGGGTATCGAGCATGTTAAGTCTAGCACCTACCACCCAGAGAGTCAAGGGGTTCTCGAAAGATATCACCAGACATTAAAGGGAATGTTACGTAAGTATTGTACAGAGACCGGAGTTGAGTGGGATAAGGGGGTACCTTTTCTTTTATTTGCTACTCGTGAGGTTCCAACTGAATCCCTGGGTTTTTCCCCTAATGAGCTAGTTTTCGGTCACCAGGTAAGAGATCCTTTGCAACTATTGCAGGATAGCCTAGTTGGCCAGGAGGGGAACCAAAACCTCCTTAAGTATGTTTCAGATTTCAAAACCCGGCTGAGATCCTCATGTGAGTTTGCCGCTCAAAACTTGACAGTGGCTAAAAGCTCCATGAAGAAATGGTATGACAGAAAAGCCCGTGAGAGCGAGTTTCAGCCCGGTGATGAGGTTTTGGTCCTGCTCCCCCTTTTTGGCCAACCTTTATCTGCCAAGTTCAGGGGCCCATATAAGATCATTCAGAGGGTGAGCATTACCGATTATCTAGTAACTACCCCAGACAGGAGAAAGCCCACGCAAGTATTCCATATAAATATGTTGAAACCCTACCATAGGTCTCCTGATTCCTCTCCTCCAGATTCTACCACTGTGGCAGTGAATGTTAGGACCTGTGGACAGCCTGGTGCGGACGAAGTCTTCAGTTCTCTTACTGACCCGCAACAGACTGTTCCAGAGCCTGAAGGTATCCATGCAGACTTTGACTTGTCATGTAGCCTATCTAACTTTCAGTATAATTCAGTAGCTTGGGGGGAATTACCATCTAAACTATGTCATCTTCCCTCAGATCAAGCGAACCAACTAATCTCTGTTTCATCTCAGTCTCCCAGTGTGTTCCGTGATACTCCAGGGCTCACTTCTGTGGCCGTGCACGACATCGACGTAGGGGATGCAACTCCCATTAAACTATCCCCCTACCGTGTCTCACCACAATGCAGGAGTATACTGCAGGTCGAGCTTGACTTCATGTTATCTAACGAGCTGATCACAAGGGCCTTAAGCCAGTGGAGTAGTCCGGTCATACTTTTGCCAAAGCCAGACGGGAGCCATAGGTTATGTATGGACTATAGGCAAGTCAATGCTGTCACAAAGAACGATACCTACCCACTGCCACGGATCGACGACTGCATTGACCAGATTGGTACAGCCACCTATATCAGCAAGATTGACTTAATGAAGGGATATTGGCAAGTAGCTCTCACCCCTAGAGCGAGGGAAATATCATGCTTTGTAGTCAACAATCAAGCCTTCTGCTGTAACGTAATGCCCTACGGCTTGAAAAACGCTCCAGCTACATTCCAGCGCCTCATGAATTTGGTGACTGAAGGGGTACCTGGATGTGTTGTCTACATCGATGATATTCTTATCTTTTCACAGTCATGGGAGGAGCATCTTTACCAACTTAGATTGCTGTTCTTAAATCTTGCTGATGCCAATCTGGTGGTTAATCTTAAGAAATGCACCTTTGTAAAGAGTACGGTCCAGTATCTAGGATATACGGTAGGTCAGGGGCAGGTTGCACCTCCTCAAGCAAAGGTAGAGTCTATTCTAGAATTCTCAACTCCTAGCACTAAGAAACATATCCAAAGGTACCTAGGCATGATTGGTTATTATAGGCGTTTCATCTTAAATATTTCAAAGTTGACAGCTCCCCTGACAGATCTTCTCCGTAAGGATGTGAAGTTTGAGTGGTCCTATGAATGTGAGGAGGCCTTTATTGCTACCAAACATATATTATCTAATTATGCTGTACTCCGAGCTCCTGATTTTAACAGATCTTTTTCCCTAGCAGTGGATGCGAGCAATACCGGGGTTGGTGCAGTGTTGCTACAGGAAGACGACTGTGAAGTATTGCATCCTGTGTGCTATTTCAGTAAAAAATAAAATTCTGCTCAACGTAACTATTCAGTCATTGAGAAGGAGCTGTTAGCATTAATTTTATTCCTTCAATACTTTGCTGTCTATGTGCAATCTGCCTCTGGTGCCATCACTGTGTATACTGACCATCACCCCTTAAAATGTGTGCATAAGTTCCAAAATAAAAACCAACGACTGACCAGGTGGAGTTTGTTGCTGCAGGAATACTCCCTGGATGTCAAACATACTAAGGGGGTCCAGAACGTGCTAGCCGATTGCCTATCACGTATCTGTTAAAGATTACATTTACCGGGTTGGCCTCATCCAGCAGTAAGATTAATTTAATGAGAGGATTTTGGCAATTAGCTCTCCCTTGTAGCGAGGTAAATATCATGCTTTAGTAGTGCGCTGTCAAGCCTTCAGCTGTGAGATGCCTTGCAGTTCGAATAACGCTCCAGCTACGTTCCGGCTATGTTCTGATGTGGTACCTGGAGACGCTGCCTACTTTGGGTGATCTCCTTATTATATCCTCATTATAATCTTGCTGTTGCCAATCTGGTGGTGAATCTATTTATGTATTATGTTTAATATTATGTACTATACTCCTTAAACTCTTTTCTAGGGGGGAGGTCTGACATACGGAGCCCTGTATGTTAATTTAAGAGTTAGAATTAGAGTTGAAGGAGTGCCAAACTACCAAGGCGGCGAAGCAGACCAGCAAGCGAACCTGCGAGTGGGAAACCAGCTCGTCCGCATACCAGCAAACAAGCCTTCACACCTGCGTGCGTCATAGGGGACCCTGCAAACTACTTCGATGACCCGACGCTATAACGTATGATCGACGCCAGGAGACCCCATTGGACCACGCACCTGCTACGCAACTCGAGGAGCTGTAATCGGGGCGCGCACCATCACTCGCCTCCTGATTCGTTCCTACACCATCATTGTTTAGTATATAAGACCCGAGTAGTGGGCATTCAAATCAGTCTCATTTGGAGTTGGGGAAGGTGAACTTGCAGCTGGAGGAAGACGGGGTGAAGTATTATAATGGGATTGTGACTGTCAGTCAGATTATATAAGTATGTGTTAAGTGTGTTCGGTGTAAACACTTACGTTATGTTGGTTAGGGAGATATGTGATTGGGAATTAACGTTTACGCTACTATTATGTACTTAACTATTTGATTGGGAATTAACGTTAACGCTACTATTATGTACTTAACTATTTTAGTTGACTGACTTGTGGACTAAAGCAACTCTTTAAGTAGTTGGGTTATGATGAAAGTAATACTATTGTTTGATATTAATAGTTACGAGTTCTTTCATTTTCTTTTAATTAAGCTTACATTGCTTAACGGTGCTTAGTACGGTGATACTATTGTCTCTTATTAGTAATATCGCCTTAGACTAACATGGCTGTTTTAATGTTACTTCTAGTAATTTCCTAAGCTGAAGAAAATTATTTTAGCTTCAAAATATTATTTTTGCTTTTCATATTATTTGAGTGAGACCTGAATCGAATCTATGAAGCGATCCTGTAACTCAATGTACTCATAATCAAACCTCAATGTTACGTGGTTAAGAAATACATTTAACTAATTATTAAATATATATATCTAACTTGTTATGTGACTTTGATATTAATCCTGATGATAATAATAATATAATACTATTAACGTAAGACAAGAACCAAGAATAATTACATTAAATATAAATTTTATGAATGGAGGATGCCTTTAGGCACATGGACCTTTTTGTTATATCTGTGTTTTTCCTTCCTCCGTTCATTGTCTCTTAAAAAAAATAAAAATAAAAAAAAATAAAAGGACATAATATTATAAGAAAACTAGCTATTCATTTCAAAAAGGGTAAGAGACAAATATTCTTACCTCAATATTTATCTTTCAAGACTTTTTATAGAATTAATAGTCCTTCGTTAGATATAACTTATTCGGTTCATAACCATAGCCTACTAAGTTTTGCTTAAATAATAATTCTTTATAAATACTACATGACTTTAATATTATTAGTTTCAGTATTTTTCATAATTAAAGAGTATCAGTCAATAAAGGATACCAAGTCCTAAGATCCAAAAGGAAAGGATGCAACAACAGGAAATAATTGTATTAGATTTTACTTTTGTTTTGCCTTCAGCTGACTGATACCTTAATATATATCTCTGTGCTATCTAGATTCATCAAGTTAACCACTTGAGGATCAAGATACGTAACAATATATATATATATATATATATATATATATTGAGAATATATCACAAATACACGTGAGCCACTAAATGTTTCTAGTCTCTCAGTGGGGATCGAACCATCGACCATCAGGATGATAGCCGACGCTTTAATCAATTACACCACGGCAGTCTAAAAGACACTCAGCCTTCTATCCTATTTATGTTAGGGAGAAGGGAAACCCACTAGGCGAATATATTTCAATTCAAACCTAGTTGTTGGATCCATATTTCCAGAATACCATACACGGATTTTTGAGTGTCCCGACGCAACTCGGCTAGAAATTGATTTCATTTAATTCTAACCCACAAAGCATGAGAGTTATAAATATTGAGAATATATCACAAATATAGGTGAGCCACTAAATGTTTCTAGTCTCTCAGTGGGGATCGAACCATCGACCATCAGGATGATAGCCGACGCTTTAATCAATTACACCACGGCAGTCTAAAAGACACTCAGCTTTCTATCCTATTTATGTTAGGGAGAAGGGAAACCCACTAGGCGAATATATTTCAATTCAAACCTAGTTGTTGGATCCATATTTCCAGAATACCATACACGGATTTTTGAGTGTCCCGACGCAACTCGGCTAGAAATTGATTTCATTTAATTCTAACCCACAAAGCATGAGAGTTATAAATATTGAGAATATATCACAAATATAGGTGAGCCACTAAATGTTTCTAGTCTCTCAGTGGGGATCGAACTATCGACCATCAGGATGATAGCCGACGCTTTAATCAATTACACCACGGCAGTCTAAAAGACACTCAGCCTTCTATCCTATTTATGTTAGGGAGAAAGGAAACCCACTAGGCGAATATATTTCAATTCAAACCTAGTTGTAGGATCCATATTTCCAGAATACCATACACGGATTTTTTGAGTGTCCCGACCCAACTCGGGTAGAAATTGATTTCATTTAATTCTAACCCACAAAGCATGAGAGTTACAAATATTGAGAATATATCACAAATACACGTGAGCCACTAAATGTTTCTAGTCTCTCAGTGGGGATCGAACCATCAAGCATCAGGATGATAGCCGACGCTTTAATCAATTACACCACTGACTGAGTGTCTTTTAGACTGCCGTGGTGTAATTGATTAAAGCGTCGGCTATCATCCTGATGGTCGATGGTTCGATCCCCACTGAGAGACTAGAAACACATATATATATATATATATATATATATATATATATATGTATATATATATATATATAAATATATACTGTATATATATATATATATATATATATATATTATATATGTATATATAATTATATATTTTTTTTATTCCTGTTCCCCAGGGTGTCTAGCGGATCAGCCCCAAGGTCCCGAGCAAGCCCAAGGCCCATAATCGAGTAATTATATCATTACATTTTTATTTTATTTATATATTTATTTATTTAATTTTATTTATTTTATTTTATTTATATTTTTATTTCATTTATTTTACATATATATATATATATATATATATATATATATATATATATATATACCGGTATATATATATATACAGTATATATATACTGTATATATATATATATATATATATATATATATATATATATATATATATGTATATATATATATATATATATATATATATATATAAATATATATATATATATATATATATATATATATATATATATATATATATATATATATATATATATATATATATATATATATATATATATATATATATGGGCCGAAGGCCCATAATCGAGTATTTATATTATTATTACCTTTTTATTTTATTTATATATATATTTATTTGATTTTATTTATTTAATGTTATTTATATTTTTATCAAATTTATTTTATATATACTGTATATATACCGTATATATATATATATATATATATATATATATATATATATATATATATACAGTATATACTGTACTGTATATATATATATATATATATATATATATATATATTTTTTTTTTTTTATTCCTGTTCCCCAGGGTATCTAGCGGATCAGCCCCAAGGTCCCGAGCAAGCCCAAGGCCCATAATCGAGTATTTATATTATTATTATATATTTTATTTTATTTATATATTTATTTATTTTATTTATTACTGTTTGTATTTATTTTATTTTATTTATTTTATTTTATTTATATTTTTATTTTATTTTATTTATATATATATACCGCATAAATATATATATATATATTTATGACATCTTGTATGTATATATATATATATATATATATATATATATATATATATATATATATATATATATATATATATACAGTATATACTGTATATATATATATATATATATATATATATATATATATATATATATATATATATATATATATATATTTATATATATACATAGATACCCACACACACATACACACATTTTTGTTACCATTCATTATATTTTGTTTGACACCTTGTATATAATTATATATATTTATATATTACTTTATTTGTGTGTACAATAGAATTATTTCTGAATGTATTACTTGAAGATAACCTGGCTTTCTTGTTTTGTTTTTTCACTGTCAACCCAGGAGCCATTTCCCTTCTCGTTGGAAAGGGTTGTGGCCCTATCAGGTAAGTAAAATTGACAACCTTCATGACTGACATGTGTTCTATGAACATTATACATTTATTGGCAAGGAAAATTATATAAAAGTGTTGTACATTGTGGCAAAGATATACGTCTACGCCGTGGGGCCACCTCCCGAGGCTGCCAACCGCGGACGGCTGCCGACCCTCCATGGCCGAAGACAAAATCAACGACCATTGGAGGAAAACCGGATGCCGGCCGCGGGGAGCAGTTTCGGGAGCCAAACCGTCACAACCATCCCCTGCCCCCTCCCTGGGGGCACGGGTCCTTGGAGCGGCTTCGGTCGCGCTGGGAATTTCCACACCTCTCACACCACACACACACATCATACAGTTTTTCCTACACCGAAAAATGACTCTCCGGCTGTCATTTCTCAAAGACTTCTTCTAGCCGGAGACATTGAGAGCAACCCAGGACCCACGTACACATACATATGTCCAACTTGCTCAAAACCCATCACTTCGAGTCGCCATACTAAGGGTTCAGTTCTCTGCAATTCATGCGGGAACTGGACCCACTTCACCAGCACAACACTTGCCTCCAAGAAACACTACACAAACACCTGGACCTCATCCTCATGCCCCTCCCTCTCCCAGTCAAATCCCTCACCTAAAACCCGTCCACCTCTCCTCCCCAACCCACCTAACCTTCCCATATCATCCACTCCCCCCCCCTAAAACCCGTCCACCTCTCCTCCCTAACCCACCTAACCTTCCCATACCATCCACATCCTCAACTCAACACACCACACCCCATCCTAATCCATTCCAACCCCCATCTCCTGCTCCCCAATCCCCACCCCCACCTCACCCATCCCAACCCCCAGCCCCTCCCTCACCCCCACCCCTACCCCATCCTCGTGCAGCAGCACCCAACATATATCGTGCACATAACATTAACATTCTTCAACTGAACATAGATGGCATCAACACAAAGAAGCACGAACTCTCACACTTCATCAAACAACACAACATACACATTGCCATCTTACAAGAAACAAAACTCCGCACAACACAAAAAACACTCACATTTCATAATTTCACCACCATCAGACAAGACCGGGCTGTCGGCGGGGGCGGTGGACTCATCACCCTGGTATACAAAGAAATATCATACATAGTAACCAGTGTACAAACCAAATCCCTCCTCCCCCCAAATGATAACACAACAGAAATACAGTCAATTAAAATACGCACTGGCAACAACTCCAACATAACCATCATAAACACATACATCCCTCCCCAAACATCCCCTACAGTACCAAATGAATACAGACCACACTTACAACACATCACAAACCCCACACACCCCACACATCATCCTGGGTGGTGACTTCAACGCCAAGACGTCGGCCTGGTTTGTTGACAACCCCGACACAGACAGAGGGCTGGTACTACAAAACCAAACCGATAACCTCATCATCCTTAACGACACCCATCAACATACCCATATTCCTCACCAAGGCCTCTATAACCCATCATCTCCAGACATCACCTTTTGCTCCCCAGAACTCGCCCCCACAACATCCTGGAGGGTGGTCAGAACCTTAGGCTCTGACCACCTCCCGATCATTATCACCACCAAAACCAGACTCCCCCCAGCTAGCCACAAACACACATACACCAATTATAAAAGTGCTAACTGGGAAGCATTCACAAATGAGACAGAACAACACTTCGCAACTCTAAACAGTACACTCATCACTAATATCAACAATGCTGTACACATACTCAATAAAACTATCCAAAACGCTGACAAGAAACACATTCCAAGAGGTAACAGAAAAAGACACAACCCCAACTTCACACCAGAAATTCAAAACCTCATCAGACAACGCGACATACTGAAACACTCCCCAGCACCCCACACACAAGACATCACACAACAAATTCAAGCACTCAACACCCAAACTAACAACAAAATACAAGAACAACAAAAACTAAATTGGAATAACTTCCTACAAACACTTGATCACAAAACAAACCCCAAAAAACTCTACAAAACACTAAACAGCATCACACTTTCCAACAGCAACTCAACACAATCACATGCTGCAATCACAACAACAGACTCTACTCCTTCATGTAAACAACAAGCAAACACTCTCATCAATCACTTCTCACATGTCAGCCACCTAAAACCTCACAAAGACGACCGACGTGTCATCCGACGTAAGAGACAATTCCCCACAGACCCTGACTATACACCCTTCACCAATCACCAGACAAAGCATATCATCAACAATCTCAAGCACTCACCCGCCTGTGGCCTAGACAACATAAGCAACATACACTTCAGACACCTGGGACCACAAGGCATACAAACACTCACTAACATATCAAACTACAGCTATTCACACAACACAATACCAGACTTTTGGAAGCATGGTATCATCATCACATTCCCCAAACCCAACAAAGACCCCACGCTACCCTCCTCGCACCGCCCCATCACACTCCTTTGCTCCCCCTCCAAAGTCATGGAACGCCTAGTATTACAACTAATTACACCTGACCTACCCCTAGCTCCAACACAACATGGCTTTAGGCCACTGCACTCCACAAACACTCTTCTCACAGACCTTACACAAAGAGCTTTCGACGGCATCAACTCAGCTAGACCACCACACAGATCACTATTAGCCACACTCGACATTAGTAAAGCCTTCGATGCCATCCCCTGCCACAACCTAACAAACAAAATCTACAACACAAACATGCACAACAACACAAAAAGGTGGCTGGCCAACTTCCTAGCAGGCAGATGTGCACACGTATCTTTTGCCGGTCAGTCATCTAAAATCAGAAACTTTCCAAACGGAGTCCCACAAGGATCCGTCCTATCGCCCGCACTCTTCAATCTGTACATGCACGATATAACTACACCCAATACGCCCCAAATAAACTTAGCCTCCTATGCAGATGACATGACACTCACATGCACACACCATGACCCAAAAAGAGCAACATATTTCCTTCAACCCTATCTCAACACACTACATGGCTGGTGCACTACAAACAGACTTAATCTAGCCCCAGCCAAATCCACCGCAACCCTGCTCACAAGTTGGACAGGAGAACACGAATACATCCCTCAACTCACCATAAACAACACACCCCTAACACATACACACACACCCAAAATCCTAGGAGTAACATAATTTATTATGATACTCATATGACATTCAAACAGCACACCACAAACATTAAAAAGAAACTGACACCCAGACTTAGCGCCCTCAGGTCACAGCCCTTTTGCTCACACAAAATTTGGACACAACAAAGAAACTACCACCACAGTATATAAACAATACATAAGATCAGTGATGGAATACGCAAGCCCAGCCTGGGCTTCTAACCTAGCTGAAACACATCATAAGACCTTACAGACTATTCAAAACAAAGCCCTGAAGATCATTACAGGCTGCACAGCTACTGCACCCACAGATCACCTACATCAAGAAACCAAAATCCTCAAAGTCAAAAACCATCTGGACATGAGAGGCACTCAATTCCTGGCAGCAGCCTCCACGAACCAAGACCACCCACTAAACTACATGGCAACACACCCACAGACACCAAGAAATATCAAAACAACACCCAGCACACGGTATCACACACAATTATTGTCCTCTCTCCCTCCCTGCCCACCCCGAACCAAATTCCAGAAGCACATCCATACTCATATCTCTCACCGATCCATCCACTCACTCACAGACAACATGCAGCTGCATGCACGACCTCCCGAAATCCATCCTTCCGAATCCTCCCTTCCTCGCGAGGACAGAGTCCACCTGGCCAGGCTGAGATGCGGACACCATCCAGCTCTCCTGAGCTATCATAAGAGACTGGATGACTCCGTTGTCGACGCCTGCCCGGGATGTAACACAGCACCCCATACCATTAAACACATCATAGAAGACTGCATTTCACACAACCACTTACGCCAACAACACAATCTACACTCAATGAGAGCTCTGTGGGAAAGCCCGATCGTGGCCATGGCCTTTCTCAGGGACCCGGGGCTGTTCGGCCAGGCAGCTTAGGGAACAACAACAACAACAACAACAACAACAACTGTAAAAACATTCTCATATATTTACATAACAATAACAATGCATGGAAAAATTGCGCATAGCTCGCGAACCAATGGTTTTCACCATTAGAAAGAGCATAATTTCCCGATTACGGTGATATAAACAGTTATATACGTATCCGAGCAAATAAAGCAACGCCGAGGTGGGGAACAGCTCGGAACCCGGCTAGCGTCGGTGGAACGGAGACGAGTGAAGCGTTTAATATTCGCATTTTGGCTCTTCATTTCAAATATTCATAGAGCAAAAAGTATTTGTCGTAGGAACTTCTAGTTTTTTTTTATTCTCTTCAGTATTATCTGCCGTATTCATACAGCCTAAATTGAGAACCATAGATATCGTAACAACGAAATAATTCGCAAATGTTATAAACCTTATCATGCAAAGTCATACTTTATTTGTTTTCGGTCACTGCTTGAGAACTATTGTAGATAGACAATTTCTGTTTTCAGATTTGGAAAGAAGAGGAAAAAGACTATTATTTGAGCAAATACAAATATATGGTCATCACTCACAATTTAGAGATAGGATGGTGTGAAGACAATTGCCCAGGAAAAAACTATTATTCAGGAGTCGTTTACCCTTTCATATTGCGATTTGTTTAAAAAAAAAAAAAAATTGTATAATGTGGTATAGTTATTCCTCTTTCCATTGACATATGATACATCACAATAAACAGCATTCTGGTGTATGAAAATACAGAAAAACACAAGGCTTCGAAAACTCGACCAGCCTGGTATTTCATGGCAAATTAGAGAATGTCTTATCTCCTACAAACCTGATCTTCTCTTCCTCACCGAAACTCAGGTGTCTGTAGCAACATCCAGCAACCCCTTCTCTGTATCCTCCTACTTTCTCTATCCTAGTTTCAAAGCCAAAGGCGGATGTTGTGCATACGTGCACAACAAACTCACTTGCTCTCGTGTTCCCGATTTCGACTCCTCTGAATTCTCAACTTTATGGCTCAAACTTTCCTGTCATTCTCTTACTAAATATTTCTGTGCTGTCTATCTTTCCCCTAACTCTACCAACTTTCCCGAATTCTTTGACTATCTAAACTCTACAGTGGAACACATTCTATCCATTTCTCCTTTCTCAGAAATCTCCATCTTAGGAGATTTCAACGTTCACCACCGCCAATGGCTCTCCTCTCACACTACTGATCCACCTGGTGAACAAGCCTACGTCTGTTCTATCCTAAATGACCTAGAGCAGTTAGTTCAGCTTCTAAAGATGTACTTTCTACCATCTCTGGGCTTAACACTAATAAGGCGTACGGTCCGGACGGTGTTCCTCCTGTTGTTCTCAAAAACTGTGCTTCTGTGCTGACTCCCTGCCTAGGCAAACTCTTTCGTCTCTGTCTATCCTCTAACGTCTTCCCTTCATGCTGGAAATTTGCTCACATTCAACCTGTCCAAAAGAAGGGTGACCGCTCTCAACCCTCCAACTATCGTCCAATTGCTCTCATCTCTTGTCTTTCTAAAGTTTTTGAAACTATTCTTGCTTCAAAATTTCTTAAGCATTTCTCTTCTCATAATCTGCTCTCAGATCGCCAGTATGGCTTCCTTAACCCGTCCAGCCCCAGCGACGCGTCTGACGCGTCGGCGATGTATGTAACGCACAGCCCCAGAGACGCGCCTGATGCGTCACCCTAATTGCGCCGATCGTAACCTCAGGTATAGCCACTCAAGAGGGCTCAGATTTGTATGGGAACTGTGTACGTATCCCACGCAACCGTGCCGATGGTTGAAAACTCTCAAAGTACACGTGCGTGCGCGCGAGCGCGCAATAACCTGTTTTTTTGGGATAATTGCCTTCAATTTTTTACTCTTGTAAAATCCGTTTTCGGGGGTTCTGTAGGACCATTTTTTAAGCTTTTTGAGCGGTTTTTCGTGGTTTTTCCTTCATTCCTAACCCATTCGCTATTGTTTCTGGAATAAAACCATTTTTTGAAAACCGGCCGGGTTCTGGTGCGTAAACATTACAAAACTAGCCGGGGCTCCACGGGTTAAGGGTCGCTCTACTGGTGATCTTCTTTCATATCTTACTAACTCTTGGTCATCCTCCTTTCGGGACTTCGGTGAGACTTTTTCTATTGCACTAGACATATCGAAAGCTTTCGATAGAGTCTGGCACAAATCTTTGATTTCTAAACTACCCTCCTTCGGTTTCTATCCCTCCATCTGTGCCTTTGTCTCTAATTTCCTTTCCGGCCGTTCCATAGCCGCGGTTGTGGACGGCCATTGTTCACTTCCTCGCCCTATAAACTCTGGTGTTCCTCAGGGCTCTGTCCTATTTCCTATTCTCTTTCTAATTTTGATAAATTATCTCCTTAACTGTACCTTAATTCCCATCCATTCATACGCAGACGACTCAACCTTACACTACTCCATTAGTTTTTCAGAACGCCCCAGCCAGCAATCCCTCAACGACAAACGTAATTAAGCCATAGAACTCTTAAATTCTGATCTAACTACTATCTCCAATTGGGGCAGAGAAATCCTTGTTTCCTTTAATGCTTCCAAAACCCAATTTCTCCATCTATCTACCCGTCGGGATCTCCCAGCGGACTATCCCTTATTCTTCACCAATACAAAAATCAACCCTTCATCTTCTCTCAATATTCTTGGTGTCTCTTTTTCTTCTGCTCTCATTTGGGAGGACCATATTACCAGTCTTGCTAAGGCAGCCTCCCAGAAGCTGGGTGTGTTCAACCGCCTTAGGGGGTTCATTTCCCCAGCACAGCTTCTTGCTCTGTACAGGGGCATAGTGCGTCCTTGTATTGAATATTGTTCACATGTGTAGGGAGGTTCCTTTCACACCGCTCTCCTAGACAAAGTTGAAAGGAATGCCTTTCGTATCATTATCTCCCGTCCACTCACCAATTCTCTGCAATCTCTCTCTCTCCGCCGCAATGTTGCATCTCTCTCGCTATTCTATCGCTACTATAATAATCAGTGTTCCTCAGAGCTTTCCCAGTGCATACCACCTCCTTTACGTAGGGCACGTGGTACCCGTCTTGCAACTCAATCCCACCCCTACTCTGTGCAACTCTCCAACCCAAGAGTGAAACGTTACTCTCAAACTTTCTTCTACTCAACAGCTGAGCTTTGGAACTCTCTCCCAGAATCAGTCTTTCCCTCTTCCTATGACTTAAATTGCTTCAAACACTGTGTGTCCAGGTATTTTGGCTCGATCGTCCCTTGATTTTGGCTTTGTCACTCTTTCAACTATACGGGAGGCACTCGCTATAGGCAATTCTGCCTTTTGCCTCCCTCAATCACATATAAAAAAAAAAAAAAAAAAAAATAAGTTTTCGGATGCGGGAGGGTTAAAGATAAATGGTAAGGTAAATAATACTTAAAATGCAGAGATCTGAAGAGAACCTTACGGGTAAGAGAATGAGAGAGAAGTTAAAGATATTGTTATTACCATCACATAAAAGAAAATTGTTGGCCATGTTATATGTTTAAACAAAAAATACATATATACATTTATGGATCGTCTGAGGTTTGGTGTGGTGGAGTGGGGCTGGTAATCTTAAAGTCCCACTTTGAAATCTTGATATGTCAATGCTATGTCATTGGGTGGAATTTGAGCTGTAACTGCTGTCACTGTATCACCAGAAAACCACCCTAGAATCTCCCTAGCTGTTTCCAAAATAACAGCATTGTATAAATAATGCGCTGTGTGTAGCAATTTCTGGAGAGTAAGAAGTTCATTAAGTGGCAAGTGAAAGAGAGAGTCATCGGAGATTGCGAGATCAAGGAACTGAAGTTCTCGTATCGGGGCTCCAGTCCTGTCGCTATTCTTAACTTTATGTGCTGGCTTAACAAACAAGAATGGTTGATAGCCTCTAAAGTCCAATAATAACTAACTATTGCGAGATAAAACAGCGAGACATTGACGATACTGCTTCGAGAGATCGAAACAGATGAAGGGAAAAAATCCAAAAGATTGCTCGGGTGGGACGAAACAAAGTCATATCTGATTTTCAGCGTAGGAAGGAGAGATCAGGTCAGGTGCAATCTATTTAGGGATAAGCCTTTACAACGGTACCTCATATCTACATTCCTAAGAGGGTTGAGAAGGGAGCAGGGGTGTTCTAAAGACAGGAAGGTGTGTTTTTTTTAAAGTGTGCAGTTAGTCTGTATACGTCGCAAGGTGTCCCCTGACTGGGTGCGAGAACATGAATCACCTTAAGATATACCACCACACCCACTAATTATGTCCACCTTGGCTGGGATCGACCCCATGTAGGAATAGGTCTTTACACCATACCCGAAAGAGGATTTATGGAGCTCCAATCTTAATTTCAACCATCTCAACAATTTTACCAACACACCTAAACTTCATTAGATGCTGAAATAGCCTCCCAAAAATATACCCTGGGCTACCGTCCGGGAAGCGAAGGTTCCGAACGAACAGAGAGGAACAAGCCTGAGCCGAAACGACAGTGAGTCCGTCAGAGAGACTGGTCGTGAGAGATTAAGGCAGCCAAATGAAAGGTGCTACACAGGCACACACTAACGGCCCAGTTGGCAACTCGCGGGAGAGCTGGCAATTCCACAACCAAAGCTTTGTTTGCGAGTCTTACTACACTTCCTGTTCTCTCGTATCCCCTTCCTTGCCCTGTAGGAAAAGGTTTTTACACCATACCCAAAAGAGGATTTATGGAGCTCCGATCTTACTTTCAATGATCTTAACAATTTGACCAACACACCTAAACTTCGTTAGATGCTGAAAGAGCCTCCCGAAAATATGCCCTGGGCTGGGATTGAACCTGGGACCCTTAGGCTATGAGGCAATCACTCTACCAGTTAGACCTATAGAGATATCTTACTTGGCCTGGTCGGTTCAAGTTATTACCGCATCTTGTT
Source organism: Paralithodes platypus (assembly GCA_032716605.1). NCBI lineage: Eukaryota > Metazoa > Arthropoda > Malacostraca > Decapoda > Lithodidae > Paralithodes > Paralithodes platypus. The sequence continues at coordinate 12,048,250 of CM064518.1, read as the reverse complement.
CAGTTTAGCCTAATCTATTTTTACTGACTTTACACCCAGGTCAAGCAGAGAGTCTGTTATCCATCAGTAAACTAACTTAGGCTGACGATGATTATGATAACGAATCAATTATCGAGTACAAATATAATAATTTCAGTATGACAGCAGACTTTTTTGGCCATCCCTTATCATTGAATACATAATATTTATACAAAGCATGTTCGTTAGAATACATATGCCACAATTTTCCATACATCTTCAATAAAAAACGTTTCTACCAACATTTGTTTTGGGAATAAATAGCATATCATGGTACAAAAATTATCTAAAAGTTTACGTGTATATGTATATAGTACAATTTAATTAAAGTAGTCGCACTTGAACTGGCGAACAATATTGCTTGATTTACAGTAATTGTTTTCGGATTCCGCCATAACCCAATTTTCCCCACTCAATCTTTTAGCAAGTTTTGGTAACGTATGATACTTCTGACCATGGATAAAATAGCTTAGACTTGTGGTAGGTGATGCACATTTATATACGGAATTGCACATCTGACTCGGGATATACAGGGCTTTACTTAAGTATTATGAGGAGGTAATGTTTTATTGGTGTAGCTCTGATTCTACACCAAGAATGGGTTCGACCTGGAAGTTATGGAGGAAGTGGAGGAGATGAGCAAGGTGTTTAAGGATGAGATCTGTGCAGCATGTGAGGAGATGTGTGGAGTGAGGAGAAGAGGGAGGGGAGTGAAAGGTACAGCATGGTGGACAGAAGAGGTAAGAATAGCTGTGGAAGAAAAGAAGAAAGCATATAGAGAGTGGTTGGGTAGTAGAGGGAATGAAGATTCCGAGAGACAGAAACGAGCGAGGTACGTGGAGAGTAAGAGGGTGGTGAAGAGAGTAGTGAAGGAAAGTAAGAGAAGAGTAGATGAGGAATTTGGAAGGAATCTGAGTGTAAAATGAAGGGAGAGTAAGAAACTGTTCTGGAAAGAAGTCAAGAAAGTTAGGGAAGGTAGCAAGGGAAACAGTAAGGGTGTGAAAGATAAGAATGGGAGAATGCTAGCCGAGAAGCAAGAGAGAGTCGAAAGATGGAGGGAGTACTTCAGTGAGTTGCTAAATGAAAGGAATGAAGAGCCAGCAAACATAGCTGGATATGGTATGGGAGGGAGAAGAAGAGAAGTAGTGGAGGAGGAGGTGGGGATCAGGAGGTCAGAAGTGTGGGAAGCCATGAAAAGAGTGAAGTTGGGGAAAGCACCAGGAACAGATGGAGTGTGTGGGGAAATGTTGAGGTATGGTGGTGAGATAGTGATAGAATGGGTATGGAAAATGTGCAAACTAGCATGGGAGAAGGGGAGTGCACCCGATGACTGGAAGACTGGCATAATAGTCCCCCTATATAAGGGCAAAGGGGAAAGAGGAGTGTGTGGTAACCACCGAGGAATATGTCTTCTAAGCGTAGTAGGGAAGGTATACAGTAGGGTAGTGATTGAGAGAGTGAGAGTGAGAACGGAGAAATGGATAGGCGACGAGCAGGGAGGTTTTAGGAAGGGAAGAGGATGTGTAGATCAGATTTTTACCCTGAATTGTGTTGTGGAGAAGTATCTGGAGAAGAAACAAAAGGTGTATGTTGCCTTTATGGACTTGGAGAAGGCCTATGACAGAGTGGATAGAGAAGGTTTGTGGAAAGTACTTAGAATATACGGAGTAGAGGGCAAGTTGCTGAAAGCAGTGAAGAGCATGTATGAGGGTGCAAAGGCGGCAGTACGTGTGGAGAGTGAGCAGAGCGAGTTCTTTGACCTGAATGTTGGTTTGAAACAGGGGTGTGATGTCCCCGTGGTTGTTTACTGTATATATGGATGGAGTTATGAAAGAAATACTATCAAGAGCAGTGGATGTTGGTGTATCGCTGAAAAGGGAGGGAATTGAGTGGAAGCTACCTATACTGCTGTTTGCGGATGATACAGTTCTGATGAGTGATAATGAATGGGAGTTGCAGGGTCTGGTAAATGAGTTTGGAACAGTGTGCGAAAAACGGAATTTGAAGGTAAATACGGGGAAGAGCAAGGTTATGGTCTTCGAAAGGGGTGAAGTCACAGAGTGTGAGGTGAAGCTGAACGGTCAGGCTATGGAGATCGTCAACTCTTTTAAGTATCTGGGCAGTGTGTTGAGTAAAGATGGGACTATGGATGAAGAGGTGCGGGAGAGGGTACAACAGGGGAAGAGGGTTGTAGGAACGCTAAAAGCAGTAACAAGAAATAGGGTGGTCAGTATGGAAGTGAAGAAGTCCTTGCATGACAGTGTGGTAATCCCGACACTGACTTACGGAAGCGAAGCATGGACGTTGGTTGAGAGACTCAGACCAAGAGTGAGAGCAGTGGAAATGAATTACTTAAGGAGTGCGTGCGGAGTTACATGGAGGGATAGACAGACTAATGAGGAAGTAAGAAGGAGGTGTGGTGTGGAGGTAGATGTGCTGGAAAGTGTGAAAAGGAACAACTTGAGATGGTTCGGCCATATGGAACGTATGGAAAGCGAGAGAATGACTAAGAGGGTGTACGAGAGCGAGGTGGAGGGACAGAGGGGGAGAGGTAGACCGAATATGAGGTGGAAGGATGGAGTGAGGAAGTACATGAACGAAGGCAGTGCTGGTTGGGGGGAGGGGCGTCGACTGACTGGGGACAGAGGTGCATGGGGGCGGTTCGTTCGTGGCCACCCCTTCGGGGATCACGGCGTCAGGCAATAGATAGATAGATAGATAGCTCTGATTCTCATATAAAGTGGTATGAGTTTGATATAAACACAGATAAGTAGTAATATATATATAGGCTATATCCTGCTAAGATGGTTTAATGGCTTGCTATCAGATCATTACTTTATCTGGAATAACCACTGGAAGGGAGCACTTTGATCATGTAAGAGAGTTGGATTAGTTCGATAGCTCCCATTCGTGTTTAGAATTTACTTGTCATATTGCTTCATGTGTTGATATATTACCAAAGTACCATTAATAGCTACGGTCAATGTTCGTGCATGTTTATGAAATGCTCAGTATGCTATAATGATTATGGGTAGTGTTTTCAAATTATATGTTGTTCAATAACACTACTTGATCTTGGTTATTATTGCTACAACAATTCTGTATTTATAGGTAAACCATATTCCCTCCAATACTGACACTTATCCCTGTTGCAAACGCTGCATTATCCAATGAAGCCCTAATGTACAAAAATACCAATGACAAACGAGAGTAGGAATTCTATAATTTGAAATTACGCCGACAATGGCGTCATAATCAACTGAGACTTGGAGTTAAATCTGAATGTTTGGTTATCCTATCCTTACCTAGCTAACCTAACCTAACCTAATATATCCTAACCTAGTTTATGTAGTATTAATCTCACCTAAAAATGACGCATAATAGTGACAAGTAACCCATTCAGTACCAGGGACGTTATTTGCATAATACTCACGCAACTATTGGACGATTTTATTCAGCTTAGAAAGGACCTCTAGCAATAATAAGGCATAAGTTATCTCTACCAACACATTTAACTACCATAAATCCTTCCTAAGCTGCATAATATCGTTTCCATATAGCTATAATATATTATACCACACTTCGCTGGTACTGGAAGGGTTAACGCGAAACTCCTTGGGAAGTAGTGTAAACACACAATGATTGTCGATCGAAGCAGTGTAAAGAAACAGTGTTCGACGCTATAATTATGGTAGCTCTGTACATGGTAGCTATATACTTAATATGAGTGTACTAAAGTTGACAACATGATTGCGTATTAACCAAATCGGTAAATCACATGAAATTAGACCTAAAGTTGTTAATGCTCTATCGTTAATTTTAAATTCGCCGCGCTATTAAACTCTTGAACTACCGATCTGTATAATTATGCGAGATAAATCATGTGTGGGAAATAGAAAGAAAACTTTATTTTTGTGGTAAGGTTCTACATAGTACTGGTATAAACCCTAGAGAAGTTAACCCTTACAGTGCATATCGTAACCGTTTTCTGTGTCTTCTATTCAGTAGAAAATAATTGTATGTGGGTAACTATTTATATTAATTTAAATCAATATCCGTATTGGGATGTTCACAGGCAGCATAATGTTGGTCGATATTACGGGTTGGGAATAGATGATCCTAGTTTGAAATATTAAAGAATGGGGTTCTTAACCCATAATTAGCGGCGAGCAACATAAGTCGAGTTAAATAAAGCTGGACTATGTGGCGGCGCTCGACATAACTCGAGTGGCAATTTCAGCACGTAATGTGGCTGAGAGAGAGAGACAAGTGGTGGCAGGAGACTAGCGAGCGTATGACTGCTCCAGACCACCGCGGCGAACCTACTGACACAAATCTCAGCTCCCTCCTCCCTCTCTCACTCGCTACATACTCAATTATGTACTGAAAGTACCGAATTACCTGCTTTTTGCACTCGCGTTGCACGGTTATTGCAAGAAAACTATCCATCATACAAGGATCGTTATGGTGTCATTCGAAAGCTCTGTTTATGCCCTTTCAGGGATAGGTACTTGTTTTACGTTCTGGGTCTTATTTAGGCATGAAAATGATCACGTAAACAGCCCTATTTTGGCTAAAAACACCCCGCTGTGCGGTACACATAAATAAACCGCATAGGCCGCTCGTAAGGTGTTAATTACATTAAATACGAGGTGATTCCACCTTATTGATTATGTATGGAAAAGGAAAAGGCTAGGTATTCTCAACCACACCGTGGTGTAATGGATTAAAGCAAGAACACTCTTCCTGACTGTCGGTGGTTTGAGTACGGCTGGGAGTATAAACACGTTAATGGGTGTGTATTAATGGCAACAACACACTGTGCTGTAGTATTATTGCCCATTATCTCATCATTGCATATCGTACTGTTAGACTGCTCATTGAACCTGGCAACATCTCTTACCGTACACCGTAGAATATCGTAGACAGATTTCCGAAGTGAGGCCTGGTAATGCCTTTAGACTTCGGCTACATATATGACAGTTTCACTTAGGTTGCTATCACACTGTTGTTTTGATCTGTCTGTACCTGTGCTTTATGGTTAAATTTCAGTTTCTAATTTGTCCATGCCTAATCAAGGTTAATTTCAAAACCCCTGACATTTCCTGATGTGATTACATCTTCAGGCAGACTGTTCCATGTGTTTACTACTCTATAGGTAAAAGAGAACTTCCTTGTGGCCTCCTTTTGTTATCCTTTTACCATGTCCCCTTGTCCTACTCTCCTCAATCAACTGGAAAATATCTCCAACTACTTCTCATTCATATCCCTATTAATTGTTTTGAATGTCTCTATAATGTCCCCCCTTGTTCTTCTATACTTCAGTGTAGGGAGATCCAGTTTTCTCAGTCTCTCCTGATAGGATAATCCCTTCAAAGAAGGCACCATTCTCTTTGCTCTCCTCTGTATGCTCTCCACTGCCCCAATGTCTTTCACCTTATATAGATGCCATACCTGATTTGTATACTCTAGCAATGACCTAACCATATCAGTGAAGAGTACCCGGAACATTTTTTCATCTAAACTTATCAAGGTTCTTCTTACTAGGCCCACTATTCTGTTTGCCTTGTTTATTTTCTCTGATAGATGTTTCCCAAAGTTCAGTTCTGAGTCTATTACAACACCTAGGTCCTTTTCGTAATTTACATGCTTCATTTCCTCCCTCATTTCATAGTTATAATCATCCATACATGTAACTGCCAGCTGCCATTTCTTTGACCATCTCTTCATGCAATTTATGTCTTCCTGCAGCATATTACAGTCTTCCACATTAATTATCTTTCTAAATATGTCCGTATCATCTCCATAAAGATAGATACTACTGTCGTTCGCTAGGGACTCTGGTAGGTCATTAATGTATATTTCAAATAGCAGTGGCCCCAAGACTGAGCCCTGAGGTACGCCACATGTTACTTGTCTCCTCTCTGAAGCCTCACCATTCACCACCACTCTCTGTGATCTGTTCCTCAGGAAATCCCTTATCCAGCCCATTTATTGTAGTCCTCCCCTATTCCATATGCTTTGATTTTGCCCAATATTCTTTCATGTGGGACCTTATCAAAAGCTTTCATAAAATCACAATATGCCACATCCATGGCATGACCTTGATCTAATGTTTCCGTCCACTGATCTAAAACTGTTATAATTTGTAATACCGTTGAAAGCTTTGACACAAATCCATATTGGTTGTCGCTGTGCAATTTCCTGTCTTTCAGATGATTTGTGATCTTCTCCCTCACTAGTGTCTCCATTATCTCTGCGTCCTCTTTATTTTCTCCCAAAGGCTTGTATTATATCTTACGCTGTTTTAGGTCCTATTCCTGCCCTTTTTACACACCCTTGTAGGTACACAATCTCTGATTACTGTTTCTAATTTTAATTATAATTTCCTACACTTCTCCTCTACGTTAAGCCATCTCAGGTATTCGTCCCAATCTATTCTCAACCTCCTCCTCATTTCTTCGTAATTTGCCTTTTCATATGCATACCTTACTTTTGTTGTCTTGTCAACATTTGGCTCCACATTGCATTTTAAGGTTATACAACCATGGTCACTTCTACCCAAGGGGCATGTTATCTCTAGATGTTCTACTATTCCTTCATCATTTGTCAATACCAAGTCCTGGATGTTTCCGGAGTTTACTCCCCTAAGCCTAGTAATTTCCTGTATATGTTGTGTTAAATAACAATTTCTTATTCTTTAAATAAAATCGTAGTACATTGGTTGTCCACCGGATTCTACTGTATAGTATTCCCAATTTGTTTCGGGCATGTTAAAGTCCCCCACAATTATTTTGTACTTGGAGCTTGCCTCCCTTATTTCTCTAAATAATTTAAGTTGCTTGTCATTATTTTCCTGTCCACTGTTAGGGCTTCTATATATGGATACAATTAACAATTCCCCTGTGATACTCTTGACCGTGATCACTATGTATTCGCAGTAATCTTCCCTGAAATCCACGATATCAAGGTCCATATCCTCCTGTATATATATAATTAACCCCCTACCTTCATCAACCTTATTCAAGTTCTTCCCCATCACTCTATATTATATTAAATTATACACCTATCATACCTACAGTTTTTTGGTTTTACCTCTTGAAGTGCGATGACTTGTGGCTTTTCTTCCTAGTTCTTCCTTGCCAAACCCAATTTCCTTCAGTATGAAATATACAATTATCTTCTCGTATTTTGTTTTCTCACTCCTAATGTTTAAACGAAATCCATCTTGAACCTTCTCCGGTGCTCTGTGTAGCACAATATTACACCTGTCCAATCTTGTTTGCACCTCATTAGTTTCCTTCTCCACAATCTCCTTTTCTTGGGTTAGTCTCACCTTGGGCTCACTTGCAGCCGAATTCCTAAGTCTATCCCTAAATGTCTTTGCTTCTTTCTCCAATTCCTTCTTTGCTTCATCCTGGACTTCCTTCCCAATCGTTTTAATCTCGTTCTCCTTGCTTGTCTTCAGCCGTTCAGCTATCATGCTGTTCACCTTTGTCACCTCTTCATTTACCTCCGTCTCATAGGCCTCAATGTGCCGTTTAATCATCTCCCCCATCCTTGCCTTCATTTCTGTAATATCATTGTCAACTTCTGCCCTCCTAGTATCATATGTCTCTTCCAAATGTTGTTGCATATTTTCCACTTATCTAACCTTCGCCTGTAATACCTTGATCTCTTTCGCCATCGCAAAGTTGCAACTTGGGCAAAACCAGTGTGCCCCTTCTGGCGATAGTGTACAAAATAAGGGTGGAGTGAAAATATCAATTTTGGATTTTTAATTTACTTGAGTGTGGAATACTTGCCAATGGGCTTTAGAAACAATCATGTGAAATTATAATACAATTGAAGCATTGCTTGATCGACCACCAGCGATTTTAATATATGGCATATTTCACGTTTTAACGATCGCTTTGCCCATCATGAGTCATCCAAGATACTGGTCTTTCATGCATGGTTATGCAAATAATTAACAGCTTAGTTTGTTGTAGACTGCTTTATTGCAATTTTATTGCAATATTATAATAATTTTGTTTTTTCAGAATGGCAATTTTATTGCAATTTTATTGCAATTTTATAATAATTGTTTTTTTCTTCAGAATGGCAACTATTACGAGGGAGAAGGCGGCATGTGTGATTTTTGGCGCGCCACGCGAGATACCCACAAATGTTCTTCTCACCTACGCTGATGTTATGAAGGCTTACATCCATACAAGACAACAGCTGACAACGAAGAATAACAAATATCCACCGTTCGCCGAAGTATCAGAAAAAGTTTGCGTTGATGTTGAACTTGTTTGGGAGAAAGCGTCTCTTCCGACCGTGACACATGGACGAGTGATTGAAACGCTCAGACCGTACAACGAGAAATACAAGAAGATCTTGAAACCATACAAGGCTCGGAAGGACAACGGCAACTACAAGCAACAACTTGAACAGTTCAGAGAAGACGCAGATAAACTCTTCGACATTAGCAAATGCAAATGTGTAGATTTCGTCGTGAGCTGTAAGTGCGAAAGAGCGGACAAAGTACCACTCAAAGAAAGAAAGTTTCTAGAGGACCAGAGAGGAGCCAGAAAGATGATTATAGGAGGCATCGATTTGGTGGAAACAACAAATCTACAGAATAAAATATCCAGGAAAGAGAGTGAATCGAGAAGAGACAGCATTCACCAAGAACAATGGAAGCAGCAATTCAATTCTGGAAGCTACAACGAGGAAGACAAGGACGACGACACCGACAACAGCGACGAAGAATACACCCGATCTAAGTCACACTGTAAACCTGATCTATCGACACCGGAGAGTAAATGACAAAGAATGACATTGACTGTACGATTACCATCTTTGGCTAAAGCGTGCGATAGAACGGGCGTCTCAGATCGAGCAGCAGCCGTTATTGCCTCAGCCGTGCTACAAGACATGGGAATTGTGTCTCCAAAGGACACCTCCAAAGTCATTGATCGTAGTAAAATTCGCCGAGAAAGAAGTAGAACTCTTCAACAACTGACAAAACTAGACAGCAGTATGACAGACTTGCCTGGATTGTACTTCGACCGTCGAAAGGATAGAACGATGAAAAATGTACGAGACGCCGCAGGACATGGTCACCGGGACAGAGATACAGAAGAGCACGTCAGCATTATTTGTGAACCAGGTTCATCGTACTTTGGCCAAGTGACGCCGTCAAGTGGATCAAGCAAGGCGATTTCCAAAGTAGTCTTTGAATGCTTGGCTGCGCGAAGTGTGGATCTCGACAATGTGAAAGTCGTCGGATGCGACGGAACCGCTGTCAATACTGGACATAATGCCGGAGTTATTCGGTAGCTTGAGGAATTACTACAAAAACCACTGCAATGGCTCGTGTGCTTATTTCATGCTAACGAGCTCCCCCTGCGACATCTGTTTCAGCAGCATTTAGATGGAGCAACTACAGGACCTAAGTGTTTCTCAGGACCGATAGGGAAATCTCTCACAGCATGCACGGAACTCCATATAACATCGTATTAACCTATATCGCTATTACAGCCACTGCCGCATGTTGACGTGAAGGACCTGAGCACTGACCAGCAGTACCTGTGGCAGATGTGGCAAGCTGTCAGTGAAGGACACTGTCCCTGTGATCTAGCATTGCGAAAACCGGGACCATTGAACCCCTCGCGATGGTTGACAACTGCCAACAGAATCCTCCGCCTCTATGTTGGCCTCGATGCACCATCCAACAACATCAAAACTCTTGTCACATTCATCATCCGGGTCTACGCCCCAACATTGTTCGCCATCAAGATGCAGCCATCATGCAAAGATGGAGCCAAACATCTGCACGGGATGATGGTGAGAACACGGTACCTCAGCTCCTCTCTAAAGAAAGTCGTCGACCCGGTGATTCGGCGAAACGGCTTCTGCGGACACCCCGAGAACGTGCTATTAGCCATGATCACAGATGAACGACCACATATAAGGGAACTCAGACTTAGAAGAATCATGAAGGCAAGATCACATGTGTCTGCAAACAAGATCCGCAGGTTTCGAGTGCCACCGCTCAACCTCGACGCGACCGAATACCAGGACATGGTCGATTGGCAGACTTTGACCGTGACGGAGCCTTCTGATACGATGGATATGACAGACAACGAATTGAAGGACATGATCTCCGCTCAAATTTCACAACGGGTCCTCTTCCCTCGTTTCCCTTGTCACACACAGGCGGTGGAAAGATGCGTGAAGCTAGTTACCGAAGCTTTAGCCGCTGTGTGTGGCGAGACGTCCCGCCATGGATTTATTCGGGCTCGCGTCGCTTCTCGGCAGCTTATGCAGAAAGTTGAGTCTAAACGTGACTATAAATTCTGAATTAACCATGCATGCATAACTCAGACTCTATTGTTAGCATAATAGTGAACCAAATTAACTAAAAATATATAGTCTGATGTTTACTCGTATTGTAGGTATTTTTGTGTAAAATCGTATATTATTGTAAACTTATAACATCTGGTGGTCGATCAAAAAATTGTCTGATTTTAATAAACTTTTTTGCATATTAGTCCATTGGCAACTTTTAAGACCTCAAGTAAGTTAAAATACACCAAAACAAAATTTGGGACCATTTTCACTCGACTCCATTTTAAAACAAAATATTAAAAAGAATAATTTATAAATTAATACAATCTGCACTCCCTAAAGTCCTAGACCCCCATATGCCTTGGTGGACATTTTTAGAAACTTTATATGATACCATTCACAGCAAACTTCACACTTTAATGCATTTTGGCCATTCCTTACCTCCTTTACAAATAAGGGGCATGACACTGCATCGTCAGCGTTATCAACTACTCCACCCGCCAATCTCTCCTCTCCTTTATATCTACTTTCCTACACTAAAACAAAATATACTACTTTCCTTTCTAGGTGCTCTATATTCTCAAATTATTCTCCAGTACGGCCAAAATCGATGTAAATGCTAGTATTCTTCCGAATTTAACTTTAAACTGAGCACAGATACAAGACTGTCCTTCACAACCAATGTCAACACAGCTGTGAATTTGAGGACACATGGTATTTGGGCACGGATACGAGGAACCTGGTTTCACTCCCAACATAATTATCAACAGTTGTATTGCTCGTGAGACACAAAGATAACTACTACTACCAGGGGGGATGTGAGTGGCACCTATTGATTTATTGTCCGGGCGTGGGGATGTGGTGACCCTATCCCCCTTCACTTTTGTAGTGCAGATATCTCCTGGAGGTTAACCATTTGAGTACCAGCGATGTGTTATATTTTATTCTAGTTATATTTAGACGATAATATGCAGCTTAGGAAGGATCTGTGGTAGGTAAAAGGGTTGGTTGAGATAATTGGAAGCCTTATTATGGCTGGAGGTCCATCCTAAGATGAATAAAATAGTCTAATAGTTGACAGAATATGATAAAACAATACTTCCCTAGTACTGAATGGGTTAATCTGACTTTCAGAATTTACTTTTCCTTGCTGATCCTTTTAAGGGGACAGTGGTTATTTTTGGGGGTCTATATATTAATATGGTGATTAATTTTAGTTTACTCGCTAGATCTCCCTCAAATTTAGAATAACACCCTCTAGACCCCCTGCGGCCCCCCCCCCCCCCCCCCCCTCCCTCAAGATATGTTTGTACATTTTTCGGTAGACAAATTTCCCGTCCGAAGGCCGATTCCTCTTATATTTACAGGCTCGCTATCGTTCCCCAGGAGAATATCGACACCTAAATGGCACGATAGGTCTTAGAATTTACAACGAAATGGAGCTTAAGGTGTTAAAACCGCCAAAATAATGGGCCGAACGTCTTAAACTGTCAAAACTAACTAAACGTGAGGAAGAAAGGGGTCCAGAAAAACTGCCCTTAATGTAGTACGGGCTTGGCTACTGACTAACTGACTGTATCCGTATTGTACCAAGAGTGTTGTGAAGGGCGATAGGAACACATACCATTTCAACCCTGGGAATTTAGAAGCAAGGAAATAGTGAGTCCAAGCAGAAGCTATCTACACCAATTTATAACTTGCTATATATATACTGTATATATATATATATAAATATATATATACAGTATATATATATAATTATATAAAAGCTCTGAAAGCTCAGGACCACGGCCTGTCACTCTTACTATCAACTTTTGCAATATTCGCGGCCTTTCCTCTAAGTTTCACTCTATCGAACACCATCTCTCCTCCTCCAAACCTGATCTTCTTTTTCTCACCGAAACTCAGGTGTCTGAAGCAACTTCCAGCAGCCCCTTCTCAGTATCCTCCTACTTTCTCTATCCTAGTTTCAAATCCAATGGCGGATGTTGTGCATACGTGCACAACAAACTCACTTGCTCTAGTGTTCCCGATTTTGACTCCTCTGAATTATCGACTTTATGGCTCAAACTATCCTGTCATTCTCATACTAAATATTTCTGTGCTGTCTATCTTTCCCCTAACTCTACCGACTTTCCCAAATTCTTCGACTATCTAAACTCTAGAGTGGACACATTCTATCTATCAGCAGAATTTATACTAAACATCAACAGAGGTTACGAAATAAAGCCAGGATGGAATGATCATGTTCGTAATTTATATAAAGTAGCAAGGGAGACATTTGTTATTTGGAAGAGGAATAACTGCCCCATAGTTGGCGAATTCCTTGAAGATATGAAGAGCTCACGAAAGGCATTTAAGAAAGCTCTGAAGCATATAATACATAATGAAGCACAAATACGAAATGAAAAACTGTCAGAGTCTTATTCACATAAGAGGTACAAAACATTCTGGAATGAAGTTAGGAAATCGAAAAACAACAAAGGTTACTTGAATATAAAGATTGAAGGCGAATGTGATTCGAATCTAATAGCAGAACAGTTTTCACAAGCTTATAAACGTGTATTTGATGACCAGAATTGTCAATCTAAAGGGAATTTTGAAGCTTTAAGATTAAAACAAGATGTTCGAAGAGGTAAAATAGTTAGGACCATTAATTTGAATGATATAAATACAGCCATATCGGAGTTGAATTATGTTATTGGTCACGATAATATCCATTAGAATCATTTGAAGTTTTGTCCAGAATATGCAAGAGGTTTACTTGCTAAATTATTTTCAGTATTTATTGTTCATGGCTTTATACGGTACCTAATACTATGATAACTGGAGTCATTCTTCCTCTTATTAAAGATCGTGGTATAGATCAACATTTAATTGATAACTATAGACCAATAATATCTTCTTCAGTTTTTCTAAAGATTTTTGAATATTGTTTAAAATATAAATTAACAAATTATGTCGACTTTAATGAGAGGCAACATGGCTTCAGAGCGGCCATTCAACTCTTTCTGCAGGTTTAATTTTTAAGGAAACTGTTTTACGCTATAGATCAGCAGGATCGAATGTATATGCGAGTTTTATTGATTTTAGAAAAGCGTTTGATAAAGTGAATCATTTTAAATTAATACAGAAATGTTTAGAACTAGATATTCCTCATTACCTTGAAAATATTTTGTTTTATTTTTACAGAAACCAAATGGTTGCTACTAATCATAAAGATGCACTTTCAAAGCCCTGGAAGATTATGAACGGAGTGAGACAGGGTGGAATTTTATCTCCTTTACTTTTTAATGTATATATTGATCTATTAATCGAAACCGTATCAAAGTGAAAAACTGGATGTACAGTACTCTTGGGAATAGGATGAGTAACATTATTGCCTATGCTGACGACATAGTAGTTTTAGCACCAACAGCGACAGGGTTACAAAAGTTGCTAAACATTGTGGAACATGAAACGAAATCTTTAGATATTCAAGTGAATGCTAAGAAATCAGTGTGTATGTTTTTTAGGGATACTAATAATATAAATGGTCTGCCAAGAATGAAGCTTAATGATGAAGTAATGATCAATGTACATGAACATAAGTACTTAGGATATATTATTGATGATAAACTAAATAATGATAAAGATATAATAAGGACAAGAAATAAGTTTTATAATGAATTAAATTGTATTTTACGTAAATTCCCTAATGTTAATATTAATGTTTTTCTTCAACTATTTAATAGTTATTGCTTAAGTTTTTATGGTACAGAATTATGGTTTTCCAATAAGCGGTGGCGTGCTCCTCTGAAACAATTTGCGGTTGGATACCACAAAGCCATTAACACTCAAAGAGCGGGTGGTGGAGTATATTCAATGTGCCGCCCAGCGGGGGTTTTTACCATAAATGGGGTTGTTTCCGTGCTCTTTTTCATGCATAAACAAGAGCCAGAGCGTAATACAAGTATGTATCCCTGAAAGGGCGTAAATTGAGCTTTCCAATGACACCCGAACCATCCTTCTATGATCACTGGTTGTCTTGCAACGATCGTGCAACCGAAGGGCAAAATCGCTAAAATACGGTCATTTCGTTACATAATTACGTGTGTAGCGAGTGACAGAGGGTGGAGTAGTGTGGAGTACATGTCAGTGGGCCCACGACGGTCGTGGCGAGCGGTCAGGAGGCAACCTACGCTCCTCCCACCGCTCAGCTCTCTCTCAGAGCCAATATTGCGATAAAAATTGCACACAGACTTAAGTCGGGCCCCGCCACATAGTCCTTTCTTCTCCATACGGACTAAGTCAGGCCCCGATAGACAAGGGTTAACCTTTGTTTAGCGGGGCCCGACTTAAGTCTGTATCTAAAAAGCTGGACAATGAGGCGGGGCCCGACTTAAGTTTGTGTGCAATTTTGGCGCAATATTGGCTCTGAGAGAGAGCCGAGCGGTGGGAGGAGCGTAGGTTACCTCATGACCGCTCGCCACGACCGTCGTGGGCCCACTGACATTTACTCCACACACATCCACCCTCTCTCACTTGCTACACATAATTATGTAACAAAATTACTGTATTTTATCAATTTTGCCCTTCGGTTGCACGATCGTTGCAAGACAACGAGTGATCGTAGAAGCATGGTTCGGGTGTCATTGGAAAGCTCAATTTATGCCCTTTCAGGGATACATACTTGTATTACGATCTGGCTCTTGTTCATGCATGAAAAAGAGCATGGAAACAACCACATTTATGGTAAAAAAAAAAACGCTGGGCTGGGTCAAATATACTCCACCACCCGCTCTTAACCCGTACAGCCCCAGCGACGCGTCTGACGCGTCGCCGATGTATGTAACGCACAGCCCCAGAGACGCGCCTGACGCGTCACCCTAATTGCGCCGACCGTAACCTCAGGTGTAGCCACTCAAGAGGGCTCAGATATGTAAGGGAACTGTGTACGTATCCCACGCAACCGTGCCGATGGTTGAAAACTCTCAAAGTCCACGTGCGTGCACGCGAGCGCGCAATAACCTGTTTTTTTTGGGATAATTGCCTTCAATTTTTTACTCTTGTAAAATCCGTTTTCGGGGGCTCTGTAGGACCATTTTTTAAGCTTTTTGAGCGGTTTTTCGTGGTTTTTCCTTCATTCCTAACCCATTCGCTATTGTTTCTGGAATAAAACCATTTTTTGAAAACCGGCCGGGTTCTGGTGCGCAAACATTACAAAACTAGCCAGGGCTCCACGGGTTAATTAAGGTGTTAAGAAGATTTTAAAACTTAAATACTGGGAGACCAACCACAAAGCATGTGATTTAGCAGGGTTAATGACATTCACTCATCTAATTAATTGGCAAAAAATACGGTTTGCTCACAGATGTATGATGAAGCCTTGTATCTTTTTAAGAAAATTTTTACTTAACAATGATGATAGCTTATATTTGATGAAGGAAGTAAAGAATATTTTATTGAATATTTATAATATCGAATGTTTAATGGAAAATGACATTGACGCAGTAAAATCTAGAATTACTTTTATTCAAAGCCGTGAACTAATTATGAGATAAATGTGCTTTACAATTCTCTTACTATGTGCAAAGTTTTATGTAGCTTTTACGAAATAAAATATTGAGTCTGAGTCTGAGTCTATCTCTCCCTTCTCTGAAATCTCCATCTTAGGAGATTTCAATGTTCACCACCACCAATGGCTCTCCTCTCACTCTACTGACAAACCTGGTGAACAAGCCTACGTCTTTTCTATCATGAATGACCTAGAGCAGCTGGTCCAGCAACCCACCCGGATCGCTTCGGGGATCGGCCCAACATTATTGACTTATTTCTGACTTCTAACCCTTCTTCTTATACTGTCAATCTTTTCTCTCCTTTGGGCTCCTCCGTCCATAAACTTATCTCCGTCACCTGTCCTATCTCTTCAGTACGGCCATCCGATCCTCCCAGCCGGCGGCGCTTGTGGCACTTTGGCGGTGCCGACTGGGAGGCTTTCCGGCAGTACTTCTTTGATTTCCCATGGTATGACTTCTGCTTCCGTGGCTGAGGACCCTCGGAGAGTGCTGAACGCATTACCGAGGTAATCCTCTCGGACATGGAAGCGTACATTCCATTTTCTTTCTCTCAGTCTAATGCAAAAAAATCTTGGTGTACTCACGCTTGTTCTACTGCTGTCCCCAACAAGGAGGAAGCATTCAAATGGTACCGACGCCTTACAACTCAAGAATCTCATTCTTCCTATGTTTCTGCCCGGAAACAAGCCAAATCTGTTCTTCGACTTGCCAAGCACTCTTTCATCAATAATAAATGCACTGACCTATCCAACTCTAGCTCTTCCCAAGCTTCCTGGCATCTAGCCAAAAACCTCTCCAACAAACTTTCTTCCTCGTCTTTCCCTCCCCTTTTCCTCTCTGATGGCACAACCATCACTTCTTCCTCTGACAAAGCTGAACTCTTTGCTCAAACTTTTGCCAGAAACTCTACCTTGGATGATTCCGGTGCTATTCCTCCTTCTCCACCCCCCTCTCTCCTACTTATGCCTAATGTCCTAATCACTTCTAAAGATGTACTTTCTACCCTGTCTGGGTTTAATGCTAAGAAGGCGTCCGGTCCGGATGGTGACCCTCCTGTTGTACTTAAAAACTGTGCTTCCGTGCTGACCCCCTGCCTAGGCAAACTCTTTCGTCTCTGTCTCTCCCCTAACGTCTTTCCTTCTTGCTGGAAGTTTGCTCTCATTCAACCTGTCCCAAAGAAGGGTGACCGCTCTCAACCCTCCAACTATCGTCCAATTGCTCTCATCTCTTGCATCTCTTAAGTTTTTTAAACTATTCTTGCTTCCAAATTTCTTAAGCATTTCTCTTCTCATAATCTGCTCTCAGATCGCCAGTATGGCTTCCTTAACCCGGGAGCTGCGGGGAGACTCTTAAGAGTTCCCCCGGCGCACTGCGGGTAGACTCTTAAGAGCAGAGACTTTGAACACGTACCAAAACCGCGCGTTTATAGCCAGGCGGCTGAAAATTGGTGTGGGTATAGTACTACATGTCAACTCTCGATACCACCCCGCCAAACGCTCGCCCCGCACTCGTGCAAGCACCACCGCGCCAGTAACCATGCACTAGTCATGGAGCCTACACGTCCCTCACGCTCGCTCCCTGATGACACAACCAGCCCTCCTTCTGGTGGTGTTAGCCGCCGTGGAAGGCAGAGGGTGGCTGCCAAAGACCCTAGCTACCAGTACGACACGCCCTACAGCTCAGAGGACGAATCACCAGCACCAAAAGCACGTAAAACACGTGCAAGCAGGGCAATGGCACAGAGGTCATTGGTCTTTCGGGACACTGCCACCACGACCCAGGCCACTGCAACAACCACTACCACCACCACTGCCACCACTGCCACCCCTGCCACCCCTGCCACCGGTACCAGCGACGCAGGAGGCCGCCCTAGGGCTGCATTACCTGCGGGGGCAGGAAATATGAAAGGCACGGGCGTAGGGAAAAGAACCCGTACGCCAGCCACAGTGCCCCTACCACCACCAACACCACCAGCCGCCCCTGGCCCGGCTGCCCCTGCCGCCCCTGCTGCCCCTGCCGCCCCTGCCGCCCCTGCTGCCCCTGCCGCCCCTGCCGCCCCTGCCCAAGGAACAGGGAAGGGGAAGGGGAAAGGGAGAGGGAAAGCGACTGGGAAAGCGACTGCTGGCCCTGGTGTCCCTGCCGGCCCTGCTGCCCCTGCCGCCCCTGCCGCCCCTGCTGCCCCTGCCGCCCCTGCCGCCCCTGCCGCCCCTGCCCAAGGAACAGGGAAGGGGAAGGGGAAAGGGAGAGGGAAAGCGACTGGGAAAGCGACTGCTGGCCCTGGTGTCCCTGCCGGCCCTGCTGCCCCTGCCGCCCCTGCTGCCCCTGCCGCCCCTGCCGCCCCTGCCCAAGGAACAGAGAGAAGGGCGACAGGCACCACCATCATCTTGCCATCAAGGCCACGCACCACTGCTGCCCCTGCCGCCGCCGCCCCCGCCCCTGCCGCCGCCCCTGCCACCACCTCTGCTGTCCCTGTCCATAAGACTCCCGCACGTGCCAAAGTGACCCGGAAAACTCTTACACCATCTAAGTATGCCGCCCTGCTGTTTGATGGTGATTCGCAGGACATTGGCAGCCCGGGTTTCGACGACGAAGCCCTAGCACGGGACCAAGGGTGGGGGGATTTGGGAGTGGACAGTGGGAGTGAGTCCGACGTCGGTGACGAAAACGAGGAAGGGCATCGTCTGTCGAGTGAAGAGGAGGGTAATGATGATGAAGTGCTGTATCGCGACCATGGAAGCGATATTTCAGACGCAGAAGAAGACGCAGACGACATTCCGATCCCTGGCATGCCTTCGTTCGATTGGTCTGACAGGGTCAATTTTGTACCTGACGTGCCCCAGTTCAATCCTGGGACGTCAGGAACAACTGACGACTGGCCCTGTGATGATCAAGCGAACGAAAGCGACTTCTTCCTCGCTTTTTTCGACATGGAGGTAATGACGTACATCGTTGCCCAAACAAACGCCTACTACAGGTGGGTGTTTGGCAGATTGGACGTCCTTTCTCCAAAAGCGAGAATACGAGGCTGGGTGGATACGACTGTGGCAGAATTTCTGACGTTCTTTGCCTTGTTGTTCCTCATGCCTCTGATCAAGAAGCATGTGTTGCAACACTACTGGAAGCACGACCCTCTCATCGCCACCCCAACTTTCAATAAGTTCATGACTCGTGACAGATTTTTGTTGCTGCTAAGATTTATGCACTTTGCAGACAACGAAAATCCTAACAGGATTGACAGGATATGGAAAGTTCGGGAGGTGTTCACCATGTTGTTGGAGAGGTATAGGAAATACTTTTACCCCTTCCTCAATTTGGTGATTGATGAGTCGCTCGTGCTCTTCAAAGGACGTCTTGTTTTCAAGCAGTATATCCCCTTGAAGAGGCATAGGTTCGGAATCAAGCTCTTCGTGTTGTGCGACTGTGAAACTGGAATAGTGCTTGACATGATCGTGTATACAGGAACTGACATTGACGTACCGAAAGCCGCTGCCAATGACCCCATGGGCATGTCAGGTGCCATCGTCAGGAAAATGTTGGCACCTTACCTGGGCAAAGGCCACATCATCTACACTGACAACTGGTATACTTCTCCTGCTCTCTGCCAGTTTCTTTATGACAACCAAACGGGGTCATGTGGGACTGTCAGAAAGACAAGAAAGTTTATGCCAAAGTTCACAGGTGATGTCATTCCTCTCACAGATGCCTCCTCCAGTGACACACCTTCAGAAGACGACCTGGCCCAGGAACACCGCGAGAGGCATGTGCGAAGAAGGCGACGAAAGGGGCAGAAATACAAGCAGCTCGAGAAGTGTGGGAAACTGATAGCCCTGAAGTGGAAGGATAAGCGAGACGTCCACCTGCTTTCCACCGTCCACACAGGTGCCCAGGTGGATTCTGGCAAAATCCACTACCGAACCAGGAAGACAATCTACAAGCCCGACATGGTAGTGGACTACACCAAAAACATGCGCCTGGTGGACAAGTCTGACTGTCAGCTGTCAGGTGTTGAGTGTCTGAGGAAGACTGTGAAGTGGTATCACAAGCTCTTCCTCCACCTAGTTGACATAACGATGCTGAACGCCTACAACTTGTGGTTGGTGAAGAAGGATATGGCCCCAAACCAGAAGCTGAAATTCCGGGAGTTCGTGTACAACGTCTCCTACCAACTCCTGGAGAAGTATGCCACCACCACTCACAGACGTACGGCATGGCGTGGGGATCACGTTCCTGACCGCATCCAGCTGGGTGTCGAAAGACACTACACAACCAACACCGAGCTGATTGGCACTCGTCACAGGCAGGTGCAGTGCACCGTCTGCAGCTCCAGTGTGAGGAAACCCCATGTGACCAAAAGAGTCACCTCAATGTGCGCCGAGTGCAAAGTTGCACTCTGCCTGGGTGAGTGCTTCAGGGACTACCACACCTTCAAGAACTACTGAGTGTCGGCCCCTGCCCTGCCCTGCCCTGCCCTGGACTCGCCCCGTGCCCTGCCCTGGACTCGCCTCCTGCCCTGCCCTGCCCTGGACTCGCGCCCTACCTTACCTGACCTGACCTAATTGATCACGCTACCTCAAAATGTAACATATATATTATATAATGTATAAGTTCCAAAGATGTCCCTGTGATATAGCTTTTACATTATATAATTGTATGTTTCATTATTTAGTTTATAAGTTTCAAAGATTTACATGTAATATGCCTTATTTTTTTAGTATATCAATATATATGTTTGTTATTAGCCTAAGTAATGTGTATATAATTATTTTCTTACCTCAAATGAATTGTACAAAAATAAATATGTTTCAATAAATCATGTCAAACCTACTATGATAATAAAATAAAACAATAAAAAAAGAAAAAAAGAAAACAAGGTCATGTCATTGTATTCTTACAATATGATATATTCTATGAATATTTCATATTGTTTGAATACAATGGCATGATCTTGTAAAAAAAAAATTTATAAAATTGTTTCTAGACAATATAAAACCTTCCCCATAACCCCCTCCTGGATTCGATCCCACTACCCTACGACACTTTGAGTTTTCCAGTCCGCGACCTTACCAACCATGCCACAGGAGCTCATACCAAATATCACTCAAAACTTCGTGTCTACAATCGAAATGACAATATACAAAAAAAATGAATTATCCCACCAATTTACGTTTGTAAATTGATGGGATTATCAATTATATCATGCCAAGGTTTATAATAGTTTGTCTCTGTCAAGAATTAGTAATTATATAACTTTATTCTGTCAAAAATTGCCCAGACACTCAGCAAAATTGCCCCTCTCAGTGTGACTCCACTCATTTTCACACGGTCAGGCGGTCACGAGGTAACCCTTGCCGCTCCTTGATTCTCCAGCTACAGCAGCTCTGTCTGGGAACAAAATTGGTATAAATACAATAATGGATAAAATACTCTTCACAAATACATTTGTATTGTATAATATTGTAAATAAAAATGAATAATAACTGTGTGGGTGTCGAAAATTGCTCAACCAGCTTTCTTATGTCTCGCCTACGCGCGTATATTGGATTATACATAGTCATGACTGTCATACAAATAATTGCAGTAGGTCTCGAATATACATTTATATTGCATATTACTTCGAAATAAATAAGTAAACGTTTCTCTGGTGGCAATCTACCCTTTCGCAGGTGTAAGGAGACACCAGTCTATATTTAGCCCTCTATCACAACAGGCAATCTGCCTGTGTTGACTCAGCACCGTCGCTGGTGGTCTATAAATATAGTACTTTATTTACAGTCAATGGCCTACATGTTTCTGTGGTACTTCACATGTGTCTAAAATGCAATGTCTGCTTGCATAAAAATGCAATTCTGAAGTCCATTTATATGTACGACATACGCATGTCTCAGTTTCTCTCTCTCTCTCTCTCTCTCTCTCCATTCCTGACTCATGTTATTGTAGACCTGTTGATGGCAACGAACACCAGCCATCTGGTAGACATAAGGGTCAAAATACCAAACATCAATACGCCTGGGGCGCCTCCACAATTATCACTAAGCTGGTTATCTATCTAGAGATCTGCCTGACTTCCATCTCTCCACGACTCACTCACTCACTGCACCCCTGCATGCCTCCCTCCCACCCACCCACCCACCCCCAACCCCCCCTTTCAGGCTTCCGTCTGCTAGAAACACATTCACAATTTGCGTAAATATCGCATCAATTGGGCTATATGCGGTATATTCCTTGTTATATGGGACGCCTACATATGTACACGTCTTTATTATAGCATGAGAGTGCTCTAAATACAAGATTGACGTGATATTTATGGCGTAACACACCCTCTCCCCCTTTCATTCCCACCACAACTTACTCACACCTTGGTTCACGCATAGAAACTCATTGATAATGTGCGTAAATATCGCATGAATTGGTTTATATGCGGTATATATTTTGATATATGGCACGTATACATACGTACAAGTCTGTATTATAGCGTGACAGTGCTCTACGTACAAGATATACGTGATATGTATGGCGTAAACCACACTCTCAGCTCATAAATTGCCGCCAAACCTCCAACACATCTTCATTCCCGCCTAAATATTCTCTTATAATTCCCTTATATATTGCAATTTTTGGTCACTATGAGGCATATTCATTGTTATATGGGTGCCCTACACATGTATACATACTCTAAATAGCCTAAAAGGGCTCGAAAAAGGAGATATACGTGATAATACGCGGTAACCCACCCCCTCCTCCCTCTCCTTCTATCCCCTGCGCGCGTAAATATTCGGCAGGGAAATCTCGCCGCTCGATGACAATCTAGCCGCGCGGTGCCATTCGCTCCACATTTTTCAACTACGGACCGTTCCCCTACCCCCCCCAGACATTTTTTGGGGGGTCAAATATATATGGGCCGATGCACGCAAACATTCCCTACACGATGATGTACTTTTTATCGAAATTGGCAATAGGTCCCAAAATCATCATAGGTGCGCACAGTCTTACCCTGTAGAA
The DNA here is from genome assembly GCA_032716605.1 of Paralithodes platypus. Taxonomy (NCBI): domain Eukaryota; kingdom Metazoa; phylum Arthropoda; class Malacostraca; order Decapoda; family Lithodidae; genus Paralithodes; species Paralithodes platypus. The sequence continues at coordinate 12,025,337 of CM064518.1, read as the reverse complement.
AACCCCCTGTGCGCCGCGGAGAGGTTAAGGGTCGCTCTACTGGTGATCTTCTTTCATATCTTACTAACTCTTGGTCATCTAACTTTCGGGACTTTGGTGAGACTTTTTCTATTGCACTAGACATATCGAACGCCTTCGATAGAGTCTGCCACAAATCTTTAATTTCCAAACTGCCCTCCTTCGGTTTCTGTCCCTCCATCTGTACCTTTGTCTCTAATTTCCTCCCCGGCCGTTCCGTAGCTGCTGTTGTGGACGGCCATCGCTCAATTCCTCATCCAATCAACTGCGGTGTTCCTCAGGGTTCTGTCCTATCTCCTATTCTCTTTCCAATTTTCACAAATGATCTTCTCAACTGTACATCTAGTCCCATTCATTCATATGCAGAGGACTCTACTTTACACCATTCAATTAGTTTTTGCAGAACGCCCCAGCCAGCAGTCCCTCAAAAGTAAACCCAAAACTCAATTTATCCATCTTACTACCCGTCAGGAACCTTCCTGAGGACTATCCCTTATTCTTCAACAATACAAAAATCAACCCTCCATCTTCCCTCAAAGTTCTCGGTGTCTCTTTTTCTTCTGCTCTCACTTGGAAAGACCATATTACCAGTCTCGCTAAGGCAGCCTCCCAGAAGCTGGGTCTGCTCAACCGTCTCAAGGGGTTCTTTACCCCTGCGCAGCTACTTGCTCTGTACAGGGGCACAGTGCGTCCTTGTATTGAGTATTGTTCACATGTGTGGAGAGGATCCTCTCACACCGCACTCCAGGATGAAGTAGAAAGGAAAGCTTTTCGTATCATTAACTCCCGTCCACTCACCAATTCTCTGCAATCTCTCTCTCTTCGTCGCAATGTTGCATCTCTCTCACTATTTTATCGCTACTACAATAATCAGTGTTCCTCTACGTAGGGTACGTAGTACTCGCCTTGCAACACAATCCCACCCCTACTCTGTGCAACTCTCCAACCCAGGAGTGAAATGCTATTATCAGACTTTCTTCTATTCAACTGCTGAACTCTGGAACTCTCTCACAGAATCAGTCTTTCCCTCTTCCTATGACTTAAATTGCTTCAAACTCCGTGTGTCCAGGCATTTTAGCTCGAACGTCCTTTGATTTCGGCCCTGTCACTCTTTGAAATCTGGGGGAGGCACTCGCTGCAGGCAGTTATGCCTTTTATCTCCCTCATTCACATTGGAAACAAAAAATATATATACTGTATATATAATATATATATATACCGGTATATATATATATATATATATATATATATATATATATATATATATATATATATATGTTGGTAAAGCCAGGTAATACATTTTCTTTAATACATACGAGGTTGAAAGAAATGGCAATTTCTGCGTTGGAAATTTTATTATTCAAATTTCCAGGTCTCTGATGAGTTTTCGCTGGGTGGCAGGAAGTAGATGAAGGAGATGAGCAAAATTCATGGTGGTACAGGGTTACATTAAAGTACATGAAGATACAGGATATACGACACGTTTCACTGGACAACCAGCATTATCAAGTAAGGAAGGAATGATATAAAAGGTAAACAGGAAGGGTATATATAGACGGTGGAGGATCAGAGGAGGCGGAAAACAGGGGGCAAAAGTCTGCTATTGGTGGAAGGGTAAACTAGGAGAGAGAAAGGGGGTAACCGCTTCACGCATGCGCACTGGATGCGGGATGGTGGTCGGTAGGTGGGGTCGAAGCTGATTGCCAGCGTGTCGAGGGGCGTGGCCTAAGTTGTGTGGCGCCTGCAGAAGACGAAGCTGAAGGAGGTAGCGCGGGGGGCTGCGTCAAGGGCACCGGGGGACGAGGAGGGGTGTTAGGGCCTGTAGGGTAGTGCCTTTTGGCAGAAGGAAGGATCTGAAGGTCCAGAGTTTGGTTGTTGATGTTGGGATGTAAGGCTTGGATATATAAAGCTTCGAGTATAGGTAATCTCCTTGGGTCACTTTCTTTATCGAGTATGGTGGTGTGTTTCTCTAACTCGTTGCGTGTGAGGTGAGGGTGGTTAGGGGTGAGATAGTGGTCTTTGATGGCTCCAGCCTGAAGGTGAAGAGTTAATCGACGTGAAAGACGAGTCTGCGTCATACCAATATAGGAATGAGGTCCACAGTCCTCATAATTACAGGTATGTTGGTAAATGACGTGATCGTCGGTCATCGGGCTCTTTTATCTTGGTGGAGGTTGGTTTGTTGCGGAGAACGAGGTTGGAGGTCTTGGGGGATTTGTAATAAATTATTAATTTGATTTTGTTTTCCGGGTTGGTTGGGTGGACATGCTTGGAGATTATTTCTTTTAAGTCGGCCTCGTCATTTTTGTGTTCAGAGGACATGTAATTGCGGTAGAAGATCTTAATTTCATTGGGGGGGTCAATGTTGGGAGGGCTTTGGGTGTACCATTTTTCAAGATGGTGGTTGATGGTGCTGGAGATGTCGGAGTTGGAGTATCCGTTATTTACTAAAACTTGGGATAGTCTTTCTAGTTCCTGGTGGGTGTCGGCCCAGGTAGAGCAGTGCGTGAGGGCTCTCCTAACATAGGCGGAGATGGAGGATAGAAGATAACGGCGGGGGCATTCACTATCGCCGTTGAGGCATTGTCCTGTGTTAGTAGGTTTAATGTAGACGGTGGTTTTGAACCCATGGTCGTTCAGAGCTACGAGGATGTCGAGGAAGGGGAGTTGTCCATTGTTAGATTTTTCAAAGGTGAAGTTAAGTCCGGAGGAGGTCATGAAGCGACGCTGGAGTTCCTGTAGTTCGTGGAGGTCCTTGACCTTCGTGCAAATCAAGGACCTCCACCTCACACGCAACGAGTTAGAGAAACACACCACCATACTCGATAAAGAAAGTGACCCAAGGAGATTACCTATACTCGAAGCTTTATATATCCAAGCCTTATATCCCAACATCAACAACCAAACTCTGGACCTTCAGATCCTTCCTTCTGCCAAAAGGCACTACCCTACAGGACCTAACACCCCTCCTTGCCCCCCGGTGCCTTTGACGCAGCCCCCCGCGCTACCTCCTTCAGCTTCGTCTTCTGCAGGCGCCACACAACTTAGGCCACGCCCCTCGACACGCAGCCAATCAGCTTCGACCCCACCTACCGACCACCATCCCGCATCCAGTGCGCATGCGTGAAGCGGTTACCCCCTTTCTCTCTCCTAGTTTACCCTTCCACCATTAGCAGACTTTTGCCCCCTGTTTTCCGCCTCCTCTGATCCTCCACCCTCTATATATACCCTTCCTGTTTACCTTTTATATCATTCCTTCCTTACTTGATAATGCTGGTTGTCCAGTGAAACGCGTCGTATATCCTGTATCTTCATGTACTTTAATGTAACCCTGTACCACCATGAATTTTGCTCATCTCCTTCATCTACTTCCTGCCACCCAGAGAAAACTCATCAGAGACCTGGAAACTTTGAATAATAAAATTTCCAACGCAGAAATTGCCATTTCTTTCAACCTCGTATGTATTAAAGAAAATATATATATATATATATATATATATATATATATATAGTATATATATTTACAGTATATATATATATATATATATATATATATATATATATACAGGTATATACAGTATATAATTATATTATTTTTTTTTCTTTTTTTCTCAACCTTGGGACTGGAGCTGTTCAGTAGCCTGTAACTGTGAAGAGGCCCCGAGATTATCAATTGATGTTTCGATATGTTGGGTGTTTCATAATTATTATGTCGCACTAGATGGTCACAGTGTTGGTTGCTTCCTTTCTGCCACACTAGATGATGACAACTTATATATACAAGTCACTTGATTAGGAGAGAGCAGCTATACAGTCGTTCACAGCATCTTTGAATCTGGTCTGGCATCATCTAAGCTGTGAATGGATAGCGATATAAGGAATGTTTTCTTGACGCGTCGGTGTAGCCAAGATATTTGTAGAGATCACCTCGGTAAAACCCTTGGTGTTGACTCGATCTGAGGTCCTTTTGGTCTGCAGTCCAATACGCTATCCACTGTGCTGTCGCCTCCCCCAGCAACCTAATATACTCCATGTTACTAAAATCAGGCTGGCCAAAAATCGAAGACTAAATAATATATAAATTTAACCCATTTTATCGACTCATATCGATATATTTATATTTAAATTCATCTTTCATGTCTTTTTGTATTAGTTTTACTTAATTTAACACCTCTCTTATATCCCTATTATTTTTAACTGTCTCTAATGAATGTAAGCACTATTTTTGTCAACCACTTAAACTGCGTGCCAGAATTGTTCAATAAACTGCGTTTCACCTTTTACAATCAGGGTTCCCGTTGGTTTACATGATTTAGTTCCTAATATGTATATTATGTAATTAATATTGTACAATATCTCTCCACTTCCCTCACGTAATGAACTATAATAATTGTTTGTGTTGCAATTGATTTGTTGACCATTCGCGTGCAGTACCGTTAGTCAATCTTTATAGAAAGCCCAAATGAAATCAGAATGAACCCGTTCAGTACCAGGGGCGTCCTTTTCATCATATTCTGCCAACTATTAAAATATTTAATTTAGCTTAGGAAGGACCTCTAGCAATAATAAGGCCTCAAACTATCTCTACCAACCCTTTTAACTACCACAGATCCTTCCTAAGCTGCATAATATCGTCTAATTATAGCTAGAATAAAAATAATACAAGTCGCTGGTGCTCAAAGGGTTAAGTCGGCATATGTTAGTGTCGTTTGCATGTTTGCTGATTGTGCTACTTTTTGTTGATATCAAAATTAGTTTATTCAAATAATGAGCAGCAGACTGATCATGATAGAAATTTGTGAGACTTTTCACTACATCACAGTCTAACAAAAATTAAAGTAAACTACTAAATAAATATTTGACATTATGACCAGGCAGTTAGATTTACAGAGAGAGAGTGATAGATACATTAATTAATGGCTCGACAGATAGATCTATACAGTAGATAGATAGTTAGATAAACACATAGTAATTTATACAGATATACACAACGGCAGATAGAAAGACTACTATAAAGTTTGCTAAATGCAATAGTAGAAAAACAAATGATAAATATATTATGGATAAATAGAGACAAATTGACACAGAGTGATAAACAAATACATATATAAACAAGGAAGATATCGAATTCAACGTGAAAGGTAGATAAATAATTCTCTAACAAATATACAATAGGATGCTAATCTAATCTGCATCGACTATGGATTTGAGAGAGAAAGAGAGAGAGAGAGAGAGAGAGAGAAGAGAGGGAGAGAAGAGAGAAAAAGAAAAGAGAGAAGAGAGAGAGAGAGAGAGAGAGAGAGAGGAGAGAGACAAGAGATTAGGAAACATATTTCAATGTTCCTTCTGTATATTCCAATGACCTATTTACCTCATGTGTGTCAATTTATTACATTAGGATATATGGTTTGAACATATATACAGCTACGTGTGAATATGTAACGTTAGCAAGATTTACAAATGTCAGTTCTCTCTGACGTAAAAATATGGACGTATATTTTATACAACCATGTTTGGCAATTTCGTAGATATTTGCAACACCGATATGTCATCATTACATAACCAGTTTAGTTTTACCTAGATTCACACACTTTCATGCATTCCATATCAATAGGCTACATACATTTTGACCCCAACGTCCCTTGAATTTGGCACTGTCACTCTTCTGGCTTTGGGAGACATTCGTTACAGGCAACCTGCCTTTTGTCTCCTTCATACACATAGGCCAAATATTGCAAATTTTAGTTTAGCCTTGGAACGTTGTAGATTGTAAATAACGTCGTGCTACACACACACACCCACACACACAAAAACACAGACACACACACACACCGAATCGGCGGTGTGTTTATCGGTACTCACGTTAATTATACATGCTTACGAGCAAATTTTTCGATTTTTAAACCTAAATATAACTCTAAATAAAACTTAACCTAGCCTAACCTACCTTACCTAACTTAACCGAAAACACTCCATTGCAACGCATTTTAAAGAGGTGTGTACACTTAAACTGTCGCCCAAAACCTCATATACCTGCAAACCTACATTTTTAGTCAATTTTGTACTTTTAAGCACACACACACACAAATACACACACGTGTGTGCGTGTGAGTATTAGAATATAATATATAGTGTGAGAGTGAGTGAGAGCACAGTGAGAGCACACGGGTTGGTTGAGCTCCTCAAAAGAGGGGATTTTCGGAGAGATATCGTGGGGCTAAGTGACCCATATACGTATCAGAAGATCGGCGATGATACGGTGTTTCGGCACATAGTAAACAGAACGTGGTTTCTTGTTTAAACATCACCCACAAAGCATATTTAGTTTAATCTTGAGAGTGTTATTACCAGTATCAGTGAGGGGACAAGGAGCCGTCAGGCACTAGCCCAGCCCTGCCCAGGCACCATAAACCTCCAGCAGTAACCACAAGGTGAGTGAAGTAACCGTTTATAGGGCAGGCAGTTTCACCATTATGGTTCCCCACCATAGGCCTTATCATCTACCCCAAGGACCTAACCCTCGGTCTTTCAACTTCTCAAACAATTCTAACCATTATGAAGTACTTGCTATAAGGTCCATTTATATTTCCCTCTCTCTAACCATTTAGGAAATACTTGCTACAAGGTCCATTTTCATTTATCTCTCTCTCTCTCTCTCTCTCTCTCTCTCTCTCTCTCCTTAAGATCTTTCCATCCACTTTCAATCACCGCACTTAACCGTCTCATTGTTATTATTTTTTGGTTTTCTATAACTTCAGATCGCTCTTTATCATTTTAGTTATTTGTTTTTCCCTAACATCTTTCAATACCCAACCAGGCCAGCCCCCTCTCCAGCTCGCTTTCTTTCTCCCTCGCCCCCGCCCCTGCTCTCTCCCTCTCTCTCTCTCTTAACATTTTGTACAATTTAAGCATTTTTCCATAACTGCTGTCCTAGATTCGGTTACCCACTCAGATCCTGGCTCTCGCTCACTCTCTGGCTCTCTCTCTATCTTGATGTTGACAGCATTATTAATATCCTAAGCATTTATTAATACTCAATATCAGGGTGGCGTCGCCAGTGTAAGTAATCATAGGATATAATTGGCGTGCTTCCCTTCATTCAGTTAGATCTTTTAGTTGAACCGGTGCCCAATGCCGAGGATTTATACATTTAACCACTTAGCTTTAGGAGAAGCAGGCCAATTGCCCATCAGAAAGGTTGACTATGATATGTGAATGTTTATGCATCCAGCCAATTATACATTAATAACAACAGCAATAATCTAGATATGTGCCAGGAGAGATTTCCCGGGGTTTCTGAAACAAGGGAGACATGGCAGAGATGGAAGCACCACGGGAAGATCAGGAGGTCGGCTTGGTAGAGGCAGAGGAACGGATAATCTTGGAAGACTATGGCCTAGCAGATACTAAGTGTTTTAAGTGCAGAAAAACCAATGCAAGAAAGAATTCGCGAAAATGTTTCGGCTGTCTTAGATCTATTCATTTATCTTGTGCTAAGCTGACAAAGAAAACATCAGGAGAACAACCAAACTGGAAATGTCTCGCATGCCCAGGGCCCACTGCAGAGCCAACCGGGGCAACACCGGCAACACCGGTCGCCGACTTGACCCAACTTGTGACCAAATGGAAAGCGCAGATCCAGGTCCTTGCCCGGGTACCTAAAGGAGCCAGAATCCAAGTGGCGGAGGCCCTTACAACCATCATAAAGCAGGCCCTACAGCTCAAGACACCCCTCGCATGGGCACGGCTCCTGCGTTTCTCCTATGGGGCCCTCCGAAAACCACCCAGAACCAACATACAAGACCATCTTCAGGTTTCACTAGCCACCAGAGTGAAACGTCAAGTAGCACAGTATATGGATGGAAACAAACTGGTGGAACCCCCCGAACAGCAACCAAACAGGGCCCAGAAGCAACAGGACAAGGAAGAGGAAGAGGCTGAACAGCTACGTAAGAGGGTCGCGGCGAAGCTGGCGGATAGTGACATCAAAGGGGCCGTCAGAATGTTGTCCTCTTCAGAAGGTTTTGCTGGTCAAGGCACCGAAGTTGTTGAAGCCCTACAAGAAAAGCACCCACCTACACCTAGGGACCTAAACCTCCACCCTGCCCCAAATGACCAGATGCGCCAACCTTTAGTTGTCACGAAGGAGCAGGTGGTTGCCGCAGTGACTTCATTCCCAGCAGGCTCAGTCGCAGGCCCAGATGGTATTCGACCCGCCCACCTCAAAGGCCTCTTGGGTCAGGGATCAGGAGCTGCTGGGAAGGCACTCTTGGAAACCCTCACCAAATTCATCAACATGGTTTTAAGAGGGGAATTACCCGACTGTGCCACACCCCTATTTTTGGGGGCATCACTCTGTGCACTGGCAAAAAAAGATGGCGGTGTGCGCCCAATAGCAGTAGGGAACACCTTCCGCCGCCTTGCCACAAAGGTGGGTTTGAAACCACTCTCGAATGGCCTAGGTCAACACTTAAGACCAGTTCAACTAGGTTTCGGAACTCCAGGGGGGTGTGAAGCTGCTGTACACGCAACCCGCACCTACCTCAGCCAAGCCCAAGAAAAACGAGTGCTTCTAAAGATTGACATGCGGAACGCATTCAACAGCATTCGCAGGGATGTCTTCCTCCGTGCAGCTCAAGAACACATCCCCACTCTGTACCCCCTACTTTGGCAGGCTTATTCCAAACCTTCAATCCTGATTTTTGGCGAGACGGTAATCCCATCAGCGACCGGGTTACAGCAGGGAGATCCAGGTGGTCCTGCTCTTTTCTCAATAGGGGTGGATGCAGCAGCTAACAAAGTAAGGTCAGAACTGAATGTATGGTACCTGGACGATGCAACCTTGGGTGGGTCAGTAGAGAACATTCTAACCGACCTAAATTACATCGTAACTGACCTCGGCCAGGCTGGACTAGTGATAAATGACACCAAATGTGAACTTGTCCTCCTCAACCACACACGTGAACAAGGAGAAGAGACTCAGGCCCTGTTTCGAGGCATATTGCCAGATGTAAAGATCCTTCAGGAGCACCAGCAAACCCTATTAGGTTCCCACTAACTCTGGCAGCAATTCCACCAGCACTTCAAGTTAAAAAGGATGAGCTTCAACGTCTCGTGAGTCGCCTGATACACATCGATGCCCACTCAGCTCTGGCCCTGCTCAAGAACTGTTTCTCCATCCCAAAACTCCAATACCTCCTGCGCACATCGATGACTTACACGAACAATGGTGGCCTCCAAGAATTAGACAGCATAATCCGAGAATCAGTGACCAGCATCACCAACGTGGAATTTAAAGAACGGACCTTGACACAAGCCACCCTTCCTGTCCGCCTCGGGGGCTTGGGCATACGGAGAGCCTCGGATATTGCCTCCCCAGCCTTTATCTCTTCCCTCATCGCGACCAACGACCTTGTAGTGTCCATCCTTTCTTCTCAACCCGGAATGACACTTAATGGGGACGTAACAGCAGCGATTAACACCTGGAAGGGAAGTACAGGAGTAGAGGAGGAGCCTCAGGGTACCTCCAGGAGCAAGCAGAAAGCGTGGGATACCATCTCGGCGAAGAAAACTCAAGAAAATCTCCTAACCAATGCAGACCAGGTTGCAAAAGCACGCCTCCAGGCAGCCGCCTGTTCGGAGAGTGGCTTGTGGTTACACGCCATCCCCATCCCACCTCTTGTAACTCACTTGGATGCTGAAGCACTCCGGGTTGCCATCGCGCTCAGAGTGGGTGCGGCAGTTTGTCACCTACACACTTGCAAGTGTGGTGGGGGGATGGATGCTCAAGGTCACCATGCCTTGTCATGTAATTATAACACAGGCCGCCTGCCAAGACACTCTGCACTAAACGATGTTATAAAACGGGCCCTGCAGAGTGCTAACCGTGCATCAATCCTCGAACCACATGGACTTCACAGAGAAGACGGCAAATGGCCAGATGGGATGACCACTTTCCCTTACACGAATGGCCGGTGCCTCGTGTGGGATGCCACATGTGTTGACACTTTCTCCACAACCAACATCGCCAGAAACACCGACGAAGCAGGTGAAGCCGCCCAGATAGCAGAAAATAAAAAGCGAGAAAAATATCAAGCCATCGCCAGAAATCATCAGTTCGAGCCCCTGGCATTCGAAACTTCAGGAGTCTTCGGCCCTACCACCCTTATGGTGAATGAAATAGGCCGTAGAATCAGAGAAGTTTCAGGAGAACCCCGGGACTTTAATGTAACCCTGTACCACCATGAATTTTGCTCATCTCCTTCATCTACTTCCTGCCACCAAGCGAAAACTCATCAGAGACCTGGAAACTTTGAATAATAAAATTTCCAACGCAATGCCATTTCTTTCAACCTCGTATGTATTAACCCTTATTTAGCGGGGTCGGACTTAAGTCCGATACGAGAAAATTGGACTAAATGGCGGGGTCGGACTTAAGTCCGTGGGCGTATTCCCGCCCTAATTTAGGTGGAAAGCGAAACTTGGTGGTCAGGCGGTGTACTACAAGGGCCCACCCACACATCCCCACTGTGTGACCGTGACTAAGTGACCCTCAAGCAGCCATAATGGAAGGTCAAGATTTGCCCGTGTTCGATTCGGTGGCCGCCATCCCTAGTGCATCGCGCCACCCTACTAACCACGCCCGGCTTACCACCCAGGAACTAGATATCATGCTGAACTCTTCAGAACTTTCTAATAAGCTGTTGGATGAAACCGTCGAAGGTCTGGGTGAGAGTTTGGTAGTGTGGATGACTCGGAAGACGAAAATAACCCGATCATAGGCTTTCACCCCAAGCATAATTTGCGTGGGGTGGATGTTGTGGTTGATATTGGACAGACCCTTGAGCAAATTGGAGACGTTCCTGACGAAGAACATACTGGTGTGGGTGTTGGTAAGTACAATTTATATTTTATAATTGCTTGAAAATGTGATTGCAAGCATTTTATCACCTTACGAGCGGGCTGGTGGAGTATATTTCACTGTGCCGCCCAGCGGGGTTTTTTTTACCCTAAATGGGGTTGTTCCGTGCTCTTTTTCATGCATAAACAAGACCCAGAGCGTAATACAAGTATGTATCCTGAAAGTGCGTAAATTGAGCTTTCCAATGACACCCGAACCATCCTTTTACGATCACTGGTTGTCTTTCAACGTTCGTAAAACACGAGTGCAAAAACCCTAAAATACGGTAATTTCCTATATAATTCCCTGTGTGGCGAGCGGTCTGAGGTAATTTATGCTCCTAATCACCGCTCCGCTCTCTCTCAGAGCACATTACGTCCTCAAAATTGCACTCTACAAGAAATTTCCTTTGCATTTTATAGCGTATTATTTGCAGGCGTTCGGTAAATTTCTTACGGTAATACAAACAACGAAAGATTGAATATTTGTGCTTGGCATTATATGATTGTGGAAAACAGATGTAGACCTACCGTATATATTATGTTTTCATATATATGATACATGTGTAACATTTTTATATTATCACGACTCTCTCTCTCTCTCTCTGTCTCACTCTCTTTGTTTGTACTCCTTTGTACTCTCTTTGTCTGATGTAGGCCAGGGCACGCCCCTAACTAATCTCTTCCCTCCCAGGGGAAATCACACCTAGCAGATGTTTTTGACCTCCCCTCTCTCACTGTCTGTCTCTTCCTCTCTGGGTCTACCTATACTGCATGTGACATTGAATTGCTTGAGAGTTTGATTGCAAGCATTGTATAGCGTATTATTTGCAGGCGTTCGGTAAATTTCTCACGATAACCAGGGTGTATGGTACATTTCTCACAATTAATACAAGAAACAACGAAGCTTGGCGAAGATTGTGGTCTACAATATACCTTTTTATAATTGCATGTGACCTTGTAATTGCTTGAAAGTTTGATTGCAAGCATTTTATAGCGTATTATTTGCAGGCGTTCGGTAAATTTCTCACGATAATAGGGTGTACGGTACATTTCTCACGATAATACAAGCAACAACGAAGCTTGGCGAAGAATGTGCTCTACAATATACCTTTTTATAATTGCATGTGACCTTGTAATTGCTTGAAAGTTTGATTGCAAGCATTTTATAGCGTATTATTTTCAGGCGGTCAATAAATTTGATAAATATATCAAAAATAAGTCCTGTGGGACTATGAAATAGCTATTATTGGACAAGGAAAATATTTTGCTCATCCTTCCACGGAACATCAACAAACAATGTCAACAACGTATCGCCGTCGGCAATCGTTAAGATTCAGAGTCGTAAAGATTCCAGGACGAGCTCAATAGAAAATGAATGAATGAAATGAATGAGTGTGCAGTACTGCCAATACGTATAGCGACTTCCGCTAGATCTAGAGACCTTTACTTCGATCTAGCAGCAATGACTTACACTAGCGGTTTTGTTTTGAAATTTCAGAACAATTTCGAAGTGATATTATATGGATTTTGCCAATTCATATTTCTAGTGGTATTTATCATGTCTTACATCTAAACAATATATGCTAGCGGATTTAACTTCAATTGGTAACCCTCCCGCTCGAGTCGGCTCCAAGAAAATCGATAACGGTGGCACTTTAGTAAACAGGTGATAAACAAACCAGCATGCGGATCGGTTTGGTGTATCGGTATTATGGTAAGTTGGCTACCTACTATTGTTTATACGATATAGTAAGTAATGATAAGTAAATTATTATATATTATATATAAAACAAAAACAAAATTCCTGCAAAGCAAGCGAAACAGAGAGAGAGAGAGAGAGAGAATGCAGAAACTGAACTGAAGAAAGAGTGAAAAAGATATAATAATACAGAAATATTACAAGCAAATAAATGAAATAGAGGGATTAGTTATAGAAAATAATAATGAGAAATACATATACGGATGAGGAAGAGAGAAAGGGAGCCCAAGAGAGGGAAAGCGAGCGAGCCAGAGAGACAGACAGACAGGAGGAGTGAGAGAGATTAGAGAAAATAATAATGAGAATTACATATACGGATGAGGAAGAGAGAGAGAGACAGCGCGCGAGAGAGGGAAAGCGAGCGAGCCAGAGAGAGAGAGAGAGAGAGAGAGAGAGAGAGAAACAGACAGGAGTGAGAGAAAGAAAGAGAGAGAGAGAGAGAGAATACAGAAATAAGGAGAAATAAGAGATAAATAAGACCGATTACCAAAGGAATAGTAGACGCGCGAGAGGCCGAAGTCAGGCCAAAGCGAACACAACCGAACGCGCCCGGGAAATAGACCAAAAAGTACCTCCTCTTCCTCACCTCTTCCCACCCTCCACACTCATTCATAACATCCATTCATAGACTTATATGGGGAGACGAAGAGTTGCTCTTTCCAAAAATGATCGTTTCGTTCGCATTGGAGCCATAGTAACGGCACTAGGGCGAGTGAAATTGAGCGAATATTTCGGGATTATGCCCGCTGAGCGGTACAGTGTAAAATACCTTACCACCCGCTAAATAAGGGTTAAAGAAAATATATATATATATATATATATATATATATATATATATATATATATATATACAGTATATATAGGAGGTCAGAAGTGTCGGAAGCCATGAAAAGAGTGAAATTGGGGAAAGCACCAGGAACAGATGGAGTGTGTGGGGAAATGTTGAGGTATGGTGGTGAGATAGTGATAGAATGGGTATGGAAAATGTGCAAACTAGCATGGGAGAAGGGGAGTGCACCCGATGACGGGAAGACTGGCATAATAGTCCCCCTATATAAGGGCAAAGGGGAAAGAGGAGTGTGTGGTAACCACCGAGGAATATGTCTTCTAAGCGTAGTAGGGAAGGTATACAGTAGGGTAGTGATTGAGAGAGTGAGAGTGAGAACGGAGAAATGGATAGGCGACGAGCAGGGAGGTTTTAGGAAGGGAAGAGGATGTGTAGATCAGATTTTTACCCTGAATTGTGTTGTGGAGAAGTATCTGGAGAAAGAAACAAAAGGTGTATGTTGCCTTTATGGACTTGGAGAAGGCCTATGACAGAGTGGATAGAGAAGGTTTGTGGAAAGTACTTAGAATATACGGAGTAGAGGGCAAGTTGCTGAAAGCAGTGAAGAGCATGTATGAGGGTGCAAAGGCGGGCAGTACGTGTGGAGAGTGAGCAGAGCGAGTTCTTTGACCTGAATGTTGGTTTGAAACAGGGGTGTGTGATGTCCCCGTGGTTGTTTACTGTATATATGGATGGAGTTATGAAAGAAATACTATCAAGAGCAGTGGATGTTGGTGTATCGCTGAAAAGGGAGGGAATTGAGTGGAAGCTACCTATACTGCTGTTTGCGGATGATACAGTTCCGATGAGTGATAATGAATGGGAGTTGCAGGGTCTGGTAAATGAGTTTGGAACAGTGTGCGAAAAAACGGAATTTGAAGGTAAATACGGGGAAGAGCAAGGTTATGGTCTTCGAAAGGGGTGAAGTCACAGAGTGTGAGGTGAAGCTGAACGGTCAGGCTATGGAGATCGTCAACTCTTTTAAGTATCTGGGCAGTGTGTTGAGTAAAGATGGGACTATGGATGAAGAGGTGCGGGAGAGGGTACAAACAGGGGAAGAGGGTTGTAGGAACGCTAAAAGCAGTAACAAGAAATAGGGTGGTCAGTATGGAAGTGAAGAAAGTCCTTGCATGGACAGTGTGGTAATCCCGGACACTGACTTACGGAAGCGAAGCATGGAAGTTGGTTGAGAGACTCAGACCAAGAGTGAGAGCAGTGGAAATGAATTACTTAAGGAGTGCGTGCGGAGTTACATGGAGGGATAGACAGACTAATGAGGAAAGTAAGAAGGAGGTGTGGTGTGGAGGTAGATGTGCTGGGAAAGTGTGAAAAGGAACAACTTGAGATGGTTCGGCCATATGGAACGTATGGAAAGCGAGAGAATGACTAAGAGGGTGTACGAGAGCGAGGTGGAGGGACAGAGGGGGAGGGGAGGACCGAATATGAGGTGGAAGGATGGAGTGAGGAAGTACATGAACGAAGGCGTTGCTGGTTGGGGGGAGGGGCGTCGACTGACTGGGGACAGAGGTGCATGGGGGCGGTTCGTTCGTGGCCACCCCTTCGGGGATCACGGCGTCAGGCAATAGATAGATAGATAGATTATATATATTTACAGAAAATATATATATATATATATATATATATATATACAGGTATATACAGTATATAATTATATTATTTTTTTTTCTTTTTTTCCCAACCTTGGGACTGGAGCTGTCGCCTGTAACTGTGAAGAGGCCCCGAGATTATCAATTGATGTTTCGATATGTTGGGTGTTTCATAATTATTATGTCGCACTAGATGGTCACAGTGTTGGTTGCTTCCTTTCTGCCACACTAGATGATGACAACTTATATATACAAGTCACTTGATTAGGAGAGAGCAGCTATACAGTCGTTCACAGCATCTTGATGGTCTGGCATCATCTAAGCTGTGAATGGATAGCGATATAAGGAATGTTTTCTTGACGCGTCGGTGTAGCCAAGATATTTGTAGAGATCACCTCGGTAAAACCCTTGGTGTTGACTCGATCTGAGGTCCTTTTGGTCTGCAGTCCAATACGCTATCCACTGTGCTGTCGCCTCCCCCAGCAACCTAATATAATCAATGTTACTAAAATCAGGCTGGCCAAAAATAATCGAAGACTAAATAATATATAAATTTAACCCATTTTATCGACTCATATCGCTATATTTATATTTAAATTCATCTTTCATGTCTTTTTGTATTAGTTTTACTTAATTTAACACCTCTCTTATATCCCTATTATTTTTAACTGTCTCTAATGAATGTAAGCACTATTTTTGTCAACCACTTAAACTGCGTGCCAGAATTGTTCAATAAACTGCGTTTCACCTTTTACAATCAGGGTTCCCGTTGGTTTACATGATTTAGTTCCTAATATGTATATTATGTAATTAATATTGTACAATATCTCTCCACTTCCCTCACGTAATGAACTATAATAATTGTTGTGTTGCAATTGATTTGTTGACCATTCGCGTGCAGTACCGTTAGTCAATCTTTATAGAAAGCCCAAATGAAATCAGAATGAACCCGTTCAGTACCAGGGGCGTCCTTTTCATCATATTCTGCCAACTATTAAAATATTTAATTTAGCTTAGGAAGGACCTCTAGCAATAATAAGGCCTCAAACTATCTCTACCAACCCTTTTAACTACCACAGATCCTTCCTAAGCTGCATAATATCGTCTAATTATAGCTAGAATAAAAATAATACAAGTCGCTGGTGCTCAAAGGGTTAAGTCGGCATATGTTAGTGTCGTTTGCATGTTTGCTGATTGTGCTACTTTTTGTTGATATCAAAATTAGTTTATTCAAATAATGAGCAGCAGACTGATCATGATAGAAATTTGTGAGACTTTTCACTACATCACAGTCTAACAAAATTAAAGTAAACTACTAAATAAATATTTGACATTATGACCAGGCAGTTAGATTTACAGAGATAGAGAGTGATAGATACATTAATTAATGGCTCGACAGATAGATCTATACAGTAGATAGATAGTTAGATAAACACATAGTAATTTATACAGATATACACAACGGCAGATAGAAAGACTACTATAAAGTTTGCTAAATGCAATAGTAGAAAAACAAATGATAAATATATTTATGGATAAATAGAGACAAATTGACACAGAGTGATAAACAAATACATATATAAACAAGGAAAGATATCGAATTCAACGTGAAAGGTAGATAAATAATTCTCTAACAAATATACAATAGGATGCTAATCTAATCTGCATCGACTATGGATTTGAGAGAGAGAAAGAGAGAGAGAGAGAGAGAGAGAGAGGGAGAGAGAGAGAGAGAGAGAGAGAGAGAGAGAGAGAGAGAGAGAGAGAGTTACAAGGAAACATACATATTTCAATGTTCCTTCTGTATATTCCAATGACCTATTTACCTCATGTGTGTCAATTTATTACATTAGGATATATGGTTTGAACATATATACAGCTACGTGTGAATATGTAACGTTAGCAAGATTTACAAATGTCAGTTCTCTCTGACGTAAAAATATGGACGTATATTTTATACAACCATGTTTGGGAATTTCGTAGATATTTGCAACACCGATATGTCATCATTACATAACCAGTTTAGTTTTACCTAGATTCACACACTTTCATGCATTCCATATCAATAGGCTACATACATTTTGACCCCAACGTCCCTTGAATTTGGCACTGTCACTCTTCTGGCTTTGGGAGACATTCGTTACAGGCAACCTGCCTTTTGTCTCCTTCATACACATAGGCCAAATATTGCAAATTTTAGTTTAGCCTTGGAACGTTGTAGATTGTAAATAACGTCGTGCTACACACACACACCCACAGACACACACACAAAAACACAGACACACACACACACCGAATCGGCGGTGTGTTTATCGGTACTCACGTTAATTATACATGCTTACGAGCAAATTTTTCGATTTTTAAACCTAAATATAACTCTAAATAAAACTTAACCTAGCCTAACCTACCTTACCTAACTTAACCGAAAACACTCCATTGCAACGCATTTTAAAGAGGTGTGTACACTTAAACTGTCGCCCAAAACCTCATATACCTGCAAACCTACATTTTTAGTCAATTTTGTACTTTTAAGCACACACACACACACACACACACGTGTGTGCGTGTGAGTATTAGAATATAATATATAGTGTGAGAGTGAGTGAGAGCACAGTGAGAGCACACGGGTTGGTTGAGCTCCTCAAAAGAGAGGATTTTCGGAGAGATATCGTGGGGCTAAGTGACCCATATACGTATCAGAAGATCGGCGATGATACGGTGTTTCGGCACATTGTAAACAGAACGTGGTTTCTTGTTTAAACATCGCCCACAAAGCATATTTAGTTTAATCTTGAGAGTGTTATTACCAGTATCAGTGAGGGGACAATGAGCCGTCAGGCACTAGCCCAACCCTGCCCAGGCACCATAAACCTCCAGCAGTAACCACAAGGTGAGTGAAGTAACCGTTTATAGGGCAGGCAGTTTCACCCTTATGGTTCCCCACCATAGGCCTTATCTTCCATCTACCCCAAGGACCTAACCCTCGGTCTTTCAACTTCTCAAACAATTCTAACCATTATGAAGTACTTGCTATAAGGTCCAATTTAATTTCCCTCTCTCTAACCATTTAGGAAATACTTGCTACAAGGTCCATTTTCATTTATCTCTCTCTCTCTCTCTCTCTCTCTCTCTCTCTCTCTCTCTCTCTCTCTCTCTCTCTCCTTTTTATCCTTAACATCTTTCCATCCACTTTCAATCACCGCACTTAACCGTCTCATTGTTATTATTTTTTGGTTTTCTATAACTTCAGATCGCTCTTTATCATTTTAGTTATTTGTTTTCCCTAACATCTTTCAATACCCAACCAGGCCAGCCCCCTCTCCAGCTCGCTTTCTTTCTCCCTCGCCCCCGCCCCTGCTCTCTCTCCCTCTCTCTCTCTCTTAACATTTTGTACAATTTAAGCATTTTTCCATAACTGCTGTCCTAGATTCGGTTACCCACTCAGATCCTGGCTCTCGCTCACTCTCTGGCTCTCTCTATCTTGATGTTGACAGCATTATTAATATCCTAAGCATTTATTAATACTCAACATCAGGGTGGCGTCGCCAGTGTAAGTAATCATAGGATATAATTGGCGTGCTTCCCTTCATTCAGTTAGATCTTTTAGTTGTACCGGTGCCCAATGCCGAGGATTTATACATTTAACCACTTAGCTTTAGGAGAAGCAGGCCAATTGCCCATCAGAAAGGTTGACTTTGATATGTGATTTTTTTTTGTTTTTTTTTTCATATCCCATCAGAAAGGTTGACTATGATATGTGAATGTTTATGCATCCAGCCAATTATACATTAATAACAACAGCAATAATCTAGATATGTGCCAGGAGAGATTTCCCGGGGTTTCTGAAACAAGGGAGACATGGCAGAGATGGAAGCACCACGGGAAGATCAGGAGGTCGGCTTGGTAGAGGCAGAGGAACGGATAATCTTGGAAGACTATGGCCTAGCAGATACTAAGTGTTTTAAGTGCAGAAAAACCAATGCAAGAAAGAATTCGCGAAAATGTTTCGGCTGTCTTAGATCTATTCATTTATCTTGTGCTAAGCTGACAAAGAAAACATCAGGAGAACAACCAAACTGGAAATGTCTCGCATGCCCAGGGCCCACTGCAGAGCCAACCGGGGCAACACCGGCAACACCGGTCGCCGACTTGACCCAACTTGTGACCAAATGGAAAGCGCAGATCCAGGTCCTTGCCCGGGTACCTAAAGGAGCCAGAATCCAAGTGGCGGAGGCCCTTACAACCATCATAAAGCAGGCCCTACAGCTCAAGACACCCCTCGCATGGGCACGGCTCCTGGGTTTCTCCTATGGGGCCCTCCGAAAACCACCCAGAACCAACATACAAGACCATCTTCAGGTTTCACTAGCCACCAGAGTGAAACGTCAAGTAGCACAGTATATGGATGGAAACAAACTGGTGGAACCCCCCGAACAGCAACCAAACAGGGCCCAGAAGCAACAGGACAAGGAAGAGGAAGAGGCTGAACAGCTACGTAAGAGGGTCGCGGCGAAGCTGGCGGATAGTGACATCAAAGGGGCCGTCAGACTGTTGTCCTCTTCAGAAGGTTTTGCTGGTCAAGGCACCGAAGTTGTTGAAGCCCTACAAGAAAAGCACCCACCTACACCTAGGGACCTAAACCTCCACCCTGCCCCAAATGACCAGATGCGCCAACCTTTAGTTGTCACGAAGGAGCAGGTGGTTGCCGCAGTGACTTCATTCCCAGCAGGCTCAGTCGCGGGCCCAGATGGTATTCGACCCGCCCACCTCAAAGGCCTCTTGGGTCAGGGATCAGGAGCTGCTGGGAGGCACTCTTGGAAACCCTCACCAAATTCATCAACATGGTTTTAAGAGGGGAAGTACCCGACTGTGCCACACCCCTATTTTTGGGGGCATCACTCTGTGCACTGGCAAAAAAAGATGGCGGTGTGCGCCCAATAGCAGTAGGGAACACCTTCCGCCGCCTTGCCACAAAGGTGGGTTTGAAACCACTCTCGAATGGCCTAGGTCAACACTTAAGACTAGTTCAACTAGGTTTCGGAACTCCAGGGGGGTGTGAAGCTGCTGTACACGCAACCCGCACCTACCTCAGCCAAGCCCAAGAAAAACGAGTGCTTCTAAAGATTGACATGCGGAACGCATTCAACAGCATTCGCAGGGATGTCTTCCTCCGTGCAGCTCAAGAACACATCCCCACTCTGTACCCCCTACTTTGGCAGGCTTATTCCAAACCTTCAATCCTGATTTTTTGGCGAGACGGTAATCCCATCAGCGACCGGGTTACAGCAGGGAGATCCAGGTGGTCCTGCTCTTTTCTCAATAGGGGTGGATGCAGCAGCTAACAAAGTAAGGTCAGAACTGAATGTATGGTACCTGGACGATGCAACCTTGGGTGGGTCAGTAGAGAACATTCTAACCGACCTAAATTACATCGTAACTGACCTCGGCCAGGCTGGACTAGTGATAAATGACACCAAATGTGAACTTGTCCTCCTCAACCACACACGTGAACAAGGAGAAGAGACTCAGGCCCTGTTTCGAGGCATATTGCCAGATGTAAAGATCCTTCAGGAGCACCAGCAAACCCTATTAGGTTCCCCACTAACTCTGGCAGCAATCCCACCAGCACTTCAAGTTAAAAAGGAGGAGCTTCAACGTCTCGTGAGTCGCCTGATACACATCGATGCCCACTCAGCTCTGGCCCTGCTCAAGAACTGTTTCTCCATCCCAAAACTCCAATACCTCCTGCGCACATCGATGACTTACACGAACAATGGTGGCCTCCAAGAATTAGACAGCATAATCCGAGAATCAGTGACCAGCATCACCAACGTGGAATTTAAAGAACGGACCTGGACACAAGCCACCCTTCCTGTCCGCCTCGGGGGCTTGGGCATACGGAGAGCCTCGGATATTGCCTCCCCAGCCTTTATCTCTTCCCTCATCGCGACCAACGACCTTGTAGTGCCCTTCCTTTCTTCTCAACCCGGAATGACACTTAATGGGGACGTAACAGCAGCGATTAACACCTGGAAGGGAAGTACAGGAGTAGAGGAGGAGCCTCAGGGTACCTCCAGGAGCAAGCAGAAAGCGTGGGATACCATCTCGGCGAAGAAAACTCAAGAAAATCTCCTAACCAATGCAGACCAGGTTGCAAAAGCACGCCTCCAGGCAGCCGCCCGTTCGGAGAGTGGCTTGTGGTTACACGCCATCCCCATCCCACCTCTTGGAACTCACTTGGATGCTGAAGCACTCCGGGTTGCCATCGCGCTCAGAGTGGGTGCGGCAGTTTGTCACCTACAAACTTGCAAGTGTGGTGGGGGGATGGATGCTCAAGGTCACCATGCCTTGTCATGTAATTACAACGCAGGCCGCCTGCCAAGACACTCTGCACTAAACGATGTTATAAAACGGGCCCTGCAGAGTGCTAACCGTGCATCAATCCTCGAACCACATGGACATCACAGAGAAGACGGCAAATGGCCAGATGGGATGACCACTTTCCCTTACAAGAATGGCCGGTGCCTCGTGTGGGATGCCATATGTGTTGACACTTTCTCCACAACCAACATCGCCAGAAACGCCGACGAAGCAGGTGAAGCCGCCCAGATAGCAGAAAATAAAAAGCGAGAAAAATATCAAGCCATCGCCAGAAATCATCAGTTCGAGCCCCTGGCATTCGAAACTTCAGGAGTCTTCGGCCCTACCACCCTTAAGATGGTGAATGAAATAGGCCGTAAAATCAGAGAAGTTTCAGGAGAACCCCGGGACTTTAATGTAACCCTGTACCACCATGAATTTTGCTCATCTCCCTCATCTACTTCCTGCCACCCAGCGAAAACTCATCAGAGACCTGGAAACTTTGAATAATAAAATTTCCAATGCAGAAATTGCCATTTCTTTCAACCTCGTATGTATTAAAGAAAATATATATATATATATATATATATATATATATACAGTATATATATTTACAGTATATATATATATATATATATATATATATACAGGTATATACAGTATATAATTATATTATTTTTTTTCTTTTTTTCTCAACCTTGGGACTGGAGCTGTTCAGTAGCCTGTAACTGTGACGAGGCCCCGAGATTATCAATTGATGTTTCGATATGTTGGGTGTTTCATAATTATGTGTCGCACTAGATGGTCACAGTGTTGGTTGCTTCCTTTCTGCCACACTAGATGATGACAACTTATATATACAAGTCACTTGATTAGGAGAGAGCAGCTATACAGTCGTTCACAGCATCTTTGAATCTGGTCTGGCATCATCTAAGCTGTGAATGGATAGCGATATAAGGAATGTTTCCTTGACGCGTCGGTGTAGCCAAGATATTTGTAGAGATCACCTCGGTAAAACCCTTGGTGTTGACTCGATCTGAGGTCCTTTTGGTCTGCAGTCCAATACGCTATCCACTGTGCTGTCGCCTCCCCCAGCAACCTAATATACTCCATGTTACTAAAATCAGGCTGGCCAAAAATAATCGAAGACTAAATAATATATAAATTTAACCCATTTTATCGACTCATATCGATATATTTATATTTAAATTCATCTTTCATGTCTTTTTGTATTAGTTTTACTTAATTTAACACCTCTCTTATATCCCTATTATTTTTAACTGTCTCTAATGAATGTAAGCACTATTTTTGTCAACCACTTAAACTGCGTGCCAGAATTGTTCAATAAACTGCGTTTCACCTTTTACAATCAGGGTTCCCGTTGGTTTACATGATTTAGTTCCTAATATGTATATTATGTAATTAATATTGTACAATATCTCTCCACTTCCCTCACGTAATGAACTATAATAATTGTTTGTGTTGCAATTGATTTGTTGACCATTCGCGTGCAGTACCGTTAGTCAATCTTTATAGAAAGCCCAAATGAAATCAGAATGAACCCGTTCAGTACCAGGGGCGTCCTTTTCATCATATTCTGCCAACTATTAAAATATTTAATTTAGCTTAGGAAGGACCTCTAGCAATAATAAGGCCTCAAACTATCTCTACCAACCCTTTTAACTACCACAGATCCTTCCTAAGCTGCATAATATCGTCTAATTATAGCTAGAATAAAAATAATACAAGTCGCTGGTGCTCAAAGGGTTAAGTCGGCATATGTTAGTGTCGTTTGCATGTTTGCTGATTGTGCTACTTTTTGTTGATATCAAAATTAGTTTATTCAAATAATGAGCAGCAGACTGATCATGATAGAAATTTGTGAGACTTTTCACTACATCACAGTCTAACAAAAATTAAAGTAAACTACTAAATAAATATTTGACATTATGACCAGGCAGTTAGATTTACAGAGATAGAGAGTGATAGATACATTAATTAATGGCTCGACAGATAGATCTATACAGTAGATAGATAGTTAGATAAACACATAGTAATTTATACAGATATACACAACGGCAGATAGAAAGACTACTATAAAGTTTGCTAAATGCAATAGTAGAAAAACAAATGATAAATATATTTATGGATAAATAGAGACAAATTGACACAGAGTGATAAACAAATACATATATAAACAAGGAAAGATATCGAATTCAACGTGAAAGGTAGATAAATAATTCTCTAACAAATATACAATAGGATGCTAATCTAATCGACTATGGATTTGAGAGAGAGAAAGAGAGAGAGAGAGAGAGAGAGAGAGGGAGAGAAAGAGAGAGAGAGAGAGAGAGAGAGAGAGAGAGAGAGAGAGAGAGAGAGAGAGAGAGAGAGAGAGAGAGAGAGAGAGAGAGAGAGAGAGTTACAAGGAAACATACATATTTCAATGTTCCTTCTGTATATTCCAATGACCTATTTACCTCATGTGTGTCAATTTATTACATTAGGATATATGGTTTGAACATATATACAGCTACGTGTGAATATGTAACGTTAGCAAGATTTACAAATGTCAGTTCTCTCTGACGTAAAAATATGGACGTATATTTTATACAACCATGTTTGGCAATTTCGTAGATATTTGCAACACCGATATGTCATCATTACATAACCAGTTTAGTTTTACCTAGATTCACACACTTTCATGCATTATCATATTTGTACATACATACCTTTTTGAATTTGGCACTGTCACTCTTCTGGCTTTGGGAGACATTCGTTACAGGCAACCTGCCTTTTGTCTCCTTCATACACATAGGCCAAATATTGCAAATTTTAGTTTAGCCTTGGAACGTTGTAGATTGTAAATAACGTCGTGCTACACACACACACCCACAGACACACACACAAAAACACAGACACACACACACACCGAATCGGCGGTGTGTTTATCGGTACTCACGTTAATTATACATGCTTACGAACAAATTTTTCGATTTTTAAACCTAAATATAACTCTAAATAAAACTTAACCTAGCCTAACCTACCTTACCTAACTTAACCGAAAACACTCCATTGCAACGCATTTTAAAGAGGTGTGTACACTTAAACTGTCGCCCAAAACCTCATATACCTGAAAACCAACATTTTTAGTCAATTTTGTACTTTTAAGCACACACACACACACACAGCCCGTAGCCTAGTAGGTAGAGCTCTCGTCTCACACACGAGGGGTCGGGGGTTCAATCCCCCGGCCGGGCGGAGACAAATTGGGCTTGTCTCCTTTCATGTGTTAGCCTCAGTTCACCTAGCTCTAAATAGGTACCTGGAATAAGTGGACGACGTTGTGACGTCCAATCTGGGGTTGGCAAAAATGGTACAAGGCGAGATGGGTATCATATGGTTCACCTAAGCTGATGGCTACCTAAGCCTTCGGGCGAGACGGTACCGTCTATAGTGAGAATGGTACCATACAGATCCACCCTAAGCCTTCGTTTCTGTTGTCGCCAATTGGCTAAATACAGACTACACACACATCCACAGCCATTCCAACAGTACATAAAACACTTAACATGCATTTCACGCAATACATTCCCAATTAAGGAGGCGCGATAATAATGAGCTTAGCTCGCATTGCGTGGATTCCCCTTGACGAACAAGTAACTGAGTAACTGAGTAACACACACACACACACGTGTGTGCGTGTGAGTATTAGAATATATTATATAGTGTGAGAGTGAGTGAGAGCACAGTGAGAGCACACGGGTTGGTTGAGCTCCTCAAAAGAGGGGATTTTCGGAGAGATATCGTGGGGCTAAGTGACCCATATATGTATCAGAAGATCGGCGATGATACGGTGTTTCTGTTTCGGCACAGAATAAACAGAACGTGGTTTCTTGTTTAAACATCGCCCGCAAAGCATATTTAGTTTAATCTTGAGAGTGTTATTACCAGTATCAGTGAGGGGACAAGGAGCCGTCAGGCACTAGCCCAGCCCTGCCCAGGCACCATAAACCTCCAGCAGTAACCACAAGGTGAGTGAAGTAACCGTTTATAGGGCAGGCAGTTTCACCCTTATGGTTCCCCACCATAGGCCTTATCTTCCATCTACCCCAAGGACCTAACCCTCGGTCTTTCAACTTCTCAAACAATTCTAACCATTATGAAGTACTTGCTATAAGGTCCATTTATATTTCCCTCTCTCTAACCATTTAGGAAATACTTGCTACAAGGTCCATTTTCATTTCTCTCTCTCTCTCTCTCTCTCTCTCCTTAAGATCTTTCCATCCACTTTCAATCACCGCACTTAACCGTCTCATTGTTATTATTTTTTGGCTTTCTATAACTTCAGATCGCTCTTTATCATTTTAGTTATTTGTTTTTCCCTAACATCTTTCAATACCCAACCAGGCCAGCCCCCTCTCCAGCTTGCTTTCTTTCTCCCTTGCCCCCGCCCCTGCTCTCTCTCCCTCTCTCTCTCTCTCGGAAAAGCCCTCCCACAACCCCACCCAATCAAACTCCACCCGCACAGTTAAGAGAAATAAATAACCCCGCCCAACCCTTCCAAGTCCATCACAACCATTTAAACGAAACCGTCAACCCCAATGGCCCACAAGTTGCGAAAACTTACCTACCTGAACCACAAAACAATCTAAACAACCCCACCCAACCCCATCCAAGCCAACCCAACCAACTGAATGAATTTGACAACCCGCCGCGGCTTCAAGTCACAACCCCAAACCCATCCTCACCAATAAGAAAAACAAATCCAGCGCATGCTGAGAGAAATGAAATAAAAATAATATCCATAAATGCCTGCTCAATAAGAAACAAAATAGACGAACTCAAATGTCTGTTATTAAATGAGAAAGTTGACGTTATTTGTATAACGGAAACACATCTGAACCTTAAAAATAAAGATCTACTTCATGAATATCACATAGAGCCATATCAATTTTTTCATAAAGACCGTAACAATGGAAAACAAAGAGGGGGGGTTGCAATGTACGTTGCAACCTACTTAAACCCAGTCGAGGTGACTCTCCCCGAAAGTAATGCAGAAATAGTGTGCGTCAAAATAAATACAAAAAACATGAACTTAAATTTCACTACAGCGTACCGACCACCGAGACTAACTGTTGCCGATGACACAATTTTTTATGAAATACTAGAGAAAACCCTTAATTCCGACGAAACAGTTTTACTAGGTGACTATAACCTCCCCCTAATTGACTGGAATACCCTGACCGGAAAAAATGCTGAGTCACGCCTAATGACAAGCTTCATCCAGGACAATTTTTTGACTCCACACGTAAAACAGCCGACGCGAGACAGGAATATATTAGACCTCGTAATCACTACCCAAGAAAATGTATTATCAAACCTGGATGTAGGTGAACATCTGGCAACGTCCGATCATAAAATCTTAAGAATCAACGTTATAAGCAAATATTCCTCAGTAAAAACAACAGGAATGGTTTAGGACTTCAAAAACGCAAATTATGACGGCCTTAAGGAATCGCTATCAAACATACACTCAAACCTCATAAATATAAACGAAGTAAATGAACTATGGGGACATTTTAAGTCTACAATTACAGAAGCGCATAAACAATTTGTACCCATGAAACCAAAACGTAATACGAAATCAAGTATGCCCCCTTGGTACAGTAGAGACATTGGCAAGGCAATAAGGAAAAGGAATCAACTCCACAAACTTGTAAAAAATAACACAAACACTGAAGTAATTAAAAACTTGTACAAAAATAGTAGAAGGGAAGTGAAAAAAAAAATTAGGGCGAACAAACAAAATTACGAAATGACTATTGCCAGAGAAAGTGCCACAAACCCCAAAATATTCTACAGTTACGTAAACAAAAATAAACAGATCAAAAGCGGAATCGGACCGCTAATAGAAGATGGCCAGACAATAACAGGTGACACAAACACGGCAAATCTGCTCAACAAATATTTTGGCTCAGTTTTCACAGAAGAAATTATCGATCATACCCTTGAAAATAATACCTCAACTCATGTGATAGGAGATTTCACCATCAGTGTTACCGAAGTACAAAGCAAATTGAGTAATTTAAATGTAAATAAGACCCCGGGACCCGACATGCTCCACCCGAAAATAATTAAGAATGTCAAGGACGAAATAGCAAAACCCCTGACACAACTATTTAACTTGTCACTACTACAGGGGATTGTACCGAGTGATTGGAAAGATGCGAACATTACGCCGATATACAAGAAGGGTAGCAAGGCCAAAGCGAGTAATTACAGACCAATTAGCCTAACTTCAATTGTAGGAAAAATCATGGAAAAAATCATTAGAGATAAGATAGTAGATTACCTCGAATCAAACAACCTAATCAAAAATAGTCAACACGGCTTTAGATCAAATAAGTCATGCCTAACAAATTTGATTGAATTTTATAACAAACTATTCACATATAACGACATGACGAAATCACTAAATATAATCTTCTTGGACTTTCAAAAAGCTTTCGACAAGGTGCCTCACCGAAAACTATTGGCTAAACTGGAGAGGATAGGTATCAAAGGTGAAATTCATTCTTGGATAAAAAATTGGCTTACAGACAGAAGACAGAGAGTGGTGATAAAGGGAGTGGAATCGGAGTGGGAGCCTGTCACTAGTGGAGTTCCACAGGGTTCAGTCCTTGGACCGGTCCTGTTTCTCATTTACATTAACGATATCGATGTAGGGGTAAACAACACCATTTCCAAATTCGCCGATGATACAAAAATAGGAAATACAGTCCTGAACGAAGATGATAGAAATGCGTTGCAATCTGATTTAAACAAGATATCAGAGTGGTCGAAAAAATGGCAGATGTCGATAAATGTCAGGTGCTGCAGGTTGGTAGCAGAAATATGAAATACAAATACGAAATGAATGGCAAACAAATAAAAACTGCAACGGTAGTAAAAGACCTAGGGGTACTAATATCTGTAAACCTAAAAACTTCCGACCAATGTATAGCAGCTGCAAATAAGGAAAACATAGCATTGGGCTTTATTAAACGAAAATTTACATATAAACATGAAAACGTAATAGTGCCACTGTTCAAAAGTATGGTGAGGCCCCACCTTGAATATGGTGTGCAGTTCTGGTCACCTTATCTGATCAAGGACATTGTAAGACTCGAGTCAGTACAGCGTAGAGCGACGAAGATGATACCCTCATTAAGAAATAAACCATATGAAGAAAGACTTAAACGATTGAACCTGTTCTCATTAAAAAAGAGGAGGTTGAGGGGTCAGCTTATTGAGTGCTTTAAGATACTAAAAGGTTTCGACAAAGTCGATGTAAATGCACTATTCACATTAAACAATACTAATCAAACTCGCGGAAATGGAATGAAATTAAAAACCAAAAAGGCAAACCTAGATGTCACAAAGAGTTTCTTCACCTACAGTGTGGCGACAGAGTGGAATAAACTACCAGCGAGAGTGGTGGAGAGCGACACAATAAACGCTTTCAAGGGAAGGCTTGACCTCTATCTGCAGAGGGCTGGGGTGATATGAAAAAAAAAAAAAAAAAAAAAAAAAATGTATGTATATGTATGTGTGTGCACTGTAAAGTATTTATATATATATACTGTATATATATGTATGTATGTGTGTATGTATGTATGTGTATATGTGTGTGTATATGTGTGTACCGGTGTATATATGTGTATGTATGTATGTGTATATGTATGTATATGTGTATATATGTATGTATGTGTATATGTATATGTATATATATGTATATATATGTGTATAGGTATAATGTATGTATGTGTATGTGTGTATGTGTATATATGCATATATGCATATATAGTTTGTAAGGCCAGACTGCCTAGTAAGGACCTTGAGGTCTGTGTGGTCTGTGTATCTATGTAGCTCTATGTAGCTCTTAACATTTTGTACAATTTAAGCATTTTTCCATAACTGCTGTCCTAGATTCGGTTACCCACTCAGATCCTGGCTCTGGCTCACTCTCTGGCTCTCTCTCTATCTTGATGTTGACAGCATTATTAATATCCTAAGCATTTATTAATACTCAACATCAGGGTGGCGTCGCCAGTGTAAGTAATCATAGGATATAATTGGCGTGCTTCCCTTCATTCAGTTAGATCTTTTAGTTGTACCGGTGCCCAATGCCGAGGATTTATACATTTAACCACTTAGCTTTAGGAGAAGCAGGCCAATTGCCCATCAGAAAGGTTGACTATGATATGTGATTTTTTTTTTTTTTTTTTTTTTCATATCCCATCAGAAAGGTTGACTATGATATGTGAATGTTTATGCATCCAGCCAATTATACATTAATAACAACAGCAATAATCTAGATATGTGCCAGGAGAGATTTCCCGGGGTTTCTGAAACAAGGGAGACATGGCAGAGATGGAAGCACCACGGGAAGATCAGGAGGTCGGCTTGGTAGAGGCAGAGGAACGGATAATCTTGGAAGACTATGGCCTAGCAGATACTAAGTGTTTTAAGTGCAGAAAAACCAATGCAAGAAAGAATTCGCGAAAATGTTTCGGCTGTCTTAGATCTATTCATTTATCTTGTGCTAAGCTGACAAAGAAAACATCAGGAGAACAACCAAACTGGAAATGTCTCGCATGCCCAGGGCCCACTGCAGAGCCAACCGGGGCAACACCGGCAACACCGGTCGACCAAACAGGGCCCAGAAGCAACAGGACAAGGAAGAGGAAGAGGCTGAACAGCTACGTAAGAGGGTCGCGGCGAAGCTGGCGGATAGTGACATCAAAGGGGCCGTCAGACTGTTGTCCTCTTCAGAAGGTTTTGCTGGTCAAGGCACCGAAGTTGTTGAAGCCCTACAAGAAAAGCACCCACCTACACCTAGGGACCTAACCCTCCACCCTGCCCCAAATGACCAGATGCGCCAACCTTTAGTTGTCACGAAGGAGCAGGTGGTTGCCGCAGTGACTTCATTCCCAGCAGGCTCAGCCGCGGGCCCAGATGGTATCCGACCCGCCCACCTCAAAGGCCTCTTGGGTCAGGGATCAGGAGCTGCTGGGGAGGCACTCTTGGAAACCCTCACCAAATTCATCAACATGGTTTTAAGAGGGGAAGTACCCGACTGTGCCACACCCCTATTTTTTGGGGCATCACTCTGTGCACTGGCAAAAAAAGATGGCGGTGTGCGCCCAATAGCAGTAGGGAACACCTTCCACCGCCTTGCCACAAAGGTGGGTTTGAAACCACTCTCGAATGGCCTAGGTCAACACTTAAGACCAGTTCAACTAGGTTTCGGAACTCCAGGGGGGTGTGAAGCTGCTGTACACGCAACCCGCACCTACCTCAGCCAAGCCCAAGAAAAACGAGTGCTTCTAAAGATTGACATGCGGAACGCATTCAACAGCATTCGCAGGGATGTCTTCCTCCGTGCAGCTCAAGAACACATCCCCACTCTGTACCCCCTACTTTGGCAGGCTTATTCCAAACCTTCAATCCTGATTTTTGGCGAGACGGTAATCCCATCAGCGACCGGGTTACAGCAGGGAGATCCAGGTGGTCCTGCTCTTTTCTCAATAGGGGTGGATGCAGCAGCTAACAAAGTAAGGTCAGAACTGAATGTATGGTACCTGGACGATGCAACCTTGGGTGGGTCAGTAGAGAACATTCTAACCGACCTAAATAACATCGTAACTGACCTCGGCCAGGCTGGGCTAGTGATAAATGACACCAAATGTGAACTTGTCCTCCTCAACCACACACGTGAACAAGGAGAAGAGACTCAGGCCCTGTTTCGAGGCATATTGCCAGATGTAAAGATCCTCCAGGAGCACCAGCAAACCCTATTAGGTTCCCCACTAACTCTGGCAGCAATCCCACCAGCACTTCAAGTTAAAAAGGAGGAGCTTCAACGTCTCGTGAGTCGCCTGATACACATCGATGACCACTCAGCTCTGGCCCTGCTCAAGAACTGTTTCTCCATCCCAAAACTCCAATACCTCCTGCGCACATCGATGACTTACACGAACAATGGTGGCCTCCAAGAATTAGACAGCATAATCCGAGAAGCAGTGACCAGCATCACCAACGTGGAATTTAAAGAACGGACCTGGACACAAGCCACCCTTCCTGTCCGCCTCGGGGGCTTGGGCATACGGAGAGCCTCGGATATTGCCTCCCCAGCCTTTATCTCTTCCCTCATCGCGACCAACGACCTTGTAGTGTCCATCCTTTCTTCTCAACCCGGAATGACACTTAATGGGGACGTAACAGCAGCGATTAACACCTGGAAGGGAAGTACAGGAGTAGAGGAGGAGCCTCAGGGTACCTCCAGGAGTTAGCAGAAAGCGTGGGATACCATCTCGGCGAAGAAAACTCAAGAAAATCTCCTAACCAATGCAGACCAGGTTGCAAAAGCACGCCTCCAGGCAGCCGCCCGTTCGGAGAGTGGCTTGTGGTTACACGCCATCCCCATCCCACCTCTTGGAACTCACTTGGATGCTGAAGCGCTCCGGGTTGCCATCGCGCTCAGAGTGGGTGCGGCAGTTTGTCACCTACACACTTGCAAGTGTGGTGGGGGGATGGATGCTCAAGGTCACCATGCCTTGTCATATAATTACAACGCAGGCCGCATGCCAAGACACTCTGCACTAAACGATGTCATAAAACGGGCCCTGCAGAGTGCTAACCGTGCATCAATCCTCGAACCACATGGACTTCAAAGAGAAGACGGCAAATGGCCAGATGGGATGACCACTTTCCCTTACAAGAATGGCCGGTGCCTCGTGTGGGATGCCACATGTGTTGACACTTTTTCCACAACCAACATCGCCAGAAACGCCGACGAAGCAGGTGAAGCCGCCCAGATAGCAGAAAATAAAAAGCGAGAAAAATATCAAGCCATCGCCAGAAATCATCAGTTCGAGCCCCTGGCATTCGAAACTTCAGGAGTCTTCGGCCCTACCGAAGATGGTGAATGAAATAGGCCGTAAAATCAGAGAAGTTTCAGGAGAACCCCGGGAAACCCTCTGGCTCAAGCAAAGACTAGGGATGGCTATCCTCCGGGGCAATGCCACCAGCCTCATGAGCTCAGTTCGACAGGACTGGGTCATGCCACTGTGTGAGGCCCGGGCAGGAGTGGTGTATCCGTAGTCTTTCCACAGTAGGGTAAAACAAAACATAAACTTTATTTGTATGTAACATGTGTGATGCACATAAATAAAAGGGGATGTGTCGGATGGTTGAAAGCCACAGTTGCTCGCGCGTTTTGGGCTAGCAACACGTATTATGAAAAACATGTATCCTCTTTCATTCACTGTCCCCCCCCCCCCCCCCTTCACTCACTCAACCCCACAATTTGCCAGAGGATAACAGGTTTTTCACAATACGTAGATGGAGGTCTTTTAAAAAAAATACAAAAATATGTATGTATTTGCTTGAGTTTGTTTATGTATATGTGTATATATATGTATATGTGTATATATGTATATGTGTATAAAGGAAATCAAGCAAAGGAGTACAAAGGAAATCAAGCAAAAACAGATATAGTGACCCTTCTAGGTTGCTTGTCCTCCAAAACACTGAGGATCTAGTGTCCAAACAGTGGTTTAGAGTGGGTAAGGGAACATTGGAAAGGGAATTACTGCCCTGGAACTAATGTCCGTGGCAGGATTAGGAAGTTAGTAGGGGACAGATGGGTTAGTAACTGAGGGGGTGATACAATAAAGTTATTCATTTACAAACGCAGTCAGTCGCGGGTTTGATGCGAGATATTTGTCTATGCGGAGTTTAAATGAATCAACGGTGTTGCAGTATATAACGTTTCGGGGAAGCCCATTCCACAAGTTGACAACTCGATTGAAGAAGAAATTCTTAGATTCGTGTGAGTTAAAAGATTTACCATTAATTTTGCAACCGTTTCCCCGCGTGTAATTAGATTGGTTGATAGTGAAGTACTTACTACAGTTCATATTGTCGATGCCTTTGATGATTTTGAACACTTGAATTAAGTCACCTCTTAATCTGCGCTGGGTTAAAGGAAATAGATTTAATTCTCTAAGACGCTCTTCGTATGGTTTGTTCTTTAGGCTAGGTATCATTTTGGTAACTCTATGTTGAAATCGTTCTAGCTTGTTTATATCTTTTTGGTAATAAGGGCACCAGGATTGAACGCAGTATTTCCAGAAGAGGGCGACTAAGGAATTGTAAAGGGTTAGGATAACTTCTTTGGATTTATGCTCAAATGACCTGCCTATAAAGCCAATTATTTTGTTTGCCTTCTTTCTGAACATTGTTGACTCGGTTTTAGGTTACTCGATATTGTTACTCCCAGATCGGTTTCTCTGTTTACATTATTAAGCTGAGTGCCATTCATCGAATAGTTTGCTTTCTCATTTAGGTATCCAATATGTAGTACTTTACATTTATCCGCATTGAAACTCATTTGCCAAATTTGGGCCCAACATGACAATTTATCTAGATTGTATTGCATATCGTCAACTTGTTCTTTTGAGAGTACGCTATTTGCAATTTTTGTATCGTCAGCCAATTTTGAGATTGTACAGGTGAGACCCTCATCTATGTCGTTGATGTAAATTAGAAAGAGAATTGGTCCTAGTACCGATCGCTGGGGTACCCCGCTACTTCTATCTATCTATCTATTGCCTGACGCCGTGATCCCCGAAGGGGTGGCCACGAACGAACCGCCCCCATGCACCTCTGTCCCCAGTCAGTCGACGCCCCTCCCCCCAACCAGCACCGCCTTCGTTCATGTAGTTCCTCACTCCATCCTTCCACCTCATATTCGGTCTACCTCTCCCCCTCTGTCCCTCCACCTCGCTCTCGTACACCCTCTTAGTCATTCTCTCGCTTTCCATACGTTCCATATGGCCGAACCATCTCAAGTTGTTCCTTTTCACACTTTCCAGCACATCTACCTCCACACCACACCTCCTTCTTACTTCCTCATTAGTCTGTCTATCCCTCCATGTAACTCCGCACACACTCCTTAAGTAATTCATTTCCACTGCTCTCACTCTTGGTCTGAGTCTCTCAACCAACGTCCATGCTTCGCTTCCGTAAGTCAGTGTCGGGATTACCACACTGTCATGCAAGGACTTCTTCACTTCCATACTGACCACCCTATTTCTTGTTACTGCTTTTAGCGTTCCTACAACCCTCTTCCCCTGTTGTACCCTCTCCCGCACCTCTTCATCCATAGTCCCATCTTTACTCAACACACTGCCCAGATACTTAAAAGAGTTGACGATCTCCATAGCCTGACCGTTCAGCTTCACCTCACACTCTGTGACTTCACCCCTTTCGAAGACCATAACCTTGCTCTTCCCCGTATTTACCTTCAAATTCCGTTTTTCGCACACTGTTCCAAACTCATTTACCAGACCCTGCAACTCCCATTCATTATCACTCATCAGAACTGTATCATCCGCAAAACAGCAGTATAGGTACTTCCACTCAATTTCCTCCCTTTTCAGCGATACACCAACATTCACTGCTCTTGATAGTATTTCTTTCATGACTCCATCCATATATACAGTAAACAACCACGGGGACATCACACACCCCTGTTTCAAAACCAACATTCAGGTCAAAGAACTCGCTCTGCTCACTCTCCACACGTACTGCCGCCTTTGCACCCTCATACATGCTCTTCACTGCTTTCAGCAACTTGCCCTCTACTCCGTATATTCTAAGTACTTTCCACAAACCTTCTCTATCCACTCTGTCATAGGCCTTCTCCAAGTCCATAAAGGCAACATACACCTTTTGTTTCTTCTCCAGATACTTCTCCACAACACAATTCAGGGTAAAAATCTGATCTACACATCCTCTTCCCTTCCTAAAACCTCCCTGCTCGTCGCCTATCCATTTCTCCGTTCTCACTCTCACTCTCTCAATCACTACCCTACTGTATACCTTCCCTACTACGCTTAGAAGACATATTCCTCGGTGGTTACCACACACTCCTCTTTCCCCTTTGCCCTTATATAGGGGGACTATTATGCCAGTCTTCCAGTCATCGGGTGCACTCCCCTTCTCCCATGCTAGTTTGCACATTTTCCATACCCATTCTATCACTATCTCACCACCATACCTCAACATCTCCCCACACACTCCATCTGTTCCTGGTGCTTTCCCCAACTTCACTATTTTCATGGCTTCCCACACTTCTGACCTCCTGATCCCCACCTCCTCCTCCACTACTTCTCTTCTTCTCCCTCCCATACCATATCCAGCTATGTTTGCTGGCTCTTCATTCCTTTCATTTAGCAACTCACTGAAGTACTCCCTCCATCTTTCGACTCTCTCTTGCTTCTCGGCTAGCATTCTCCCATTCTTATCTTTCACACCCTTACTGTTTCCCTTGCTACCTTCCCTAACTTTCTTGACTTCTTTCCAGAACAGTTTCTTACTCTCCCTCCATTTTACACTCAGATTCCTTCCAAATTCCTCATCTACTCTTCTCTTACTTCCTTCACTACTCTCTTCACCACCCTCTTACTCTCCACGTACCTCGCTCGTTTCTGTCTCTCGGAATCTTCATTCCCTCTACTACCCAACCACACTCTATATGCTTTCTTCTTTTCTTCCACAGCTATTCTTACCTCTTCTGTCCACCATGCTGTACCTTTCACTCCCCTCCCTCTTCTCCTCACTCCACACACCTCCTCACATGCTGCACAGATCTCATCCTTAAACACCTTGCTCATCTCCTCCACTTCCTCCATAACTTCCAGGTCGCTACTTACATTGGTCCATTTAGATGCCTTACCGTTTATGACTACTCTTTGCTTTCTGTCGCTGAGCCAATTTTCTATCCATTTCAACACACCGTCTTGTATTCCATGCGCTTTTAGTTTTAGCAGTAAACGTTTGTGGGGAACTTTGTCAAAGGCCTTTTGAAAATCAAGGTATATAATATCTACAGCTTTACTCTCATCGTAGAGGTTGAGGATATCGTGGAAGAAGTCTAAGAGGTTTGTTAAACAGGAACGTTTTTTACGAAATCCGTGTTGAGTATCTTTAAGTATGTTATTTTCCTCTAAGTGATTTATGAGTCTGTCTCGTATGACCGTTTCTAGCATTTTACATACAACTGAGGTTAAGCTAATTGGACGATAGTTACTGGGTAGGGATTTGCTGCCTTTTTTGAATATCGGTGTTACGTTGGCTAGCTTCCACTGATCAGGCATAGTTCCAGACTGCAAGGATTTATTGAATAGTAATGTCAGTGGTTTGGAGAGCTCATCCTTAGCTTCCTTTAGAACTCTAGGCGGATTGTATCAGGTCCAGGCGTAATCTATGTATGTGCAGTATATGTGTATGTATGTGTGCGTATATGTGTATGTATGTATGCGTTATTTATGTATATATATATGTGTCTATAGTGTATACTGTTTGTGGTTCGAACCCGGCTGAGAGTATCAGGTGGATAAGAGAAGAGCATATATGCATGTAATGTGCATATATTAATGTATATGTATGTCTGTGTGTATGTGCTGTCAATGGTTCGAGCCCGGCTGAGAATATAAGGTATATAATATATATATTTACTGTACGTGTATTTGTATAATTATATGCACATATGTATGTAAATATACGTACATATGAGCGAGAACATATTGCTCACTAGCGCAACTTCTTATTATAAATCTATGCATAAGCATTATCTATTATTAAGTGTTCGTGTATCTTCATCCATGTATTTCCACCCTTAACAATAGAATGCCCAGCTTTTCCACATATTGCCTTCTACCACACACGCAGACACACACACACACACACACGAACAAACACACACACACACACACACCTACATAATAAAATTCCCCAGAATGTCCTATATACTACAATTCCCCAAAGCTGTCCGCTACACTGGGTTTTTTATATCCTTGTTTTGTTCTCTACTGGGTTTATACATGTTTGTTCTTCTACTCGAGGATTAACCCGCCATTGTAGTAGGCTTTGAACCTGGACTCTACCTGTACGGAATTGAAGGCCCTCTACCCTCTTTAACCTTGCAACTCAAATACTCAACCCACCTGACACTACCAAAACAGTTTTTGTATGTATGTTGTTTTGTGTGCATACGTGAGCGTTTGTTGGTATACGGGCATGTGCACACTTACTGCATGTTCTTAATGTTCTTATATATGTTATGTAGTTCTGTATGCCGTATGTATGTGTGTACGTCGTGTATATATGTATGTTTTCTGTATGTGAGTAAAAGTAAAATAAATGTGTATATAGGTACTGTAAATCACATACTCTCATGGTTAATTTATGATAATTTGTAGTTTGTTGCAACCTAGCATGATTATTGTATTTATTATTATTTTTTGTGTAAAGTAAACTGAGGCTTACCATCTTCAATATCTGTACATCTCATTTTCATCCACTAAATTGTAAAAATGTGTATTTTTCAGCGTCATGACGGCGGCTGCCATTCTTATACAATCAAACCGTGTATGATTATTAATTATTATTATTACACATGTATTCACTTGCTTGTTCCCCTTGACAAACAAGCAAGTGAATACATGTAAGTGCACACAATACAAAATATCAGCAAACACATGCAAATACATACACTCATAAACAAAACAAATTCCGCACACACACACACACACACACTCGCACATGTAAATCCACACACATCCACACACACACCAACAAAAACAATCTCCACTCACCAGACAAAGACACCGAGGACGGTTTGCACAAAGAAACACTTCCTGGATGCGTTCACAAATATTGTTCTCTGCTCATTCTCTCTTACTGCTTGTCATTCCTACTCACTTCAATATAATACCTTACTAGTTATGATCACAGATTTCTTAACACCTTGGCTGCAGTCGACGTGTCCATAGGTCCTATACAAAAGGCTCATAATGCAGGCGATGTACCTGTATGTATGGTATTACCGGCTGATTTGGTTCCACTAACCCCGGTTGGCAACCCACCCATGTCGCTTGTTGCCAGACGGTTCCAGGAGGTTCTCAGCTTGCCACCCATAGTAATATCAGTCTGCTCCATGCATTCATTGAAGGAGGGCATGTGTCCAAGTGTCAGGAATATTGTGTCATATTGCTTTGATAGGTGTGAATAATCTGGTTAGGCTGTCTGATCATAGATGGCGTCGTTCATGAGAGCGAGTGTTGTGTGCGTGTGTATGCGTTGGTGAGTTTCAATTTTGGATTTGATGCTTTACGAGACTATGTGATACTGTACAGGTATGCGTGCTAGTGTAGATTGATTCATTTGAGCTTCAGATGGTTTGTTAGTGTAAGTGATA
Organism: Paralithodes platypus; assembly: GCA_032716605.1. Lineage (NCBI taxonomy): Eukaryota > Metazoa > Arthropoda > Malacostraca > Decapoda > Lithodidae > Paralithodes > Paralithodes platypus. The sequence continues at coordinate 11,986,554 of CM064518.1, read as the reverse complement.
GTTGTATAATTAATTTCTTATTTTCTTTGAGTGGGTGTTCGGGGTATCGAATGTTAATTCAGTGTGTGTTTTGACTTTTATGAATTATTGAGAGGTGATTTGGTAGAGGACTTAATTCAGTCAGTACATTCCCACGAGGATTACAGTCTCTCAGCTACTAGTGAGTGTTGGTGCTACATATAGTGAATTGCTTAAGAGTGAAGTATTAGTGATGGTGTCTGACAGTGATGATTTTCTTCTGTGATTGTATTTGTCAGTATCATAATACTTTACGTCTTTACGGTGTCAATTCCTAAGTGTTTTCTTTCTTTGCTTCCTAGCGGTGTAGCGTGTGTGTGCTGGGGGTCTGCCACCAGAGCTCTTACTTATGAATTTTGACCAGGATCTTGCCCATGATATATGCCAAGAATCTAACCTTAGTCTGGTCCTGATGTGGCCGTTTCGGTCTACCTGGTGCTTTGACCGAGTGGACCCATCCGTGTGCGAGTGTGGGCTAGTTCTGTTTGGTCTGAGGCGAGTGTAGGACTTGGATGAGGGAGAGCGTTGGTTACTCTTCGAGCCCTGCAGCTGTTGACGGGTCCAGGATCGGCATACAAGTACAGTGTGGTGACGCCAGGTTGCCTTGTGGGAGCCCTCACGTATAGTTCTCGGGGCTGTACTGCAGTTTCTCAGCCTGTGTGTGCCCGGACAGCCAGGAGTTCAAGTCAACCAGTGAAGAGGAGGGGGACTTCTATATTCATCATTCCCTTGCATTCCCTCTGGAGACCTAAGCCGTATTAGCCTACCTTAGGACAGCCAGGAGTTCAAGTCAACCAGTGAAGAGGGGGGGGACTTCTATATTCATCATTACCTTGCATTCCTTTTTGAGACCTTAGCAGTAATGGCCTACTTTAGGACCCTCTCGTAGTCTACTTAAAGTTGTCATTCAAGTTGTCATTAAAGTTGTCATTCAAGTTGTAATTCAAGTTGTCATTCAAGTTGTCATTCTAGTGTCATTCAAGTTGTCATTCATGTAGTCATACTTATGTGAAAGTTTAATTAATTGAACCACACACTAATTAACCCTAAGATATTCACCACTGCACCCTTCTTTATACTGCGAAGTGTCTTGTAGTGGTGAAGTTTGGGTGAATGGTGTGAATGTGTGTAAATGTTATGGGTTGCTTTTTCATTATTTGTAATATATATATTTTATAATATACTTTGGAGGTTATGAATTTTCTAGCACTAATCCTTATACTTAGGTGAGGCCTATAGAATGAGTTGTTAATTTATCGAGTGTATATCCAGTTACTCTGAAATCACGGAACCTACCTAGAATATCATAAGTGATTGCCTTTACAGTTGTGCAGTGTGTAGGATACTCATTCTCTTAATCCTGGGATTAGTATATGTTGTATGATTAAGAGCTCTGGTATGGTGTTTAATATTTATATATTTTTTTTTAGGAGCTGTAGTCCCCCCCAGACAATGTGCTGGGGTAGTCCTGCTGAATGAGTTTAGAGTTTCTTATGTCGATTAGTATTATCCCTTCTAGCCATGAGTGGAATAGTCGGATTATGAACTTACTGGAGGCATAAGATCACGATAGGTGTGACGGAGAGGAAGTGCTATTTTTAAACCTTATAACGTTTAAGCAGATAAGGAACAGGGAATGAGAGAGCAGCTAAGAGAGACCGAGAGAAGGAGGAGAGGGAGAGAGAGAGAGAAGCGCTGAGGACAGAGAGCTGCTAGAGAGTGAGGAGAGATGCGCGTAAGGAGAGTGAGGAGAAAGAGAAAGGCTCAGTGCTCCCAATGTGTGGGGGGGGCGGGGGGGGGGGACAATTATCTCTAGAACTAGCTTAAAATCTCATATCAGAATCGTAACGATCAAATAGTCTGCGGGCATAATTCCTGAGACCTAACTAACCCCCTCTAGGACTGATAGGTGATTCAGGTAAGGCCCGCATTCCTCTCATGGAGTTTGTCGGATGGTGATGACATTGATTTCTTACCTCCTTAGATTTTGAAGAAGGGAGGCCGCAGAAGTTCTATACAGGGGTTGGCAAGAGGACCGACTATCCACTAATCACCTACGGACAAACCCTTTCTGCGAGGTAAGGCCTGAAAGGGCTATATGTAAGTTTACCCCGCTTGATGTTCGCAAGATGACCCTATGAGGCCGCTCAAGAAAGGCCCTACTTGACAAGCGTTCCAGGTTGATGCTCATACCCTCCACGTGAAGTTTGTGTGTCAGAGTCCTCATGACGAGCCGACAAGGTCGAGCACGAGACCCATATGTCCAATTCCGTGCCATACTGAAACACCGGTGTCATTTGTTATGGGGCTAGTTTTTCTGACATAGAGAAGATTAAAACCTATTCGAGCGCACAGTTCACGTAATGACTTTGTAATCAAGGATGTCACGAGTTTTTGTTAGCTAGCTGTACTCCTGATTTGCGAGTATTCTTGAACGAGCGAGAGCTAAAGGACTAATACCGATGTTGCCAAAGCGGCAGACTTGCATAGGAATACTCATTATAACATGAAAGGGCAACCCAAAGTATCATTAACTAGAACTGAGGATAGGAAGGGTGTAAGTACTACGACAAAGTTGAGAAATCCTCTGATACTGGGGAATCTAAGACAATACTCACACAGGCCCAGGATTAAATGTTTTATCTGTGGCTGGGCGATCATGTCAAGGCACAGTGCCCCCATAGACAAGTTGGTGATTCAGGGAAAGTTGCCAACGGTTAACTTTGTGTTTGATTCCAGATTGAAACTTCCTGGTACCATAATTGATCCTTGTGGTATGGTTGGCGATAGGAAGGTCGAGGTCACTCTTGATACATGTTGCCCCACAGTAATTGTGCATCCTAAGTTTATTTCAGGAAAAGGTGCCTTCGGAGACAAAGTGTACTGTGTATGACTTCCTTGGTAAGCCTCATAAATTTCCTACAATGGATGTAACTATTAAAAGTAAATTCTTTTCAGGAAAAGATAATGCTGTAATTGCTCCGATCAGATTCACAGATGTAACTCCTTGGTACAGTTCCTGGTGTATCAGTACCTCCCTTGATAGTAGGCGTGAAGGAAGCCGATGGTGGGGCAGAGGTTGCTGCAGTTACTACCAGGGCTGGAGCCAAGAGAGAGGTAGGTAAGTCACCTAGACCTTTAGCTACTAACACAGACTTCAATGTTGATCCAGGATCTTTTCTGAAAGCCCAGGCAGAATGTAATACGCTGAAACCTCTGTGGCAGAACGCGGAAGCTGAGAAGAAGATTAGCCACAGAAGTAGGGCAGTCAGGTATGAGGTAATAGAGAAATTGCTTTACAGAGTCTGCATGCAGAGTAAAAGTCTTGAAGAAAAAGGGAATAAACAACTTGTTGTTCCAAAGGTGTACGGAAATAAAGTCTTACATCTAGCCCATGATGGTTTGCTGGCTGGACACTTTTCTCACCGGAAAACTGCTGGGAAGGTGTACCAGAAGTTCTTCTGGCCTGGTGCAGGCGCTGACATAGAGAGGTTCTGCCGGTCATGTGAGGTATGTCAAAAGTTCACCCACAAAGGTAGAGTCAAACCAGTGCCCCTTTCTAAGATGCAGTAGTTACAAACCCTTTTCAAAAGTTGCAATTGACATAGTGGGTCCAATTGTCCCTAGGTCTAAAAGAGGTCATAAGTACATCCTCACCTTAATAGATTGTGCAACTAGGTTCCCTTAAGCTGTACCCCTAAGGGATATCGATACTGTCACTGTAGCCGAGAGCCTTGTAGAAATATTTGCCAGAGTGGGAATCCCTAAAGAGATTCTATCAGATAATGGTAGCCAGTTCAAATCAGGTTTGATGTCAGAGATCAATAAACTACTATCAGTCAAGGCAGTCCACTCAAGTCCATACCATGCCCAGAGTAATGGATGCATTGAGAGGCTTAACGGTACCCTTAAATCCATGTTAAAGAAAACCTGTTCTGATCATCGTGAGGATTGGGACAGATATATTCCAGCTGTGCTATTTGCCTATAGGGAAGTACCTAATGATTCTCTCAAATTTTCACCCTTTGAGCTTCTCTATGGCAGGAATGTGAAGGTCCATTGAGCATATTGCTGAACTTTGGGCTAACAAACAGCTTTACGAGGAGATTAGAAATTCTTACCATCATGTCCTTGATTTAAGAAACAGGTTGGAGATGTCGGCAGAGTTGGCAGTCACCCACTGAGAAGCTAGTAGTGATCAATATAAGATGTACTTTGACCGGAAGTGTAAGCTGAGGAAGCTGAAGGTTGGTGATGATGTACTGTTGCTGTTGCCTACTAGTAATAACAAAATGTTGATGCAATGGAAAGGTCCCTATGCTGTGCAACAGGTAAAGAACAATGTTGATTATGTCATTGATGTGAGGGGTAAATTCAGGTTGTATCACATCAACATGCTCAAGAGGTTTTACAGGAGACAGAAGGATGATGATAATGTTGCTGTAGTTTCACATGCTGTTGTTTCTTCTCCAGAATTCTTCTGTAATGCAGTGGCTACAGGTATTGTAGAGGCGACAATGATGATGAGGAGAATGTTGACTATTCTAGTATACCTCTTTGCAACCTTGGTCAGAACTCTGACATTAATATCAATCCTGATCTTTCAGAGTCCCAGAAAGCAGATCTCGAGGCCATACTGGATCAGTTTCCAGATGTTGTATCCGCTATCCCAGGTAGAACAGAGATCTGCAGTGCATCGTATCAGACTAACTTCTCAGGTACCACTCCGTAAGAAACCTTACCCTAGGCCTAAGCAAGTCCAGAAAGTATTTGATGAGGAGGTTCAAAGAATGCTGGATCTTGGAGGTATAGAGCCTTCAGACTCGCCATAACTGTTCACCTGTTGTGCTAGTGAAGAGAAATGATTCTTACAGGTTGTGCATTGATTTTAGGGCTTTGAATGACATAACCGTGTTCGATGCAGAGCCTATGCCCCACAGAGATGATTACCTTACTGAATTTGTTGATGACAAGTATATCTCCGAAAATTAGATATGAATAAGGGTTACTGGCAAATTCCCTTGGACCTTGATTCGAAGATATGTACTGCGTTTGCTACAACACAAGGATTAATGCAATTCACACGTATGCCCTTTGGTTTAAAGACTGCTTGTGCAACTTTCTTAAGCTGATGAGGAAGGTTACTAGGGATCTTGAGAATACTGCCTGCTATTTCGATAACCTTGTGATTCATAGCAAAGACTGGGATTCTCATCTTAAACACTTGACTAATGGCGCTTGTTAGATTTAGAGAGCATGGGTTAACCGTAGGATCAAAGAAGTGTTTCTTGGGGTTTCCATCCATCAAGTATCTAGGCTATTCTTTGGGAGAGAATAAGTTGTCACCCCTTGGGGATAGAGTGAATGCCATTCAAGAGTTAACCTTACCTGCTACTAAGTCACAACTGCGATCCTTCATGGGTACTATGAACTTCTATAGGCAGTTTGTTCCCAATTTTGCAGATCTTGCTGGTCCTTTAACAGATATGCTTAGGAAAGGATGTCCTAATATACTGCAATGGACACTTGAGCTGGAGGAAAGGTTCCGTTCCCTGAAGAAAACCCTGGTTAACCAGCCTATTCTGAGGCTACCTAACTTAGAAAATACTTTTTATCTCAGGACTGATGCCAGCAGTGAAGGTCTGGGAGCTGCCCTTCTGCAGGAGGCTGATGGAGTGCTGATGCCTGTCTGCTATGCGAGTCGTAAGCTACTAGACAGGGAAAAAAATTATTCAGCTATTGAGCGTGAGGGTTTAGCTGTGGTGTGGAGTATAGAACACTTCCGTAAGTATTTGTATGGTACAAAGTTCATCCTGCAAACTGATCATCAGCCACTGACCTATATTAAAAACATGCAGAATTCTAACAACAGGTTAATGAGGTGGGCCCTGGTTCTTCAGTCCTATGCCTCAGAGTGGAGTACATAAAGGGTAAGGATAATGTCTTTGCAGACCTTCTTAGCAGATCCTAGGTCATGATTCACATCCCATCAAAGGAATACTTGAATACCTGATTTTATCTATATTCCATGTAATATAGTTGGTGAGGGGGTATTGTCAGGAATATTGTGTCATATTGCTTTGATAGGTGTGAATAATATGGTTAGGCTGTCTGATCATAGATGGCGTCGTTCATGAGAGCGAGTGTTGTGTGTGCGTGTGTATGCGTTGGTGAGTTTCAATTTTGGATTTGATGCTTTACGAGACTATGTGATACTGTACAGGTATGCGTGCTAGTGTAGATTGATTCATTTGAGCTTCAGATGGTTTGTTAGTGTAAGTGATAGTTGTATAATTAATTTCTTATTTTCTTTGAGTGGGTGTTCGGGGTATCGAATGTTAATTCAGTGTGTGTTTTGACTTTTATGAATTATTGAGAGGTGATTTGGTAGAGGACTTAATTCAGTCAGTCAGTACATTCCCAGCACACGAGGATTACAGTCTCTTCAGCTACTACGTGTAGCGTGTGTGTGCTGGGGGGTCTGCCACCAGAGCTCTTACTATGAATTTTGACCAGGATCTTGCCCATGATATATGGCAAGAATCTAACCTTAGTCTGGTCCTGATGTGGCCGTTTCGGTCTACCTGGTGCTTTGACCGAGTGGACCCATCCGTGTGCGAGTGTGGGCTGGTTCTGTTTGGTCTGAGGCGAGTGTAGGACTTGGGTGAGGGAGAGCGTTGGTTACTCTTCAAGCCCTGCAGCTGTTGACGGGTCCAGGATCGGCATACAAGTACAGTGTGGTGATGCCAGGTTTTCCTTGTGGGAGCCCTCACGTATAGTTCTCGGGGCTGTATTGCAGTTTCTCAGCCTGTGTGTGCCCGGACAGCCAGGAGTTCAAGTCAACCAGTGAAGAGGAGGGGGACTTCTATATTCATCATTCCCTTGCATTCCCTCTGGAGACCTAAGCCGTATTAGCCTACCTTAGGACAGCCAGGAGTTCAAGTCAACCAGTGAAGAGGGGGGGGACTTCTATATTCATCATTGCCTTGCATTCCTTTTTGAGACCTTAGCAGTAATGGCCTACTTTAGGACCCTCTCGTAGTCTACTTAAAGTTGTCATTCAAGTTGTCATTCAAGTTGTCATTCAAGTTGTCATTCATGTAGTCATACTTATGTGAAAGTTAATTAATTGACCACAAACTAATTAACCGTAAGATATTCACCACTGCACCCTTCTTTATAATGCGAATGTCTTGTAGTGTGAATTTGGGTGAATGGTGTGAATGTGTGTAAATGTTATGGGTTTCTTTTTTATTATTTGTAATATATATATTTTATAATATACTTTTGAGGTTATGTATTTTCTATCACTAATCCTTATCTTATGTAGGCTAAGAGAATGAGTTGTTAATTTATCGAGTGTATATCAAGTTACTCTGAAATCACGGAACCTACCTAGAATATCATAAGTGATTTCCTTTACACCAAGCAAGAGATGTTTTAAAAGCTGAACAATACCAAAAAAAGGCACATTCTACTATTATTTGTGACAGCTATATTACCAGGTATGAATGTAAGGTTCATTTCATGTTAAAGGACTTCACACAACTGGTTACAAATACATTAGTTGCTATAATAAGTAGTTCTATGAGTTATTGCGAGTGGAAAAGACAAAACAAATAGAGAACAATATGCTTCACCCTGGCCTCAACTGACCGCAATACAAAGGGACTCCCACCTCGCACCCAGCAAAACTACGAGAGGTATGAATGAACGACATAGACTTATATAGAAAGCTTTGTAGCTCGGTCTTTCAATGAGATCAATTTCGTTCGGTTTGCTGTGATACTTTTTGCATGTTATAATGAACGAAATTAGCTAGAAAACTCCCGCCTGGGTGTATTCTTCCCTATCGAAGTCGCCACAATCAAACGGTTTAAGATTAAATTTAGCACACTAAATTAACCCTCTCACTCTCGCTAAAACTTAAGTGTAAGTATATCACTACTGTTCACTCCTAATTGCTAATTGCACAACTATGAAATGATACACATATGCTATCGCTCTATTTGAACCCATCATAATCGACTCTAAACGCAATGTTTCATGCATCCAAAGATAGAGCAAGACCCATACTCTTATAAAACTGGAAAAAAATCCCATAAAATAAATATTATCACATGGAAATTGGCTACATAATAAAAAACTTAATCGTTTTTTCGAATTTTCACGATCATAATTTCGCTATATGCTGAGCAATATACTTTTTGTATATGAAATTAGAAGCATTTTTCACGCTCATTCCAAATGTGTCATCAGAATTCATTTATTATCAATAGTTGTTTTTATTTGAATTAAATAATTTGGTACATACAGTAGGTAGTAGAAATGGTCCATGTGTAGCCAAATATTAATTCTACATCGTTTTTTACCATCAAGAAGTACGTTTACTACAATCTGTTATATCTCAATAGAAAGAGGAAAGACCGATCTACATTTTACAGTATCAAAACTCACAACAAATTAAATAATCATCGATAACAGTTATTGGGACTAAATGTTCTTTATGTTTGTCCAACGTTATCTAACTTCACATTGACGCAAATATAAATTTAGAGCAATGACAATAGGTTTATATAAAGTAAATAACAAGTTTGTTCATACAATTTCCCAAAATGCAATCAAAATGTGTGTCTCGTCAATAGTTTATTTTTATGAATATGACAACACAAGAATATATTCTCGCAGTTCTTGCACTCGTACGACTGTACATTATTTTGTTCTACGGTATTTTAGAGCTATTAAATACAGTGATACATATAGCTCATTGTGTGAGAAACATAATACAACAAACCTGAAGTCCCTACTCCTAATATTTGATGTTATATGATGATATATATATATATATATATAGTCCATGAGCCAAGACCCGAATTTTGGGATATCGGTACCACCCGGGGTGACTAATTCTCTTAGGTGTTTTTAGCTTGCTACATGGTCCTAGTTTATGTTTTGATATGATAGCCCTTGCACATTGGTAGCTTAATGGTCGTTATCACTTCTTGAATAGACATACCCTACCGAAAATTCCGAAATTTTTTAAAATGTCAAATTTGGGGACAGGAATGCCTAAATGTCAACAAAATGCATATAGTAATTGTCACATTTAATACAAGTCCTGTAAATACACACTAAGCATGCCATGGGCTTGTACATACTATTATGGCAAATTACTACTCCTAAATATCATCTACGTCAGACTCGGAATCTGACTGTTGTGCCACCGGCTCTTCTTCAATAGCCTTGTTCTGACATGTCTGTAACCTGCACATGTCCGTGCATTTTAGACCATTGCTGAGGCAAGTACACTTAGGGAGTTCGCATGACCGCACACACTTGCAAGACAGTAGCTGCATAACAGCATCTGGTGCTGGTGAGCCTCGCATCCAGTTGACGGCAAGCTTACCGTCCTCATCTGTCATCCAACCGCAGTCTGTTGGGTTCGCAACAAATGGCTGGCTCTGAAGACTTCTCCTCCAGATCGCAGCCTGGTAGTTTGCACGCAGTGCATGCATGAAGAGGCAGTCCTCACAAGGAGGGAGTTGACTTGACTCTACCTCTCCACGTCTTGCACAGAACAGCTCATACCGAAGCTTGTTTACCTTAGTTGTGTGGGTAGATGGTAGGTACATGTGGCAGGTGATTTCCTGTAGCTTCTCAAAGAGTTCAGGAGACACTTCCCATGAGCGTCCAAGTTCGTGAAAAGCATGCTGGTATGTCTTGTCCATCTTCACCTGCTTGAGTGTCGTCATCTTCCCTCGGCCAGCGAATGCACTGACGGTATCACAGCCTGTAAAGGCATGCATACCAATCAATGAATCACACACGCTGCCTCCCAGTGTGCGGCTCAGTGTGGTGATATCCAGGAATCTTGTCCGGTTCTTCGTCCCGCACTTCTGGAACAGATGGGATGGGATCTTGTGGCACATGCCAAGACACAACACCATGACGTCTGTATCTTCTGCAGTGATGATGACAGACTTGTTCCCAGATTCTGCTGCATGAATGCATGGAGAAGAAGGCGTGTGTCTGCTTCTTCTTGAGTTGACTTAAGCTCCGGAGCCTCTTCCCACTGCTCTTTGGTGATCTTGAAGCAGCGCTGCTCACATGTGACATACAGCTCCTTGTCCTTGAGCTTCTCCCTGTGCTGTGGTGCCTTCCATTCTTCTACCAAGAACTTGATAAGACTTGCCTTGTTGGAGGAACTACCGAGTAACTTTCTCCACTGCTGGATGTTGTGCCCAGGTTGAATGTTCTTGAAATGAATTCCTGTGCCTGCACTTCTTTTGGCTCGTTCTGCATCCTTGATGGATGTCTCCTTGTAGATATCAAACACAACATCAATGCGCCTGCTCTTAGCACCTTCATGAACAGCGTGACTCAGTGCTGTACCTGCAAGCTGTGAAAAAGTTTTGTCGTTTCCCTTCAGTTTGTGGACCAGGCTCATCCCATCAATTATGGTAGCAGAGGGCTCGGGTATCACTTCTGCAGGAGAAACATTCCTCTCTAACTCCTTTGCGAGGGCAGCCTTGTTGGTCTTGCGGAGAGACCCATCACCGCTGGCAAGTGCCCAAGGCAAAGGCCCCAGGGGATGAGCCAAGACATCACTCATTTTGAGCTTTCTGTTCTCGGCAACAAGGATCATCTGGCCAAATAGGTTCCTGTCAGCCTTTAAGATAACCTCCTTGGCATGGTCTTGTGAGCGTGGCTTCATTCTGATGTTAGTGAACGTTCTCAGTTTCGTCTTCGTCATCGTGTCATGAAACTGTATAGTTGGCGTATCGATCTCCAGGCGCTCTTCCTTGAAGGCTTGATATGCATCCTCTCCTATTCTGTAGGCCCCTAGAAGGTCTTTGAAAACTTCTGGTGGTGCCATAGTCGCAGTTGACAAACTGACAAGATCTTCTTGCTCTGCGTTGAAGGGGTTCAACCAGCTGGTCTCCATCAGTTGAACTAAAGATTGGACATCGGCCTCATCTCTTCTAATCCTGGGCATCTGTAGGTCTGGGTGGCTGAAGTCAGTATACTTTTGGCCTACTACCATAGTCCTGAGCTGCCTTAAGTACCTGCTGCGATACTCCGATGTCAGGTAGTACCTGGCGACAGCTCCGCCTTTCAGGCTGAAGCCTTTTGTGCCCCCTGGTGTCTGGGTGTCTTTGTTGATCGTCTCTTCGATTGTCTGGTCCACAGGGATCCGTCCAAAGGGATTCTTGCTACCGATCTGGACCGAAAAGCCACCTTGCATGAAGTGTTCATGGACCTCTGGGTGTTCAATGGGCAGTCGAGACATCAAGGCATAGTAGTAGGTTAGGAACCGGGCATAGTTCACTTTGTCATAGGCAAAACACCACGGTATCATCTGTCGGATTGCTCCTAGGTGGAGCATCCAGTTGCCTTCTCTGGAGGCTCGAATTAAGTCCAGCATGATCTCAACCATGTCCAGGTATGACATCCAGAATGCTGAGAGGTTGTGTTCATCTCTGAGGGTCTCAAGATAAACTTGGAAAAGCTTCATGATATGTGTGCATGATTCACTCTCCATCAGCTCTTGAAAGAGTCCCTGAGACACATTGCTGTGAAAGCTGTTGATGTCCTTCAGTGTTTCATCTAGATGGTGTATGTCCCTTGAATGGTTTTCTTCTAGCCATGAAAGGAAGCCTTTCCATGCAAGCCTCATCAGTGCTTCATACACGAGCTTGTGTAGTCTCACTGCTCTGTTGTACCTCTTGCCGTTCATCACTCCTGACACTGATCCTTCTGCGATGATACCTGATTCCACACACAGATCTCTAAGACCTGCATCTTGAAACCTCTTTCCTATGGTGGAGATGAGATTACAGATTGTGTGGAAGACGCCCATCCTGATGATAATGTTCTTGAACTTCTCTTGTTTCCAGATAACTTCGGCAGCTTTGGCATAGAGTGCTTGATCAAACACGCACACAATCTTGTTAAGCTGTAAGGACTGCATGATAGCATGCGTTTGTTCCAAGATTTCATTAACGGTGGACATTTCTGTTGCGGGAGCATTGATAGTGGGCAGGTAGCTTACAGTGTCCTGAACCACTGCAATGTCTCTGCGCATTTTGATGTTGAACCCAGTCCAACTGCTGATGGACTGGTCCTCATGGTCTGACATTCGAGTAAGAAGCCAGATATGGTTCTTTGTCTTTGAATCCTGGACTTCCTTGGTAGTGTCGACATACGCAGTCTCAATCCTAGGTGGCCCTGCCCGCCGCCCAACATTGTATATTGGCAGCATTGATGATGTCTGAGTGATGCTTCTTATCTTGGACTTGGTAATCTCTGGCAGGACTTTCTCTGGCACAGAGCCTGCAACCTTGGACTGGACAGCAATGCCATTGACTCTATGAGAAGTACCTGCTCCACTTAGGGTCTCTTCAAGTCGGTCAATGTTATCCCAGGCCAGGGTTGTGAACACACCAGGGTAGATGTTTGCTGGCAGTGGAATGTCATCCTTTGAGCATTCCAGCTTCTGGATACAAAGGGCTGTATCGATCTCCTCAAACATTGAGTAAGACACACAGTGACCAAGACGATTCAGAGTTCGGATCAGTTCTGTGTTTCCTGTCAAAGACTTTACAGCATTGGTCAGCAGTACGTGCTTGGGTGGTTTTGTCTTGCCACTGGTAACAGCAAAGACCAAGTCACTGCCAAAGGAAGTGGCAAGACGTTGAGCTCTTTCAGAGGCAGTTTCACACTCACACTCTCCTGTCAGCAGGGTGTGCAGGAATTGAGTGACTGCTGCAGGAATGACATTCTGATCTGTATCGGGAGGCCATGGCTGACTCACATCTTGTTTATTGATCTCATTCCTCAGCTGCATTCCTGCTTTGGTTAAGACATCTTCAGAGTTAGCTGCTCTTGCTTCTTGCAGGTCTTTTGCCATTTTGTGTGCTTGCCGGGCAAGGTCGTCCATTGAGAGGCTGCGTGGATAGATTAGAAGCTTTCCTTTCTCATCTGGGACAAAGCGTAGTGATTCTCCAAACTCGGTTTCAATCTTTCGGCGAACATGTTTCTTTGTCGCTGGTTTCAGTTGGATAATACCACGGGACATCATGGATCTCTCAAGCCTAGATGTGAGGTTTGTCATAGGCAGTACCTCTGGGTTGGGGAATAATTTGGTCCTTATATACAAGCAGAGTTCCTCGAGGGCTTCTGTCTCAACCTCTTCGTAGCGTGCTTCCTCGCTTTCTTCCTGATTTTCACCTGCACCCGACCTGGCGGCCGCTGGGAAATCATCTTTTGTGAAGAGTTTGTAGCACGACTTGTGGTAGTGACCCTCTGCAGCAACAAGGTCTCTGCTAACTAAACCAAGGATTCTCTGGTTGAGTTTCCTTATTGCTGCTCTGCGAATCTTCTCATCTGCTCGTAGCTCAACACACTGTATGAGTGGCTCCCTTGTCTTTGTTGTTTTTATGTACTTGCTTGACTTCTCGCAGAAGATACATACTTTGGCATACACCCTGCTAGTACTAGGGGCATCCCTTGATGCCCTCCTCCTGGGGTCGACGCTTGCTGATTCTATCTTGACACCCTTGGCAAGGATAGAATCCAGTGACTTCTTCATTGTAAAGAGACTACGACATTTACGGTGATAATGTATGTGTGGTATTCCTCCTTCTTCAAGGCCCTTGGCTGCTTCCAGGACTGGATCATGCTGCCTGATTTCTGCAGCCCTGAGCAATGTGTTCCAGGAGTCCAAATCCTGTGGTGACACCAGAGCATCGCTGTCATCATCAGAGCAGTGGATGATACAGTCGATCCGTGCTCTCTTCCTCGCAGATGGTTCCATCCTGCCGTCAAACAGTCGACACACACCTGCAAAAAATATCACCATTAAACCATGAACAAACAAACACATTACATGGAAACCACTCTACATATGTTGCTCCTTCCAATAATAAATTATCCCCAAAATATAACAAAAAATCCCCAAATATGAAATAAACCCCTAAATATGGAGAAACTTGAAATACACATCGGAATAATTCTTGTAGAGAATCAAATAAGCTACAAGAGCTGTTAGAATATATTTTTCAATGTTCCCCATATTTAAGGATTTATTCTAGATTTAGAGGAAAATACCCAAAATATAGAGTATATTCCGAAATATGAGGAAATTTGAAAAATACCTAGGAACAACTCTGGTAGAGAATATAATTCTACATAGGTGTTCAAAGTTTCGCGATGATTGTGTGATGGATTTTAAAGAAAATGAGGAAAACGCCGAGCGTCACGCTAAAAATCTTTATTTTTGGGTAGCGCCCCTATTGCATCAAAAAAATTAGACTAAGCTACCAGTGCGAGAAGGCTATCATATCTTAATGTACTTACAGTCACTCTATAAACATTTTAGTACCATTCGTGTTTAGTCACCCCAGGTGGTACCGATATCTGGCCTGGCTCATGGACTAATATATATATATATATATATATATGAATACTCATTTGTCAGACATAATTTGTAGCACTCATAACCATTTGAGATTTAAATGAGTTATACGGTACACTGATATTAATCCCTATTGTACCAGAGGGTATTACTATAAATGTACCCTTCCAGTACCAGGCATTGTGGCAAAAATGGCTTCAGAGTCAAGAGAGAATACCCTCTCACCCCGAAAGTTGGAGGAATACTGTCCCAGCTATGCTCCTACAGGCTGAGAAGTGTTGCCAAGGTATCAGAGCAGTGCGTACAAGTCACGATACCTGGTACCGCTCATAACGGGCAGTTACAAGGACCGCATAGTACTGATGGCGATCTTCCGTTGCTGGCACTAAGGGGTGACTTTATTACTGACGGCTGTATACCGTCGCTGGTACAGTAAGGGTTAACTTAAATATATATATATATATATATATATATATACTGTATATATATATACAGTACATATATAGCAAAAAATCAAGTATATTCTAAAATACATAACACTTCCATAAAATATTTTAGATTACCCCATTGTCCACACGCAATTTCACCATGTTTAACAGGGTGGCCGACCGCAGGTGAGTGCTTGACTGCCAGATACTAAGTAAAGACAAAGCTTCTCTCTACCTACCACGAGGTGTGAGGTTGACTGAAGGTAGTGTTGCCAAGGTTTTAATTTTCTGTTCCGCTAACAAAGCTTATATGCAATTTATATGCCCAATTTATATGCAATTTAAGTATACAGTTATTATTTAATTTATTTCTAAAGTACCAAATATGCAACTTATGTATCCTGATATGTGTTATGTTTATAACATGACCACATTCTTTTCTTTTTCTTTTGGTCATATAAGAAGATTGACTAAGAATTAGATTGAAAAAACATATATTGTAAAACTGTGCACCACTGAAATAAGAAACACTCAAGTAACCTTTATGCTATTGTTTAGCTATCCTTGATACACGTCCTTGACATAGTAGCCATCTACAAGGTAAAATTACCATGCAATGGTGAGATCAGTCTATCTATCTATATGCTCAGGCCCAATCCCCGTTTTGGGGTAGCCAACAGTAGCAAAGGTTATACATACAACTGATCTGGCTGTAGTAATATTCGCCGCCTTAGGGGAGTGTTAGTGACAATCTCGGCTTCCTTTGTTTCCTCAGTAGTTGGGGTTATTCAAGTTAATAAATATATAAAGGGCTTTCCCCCCTTCATGAATCCATGCTGACATGTCCCAATCTGAAAATCTTGGCTTATCTTGAGAAAGTGACACCAAACTCTCTGGTCTATGGAGTTGCTAAGGTATAGACACAAATTGCTATGAATTTGCCTACGGCAGACACGAAACGTTACGATAACTGTCAAATTCAAATTTGAACTAAGACCTACGGTGAACCTAAGAATAACTAAAAACTAGTACGAAAGCCTAAGAACAGCTACGAAGAATCATAATGTGACAAGAAATTTTGCTCTAGAATACTGTCAACTTTACTTCTAACTTTAAAAAAGCTAGAGCAAATCAGCTGTAAGTTTCCACATTTATTTCTTAGCTGACTCTTTATTTATAACAGACATATTTGATCAATTAATCTTGTCATATTTTAGTTATGATTGGTATTGGTTTAAGATTTCAGTTTAATTAATATTAGAATAAAATATGAACTTGCTTTTGAACAACAAAAGAGCAGTAGAAGCAACTGAGGAAGACGACCTCGGATGAGGGCCCTATATCCTACCCCTTGTGAAATTAATAAAAAGATAGATAGAATACTCTCTCTGAGAGGGAACATGATAAGTGTTACCACCTCCTCACAGCAGTACCTCCAAGTCTTGTTAGCAGCTCCTGCTAGATATTAGCAGAACAAGCAGAACGGCTGAGAGCCGTCGCTGGTAATGGTGAGTCACCTTTTTACTGGCAGTTGTGCGCCTTTGCTGGTATACTAGGGATTAAACGATAATACTTGCACAGAATATATAATGTCAATAATGTTAGAAAGGTACATTTCTGGAAGTAATGTTGCATGATATCATGTTCACAATTTCAAGTCTTACAAAGTGTTTTCCCTTATTATATCTCGTCATGACTTACAATTGCTAGGTCCCTAGGTAGTAACAAATATTTGGTCATCTGAAAGCCTGAACAAGGGCGTTTTTTATATTGGTAACATAGACTACATCTGGGTGGATGGGACTCGTTAGCCTTGGTCGGCAACCCATCTAGGGGAGACAACCTTACATAAATCTGGGTGGGTGGGACTCATTAGCTTTGGTTGGCAACCTGTCTAGGGGAATAAACCTTATTCAAATCCGTACTGCTTACCTAAGGGTGAAGCAGGCTAGTGGATGGACTAGCCACACACCACTGTAGAAAAATAGTGCTAAAAAGATACATAGAAGGCCTTGGAGTTGGACGGACCCTAAGCTGAGTAGTCAATCCTGTAAGTCCTTCAGTAAACTGGCAGGGGTTGTCCTCACAGGGTATGGGTTCACTTGGGGGCATTTTGTGTATGGCCACCCTCATAAAGGGGAGTAAGGTGTCCGGCAATAGATATATAGATAGACTGTATTTCAAAGATGAACATTATCTTACAAAACCCCTCTAAATTAATTAAATTAATATATGTAGATCTCCACAAGCTCGTGACCAAAATTAAAGATAAAGTCTCACGGTTCGTGAACAATTTAGTCTCCCTTAAGATCATTGATTTTGTTGACTCCTGATCCCTTAACACTTATGGTGCGAGCATATTTTCTCTATATTAGGGCTCATTGTGGCACTCCTGTATGATTAACCAAGTGTCTGAATGAAATTAAATGTATTCACCCAAAAACTAAAAGAAAATAGCTTCAAAATGACACCAGAACGAGCTTTGTAGCGTGCAGGGTGCAGCGTGCAGCGCTACCATAGACATCGGCAAATTCGCTAATACTGAGCGTATGTTGCTATTGTCGCGCTACATTTTGCCTTTGGCAGCGCTGCATATGTCTAGCGAGACATGGCTGATATACCTCAGTGCTGCGGCCGCTGGGCTGGAGAGCGGACGGGAGCCTGCCACGCTCCCGCTCACTCGCACTCGTCTCCACAGGCTATAAGAGCTTGTAAATTGCTATATATTGCCATGGCGTTCGAGAACGTTCCCCGCAGCCAATGGGTTAAGCCAAGTGGTTCATCTCCAGCAATCTTATATGGACTCCCTGAAGTCCACAAAACTTCAATCCCTCTTCGCCCATTAATGACAGCATATAACACAGCCTCATATAAATTGTCAAAATTCTTAGTTCCTGACAATATAGCAAAGACTCAGGCAATCTGTAATCTGACAAAAATTGGGATAGCTCGTATGAATTATTGACAGTATAATCATTTGTCGTGAACGGGCTCAAGATCAGTTATGTTATTAAGTCACTCTGTAACCCGCTGGCTGGGGGAGACGTTCTGGACTGCCATGGCAATTTACAGGCTTTTAAAGCCTCTTAAAGCCTATATAATCGAGTGTCAGTGGACAGGACCACGACAAGTTCTCCTCAGCTCTCCAGCATGGCGGCTGCGCACTGAAGGGTCCCCCACATACCTCTC
Organism: Paralithodes platypus; assembly: GCA_032716605.1. Classification (NCBI taxonomy): domain Eukaryota; kingdom Metazoa; phylum Arthropoda; class Malacostraca; order Decapoda; family Lithodidae; genus Paralithodes; species Paralithodes platypus. The sequence goes on along the minus strand of CM064518.1, from coordinate 11,968,503 downwards.
GAGACCTCTGCAGCGCTGCCAAAGGCAAATTAATATAGCGCGCCATTGCTCATAATTAGCGAATATTTGCCGATGTCTTTGGTAGCGCTGCGGGTTACTCTCGCGTGCTACGAAGCTCGTTCTGGTATCATTTTGAAGCTATTTTCTTCTAGTTTTTGGCTGAATACAATTAATTTCATTCAGACGCTTGCTTAATCAATCAGGAGTGCCTGAATGAACCCTAATATGGCGGAAATATGCGGAAATATGCCCGCAGTGTAAGTGTTAAGAATATGCCACTCAATGAAACAATTGATATATGTTGTGAACTTAGCCTTCTCTGAAGTTGACAAGTTTTACGAATGATAAAGAAGTTTTCAGAAATGTCCTCTCTGTTTTGCGTTATGGATGATATTTTTATATGTTATGTTGACCTGTACAACCAGACCGCTGGCGTAGCCATTGGATCTCCTCTAGGCCCCACATTCGCTAACTTGTTTTTATGTGTTCACGAATAAACCTGGCTCAATAAGTGTCCCAACTCATATAATTTCATATTTATTCACCAACTCACCAATTAACTTACAATAAACATATTTAATGAAATCAAGGACACTAATGAATATATGATTATGTGGTACTCCAAGGACTCGAACCTTGGATACTCACACCAAAATTCGGCGCACCAGTTCTCTATAGGCGTTTCGTTGACAATACATTAGTGTTCTTGCGGGAGAAAAGTCATGCTATAAGATGTATTGATTACCTGAATTCACAACGTAATAAAATCGCCTTCACCATGGAATCTAAATATAACTCCAAGCTCCCTTTTTTAGGCCTTCTAATTGAAAAGAAAGATAATGGATTAAACCTCTCAGTTTTCAGATAACCAACCTTTTCGGGATTAGGAACTAGCTTTTTCAAATGTTGTCATTTATATTTCAAATTAAATATCATAAAGACTCTCTTACACAGAGCATTGATTCTTGTAATCTAGTTACATTAAGTTTCACAATGAAGCAACTTTAAAAAAAAGTATTTCACCAGTTATGAATAGACTGGCTTGCTAGATTTCTTAAACACCTTCAGGATTGTGACGCTATTTAACAGCTTATTTTAGCTATCACTAGTGTATTTTATTCAGCTTAGGGAAAAATTATGGTAGTCTAAGGATTAATTAATATAGTTTTGACCCCTTTGATGCCTATAGATCCTTCCTAAATTCCATAAAATCGTCTAATGCTAGCCAAAATAAAGAAAGGAAACACACCATGATCCTTAAAGGGTTAATGATAAATTTTAACCTAAGACCACTATAATAATAATAATAATAATAATAATAATAATAATAATAATAATGAGGAGATTGTATATTTTTGTATTTTTTTTTGTTATGGGACTGGACCATGAAAATAATGTTATCACCCGAACTCCATTTGCATAAATTTTACCCAGAAAAAACCTTCCGCTTCATACCTGTCAACAGATTCAATTATTTTGTATTTTGTTTTAAGACTGCTTGCCAGACAACCTACGCTCATCACTCGTGTATTGTTTTAATTTCTCAGTTGCCAAGCGGGATATGTGGGCAGCACAATTCGCTCTCTTAAAACTAGAGTCGCTGAGCACTTAGGTCAGTCTTCCAGGACGGGTCAGCCACTAATAAACCCCCCTCACTCTGCTGTTAGGGAGCATTGTACTAAGGTTTGTAAAATTCCATTTAACAAACATATTATACAAACATTATTGACAGTTGCCCCTCTGTAACTTAAGAATTTTAGAGTCCCTGCTTATAAAGAAATCTCAACCCAAACTCCCTACGTCTGCTTTTCCCCAAAGTGTAGCTTAATTCCCAACGTTAATATTTAATTGGTTAATTAACCATGCAGTATCTAGTCTTATTATTTTCAATTTCAGTGTAAAGTTTTCAGCATTTACTTTTAATTTTACTACAAACTTTGTCGGTAACAAATAATATTAATACATTCTTCTCTATTTGTAGGTCACTGATAATGGCATGAAACAATGTCGAAGGTTTGACAATATAGAACATGGATATCAAAATGTTGGTTATTACATCCCTCGTCATCCTTTTCCTCCTTATGATGAACATAGTGCAAAACCCCTGGTAACCCTGGACTCCACATGGTGCTTTGGTTCCTTGGCCCTACTTCTAACTTTAGAGGTGGTCAAGGCAGCGTAAGTGATCATGTCCTTGAAGACTCCATTCTGAATTCAATCTCTGGAGGGTACTTGAACTTTGAACATCCAAATTCTCTCAGATGATGATCAACTACCCTTTTTGCTTGGAGAGCTCCTGTGGCTGAGTGTTGATGTAAGTCACTAGAAATAATATTTTCTAGTTCATGAAGTCCTAAATGAACAGTCAGAGCCACAAGGGTATTTTTAACTAAATTTCAAACATTTTGTGGCTTATTGTATGCAGCAGCGTGATCTGTTATACATGTGGCAAGAAGATAAATGTCTTGGATAGATTTCTTATCTTGGTAGTGAAAGCACTAACAATGGTCGGTTACAATATGATGTCAATCATCGCCTCGGCCTTCCACATGAGATAGACTTTTTTTACAAATTATTTTTGCTAGCTGTTGATATCTATGTAGAAGGGCAAAACTATGGATAATTTAAATGCTGGTGCTCCCTGTCTTGTTAAATGATTGTAAAACAGTGACTTGAATAGCTCATCAACTACTTGCTACCAAATGTCTGCACAGGATGATGGGCTGTTGCTAGCATGACCACATATTAAACAGCGGTTACACAAAATATGACTTAAGATATATTGGTTGTATAGTTCGCGACTGCCCACTTCATCTATATGGTCACATTGCTTATTTTCCTGAAGTTAACCCTGCAAACATGGTGGTTTTGGTGGGTAACGACCCTGCCTGGAGGATAATCCCAGGAAGACAGTGTTTTTTCATGGAAGTTGATCAATCAGATAGAGAGCTACAATGGGTTGGGGAAAGTTGCAACCTGAGTCTTCGTCTAGAGACCTCCTAGACCCTATATAGATCTGCAGGATTGGAGGTTAAAGGGCAGGTGTGGTTATGCACTGTGCTTGATTGTGATATACAGCATATAGAGGTCACATTTTCAGATACCTACTTACAAATTTTCCCGACTCATCCAACTTTAACCTATCATCAAAAATATATTACCAGCCTACCAACCAGAAGTACCGTCGGCCATAATAAGTGAGATCGTCGGCACCAATTATGTTTTTGATCAATACTGGTATCAGCAATATTTTACAACATGATTTCTTCTTTTTGAGTGAGATATACAACCATGTTCCTACACTTATCCACCGAGTCCTATTCACATAGTCTGCCCGACATTTAATACCGCACAGAGCGAGGCAAAATGTAATGACAGCGAGCCATGACTTATTAGCGCCACTGTACCCATGATACCTTTAGCCAAATCTACTTATCAACCTGACCTACTGCCTGTACAGACGGTAATCAAACCGATCTTCCCCCTACTCAGTTTACCTTTAACATTTTCCCGTCTGTCCATCTTCCGCCTCACCACCTGATTGACAGTGTCAAGAGAGGAGGAGGAGGGAGAGGGAAAGATGAGAATAATGATAAGAAGCAGAAACAATAACAAATGATTTGGAAGTAGGCAATAGGTTATGATGATAATGAGGAAGATGGACCATATAGGAGGGCGAATTATTGAAAGATGATGTGATAATGTTATCATCTCACCAGTAGGAAATAGAGGAAAATTAAATCGGCAAATTAATTGAATTTAACCGATCTAAAAGAAGATAATGTCCAACTAAGTTTAGTTAACCCATTATTCAAATAAACTAGTTTAACAATAGTTTAACACAATTGGATAACAATCGGCAAGAATTAAGATAATTAACTCAACTGAACCAACTCTGGTATATATATATATTATATGGTCATGCGTGGGGTGCAGGGGGGGTGTATATATATTATATGAGGACGGCCCATGCAACCTATCGTTCTTATTTCTCTTTGTCTCTCTAAACCAATATTCCGTAAGATGTTGCTGTGTCGCAGAAAGTCAACACTCGAATCTATCGCGAATAAGTCCACAAAAGGTGTGGGGGGGTCGGGTCGCTGCTATCTACGAGTCAAGAAGTCGGGGGAAATAGATCATATAACGAAATCAGTTATGTCAACAAACGATATGGGGGAACGTCTAGTAGAATATATGCTTAATAAGTAGGAACGCTGACCCGATTGTAGGTTGTTGGCTCGGGCAAAAATTACCTTAACTGTGACTAAACGCGATTCGATCGCGATCGGGGGGAGTGAGGGGATTTAAAGGGCCCACCCGGTGGTCCATTTTGAGTAGATAGAGAGGAATAGAGATATAGATAACGGATGGGTTACCTAGCAGTTTACATATATACACAGACGACGCATAGACGTGGCGGTGCCCTACTAGGTAGTCCGGGACTTAATGCTAAAATAGGATTTGCTACAAAGTGGAAGGCAAGGGATAGCAAAGCAGGAAGGCTCTCTCCCCACCCACCACAACCTCCCGGACGCAGTTGTCGGCCTAACTTAAGTTGGGAGAAACAAGTCCCCCAGTGTGCAGAATGGTGGGAGAAATATTGGGGCAGCGTACTGGGGAATTCCTAGTAAAGAACAAATTTGAAGAAATATTTATATACCTACTGGATGCGTATTTGTTTTATTTTTGTTTAACCTATATTATTCCAAGGGAGAGAGAAGAGAGATAAGAATTGCCAGTATGTCATACGAACGCTAAACATTGTAAATCTTGGCACTGTGAAAGCCAGAGCGAGGTTAATTCCCGATAACTGATGCTATGGCATGAATAAGTCAAAAGTTAGAAAGTTGATTGCCAATAGTCTAAACAAAATTGAAGCATCTCTTAAAAGTATTTACAATAGCACTATTTATAATCGATGAAGATTTGTAAAAATGAATAAAGTTCTTTATTGGTTAGTTATTTAGTACTGATGTATTGTGATGAATTGAGAAGTTTCCCCTTGCTAAGATAATGGAACGGGTGATGGGTGCTACTTGTTTTGCATGTAATACACGTCTGGTTTTGAATTGACTGTGTTTTAGAAATGTTTGAGTTATGCACAATTTGAAGGTGAATGTGAAGAATAATAACGCCATAGCCTTTGAGAATAGGGAGAATGAATGGGATAGAAAAATTTAATAATGCGAGCTCTTTTAAATCTCTTGGCAGTTTGATGAGTAATGCTATCGGGAAACATTTTAGACAAAATTCAAGTAGAGTGCAACAGGGTAAGAAGGTTGCTGGGGGGGTATGTTAACCCTTTCAAGTACCATGCTGAACTGTTTTTAACTTTTCTTCTGGCTAACATTAGAAGATATATTTAATTTATGAAGTTTCAGGAAAGTTCATTGAGATAACAATTAACTCCTTTGCAGTCCTATCATTTAAATTATAAGCTAAAGAACATCGTCCTAATCAGTACTGTGATTATAAGCTAAAGAACATCGTCTAATAGTATCCTGTGATTATAAGCTAAAGAACATCGTCTAATAGTACTGTGATTTATAAGCTAAAGAACATCGTCTAATAGTACTGTGGATTATAAGCTAAAGAACATCGTCTAATAGTACTGTGATTATAAGCTCAAGAACCTCGTCTAATGTAGTACCTGTGATTATAATCTAAAGAACATCGTCTAATAGTCCTGTTTTTATAAGCTACAGAACATCATCGTCTAATAGTACTGTGATTTATAAGCTAAAGAACATCGTCTAATAGTACTGTGATTATAAGCTAAAGAACATCGTCTAATAGTACTGGGATTAGAAGCTAAAGAACATCGTCTAATAGTACTGTGATTATAAGCTAGAAGAACATCGTCTAATAGTACTGTGATTATAAGCTAAAGAACATCGTCTAATAGTACTGTGATTATAAGCTAAAGCACATCGTCTAATAGTACGGTGGATTATAAGCTAAAGAACATCGTCTAATAGTACTGTGATTATAAGCTCAAGAACATCGTCTAATCTACTTTGAGTTATAAGCTAAAGAACATCGTCTAATATTACTGTGATTAGCATAGACCGAAAATTCCGCTATCGTGGCCTAAAGGGTTAAGTGCAGTGACAAAAGCAAATATCGTGATAATAAGTAACTCTTAGCAACTTAGGAACAGGGGATTGGGTGAATTCAAAAATTATATTTTTGAACAAAAATAGTCCCTATATACAATCTGTCATATACATAAGTAAGGAAAACTCCGTTTGCATGGGTGTGTTCGTGATGCTTGTTTATAATTCCAAAACGCTCTGCTTCCCCTGGCTACATATTGATGCTAAAATTATGTCGAACAGACCGTATTCTTCCTTGGCACTGAGTTATGACATACAATACCCTAAACAAACGTTTGACCTGACAATGTTGGCAGTGTGTAGGCTGAACTGTAGGAGTAGCCTGTAGTGGATCTACAGGCTACTCCGACAGTTCAGCCTACACACTGCTAGGTGGAGCGATAGATTTAACTGCAGAAGGTCGGGAGAGCTGTTGTCTTCATGTTGCCGTATGGGAAAGTTGCAAGAGGAAGACTTTGAAGTTATTAAACATAGTAACCAAATGAATAGTGTCACACTGATTAACCCCTAAGTGTCAGCGCGCAACATAAGTCGAGTAGTAATAAATCTGGACTATCTGGTCGGCGCTCGACATCAGGTCGTGTGGCAATTTCAGCACGTAATGTTTGCTGCAAGAGAGAGACAAGTGGTGGCAGGAGAGTAGCGAGCGTATGACTGCTCCAGACCACCGCGGCGAACCTACTGACACTAATCCCACCTCCTCCCATCCCTCTCCGCACCTCGCTATATACGGAAGTGTATGGTGAAAGTGCCGAATTCCATTCTTTTTTGCACTCGCGTTGCGCGGTTTGTTGCAAGAAAACTAGCCATCATAAAAGGATCGTTATGGTGTCATTGGAAAGCTCCGTTTTATGCCCTTTCAGGGATAGATACTTGTTTTTAGCTCTGTTCTGTATTTAGGCATGAAAATGATCACGTAAACATGCCCTCTTTTGGCTAAAAACACCCCGCTGGGCGGTACATATAAAATAAACCCGCTAGCCCGCTAATCTAGTGTTAAGAAGGTATACACAAATTATTTGGAAGGGGGAGAGGAAGGGTAGCCCGAGAATGAGTTGTGGTGGATGAAGGTATGTAAGGGAGAATTGTATGATTTGCATTTATAGGAAGCAAATCAGACAATTCAATTACAAGAAATTGAAGTCCAGATATAAACACACAAAACACAAAGAAAGCACCACACAAAACCAATGTTTTTCTGAATAATAAAGAAGGTTATTGCCAACAAATTACTGCATTTGGAACAAAAGAAATATGTTTAATCAAAAGAACAGCAGAACACTAGAAATAATTAATGGAACAGAAAAAATCCTTCTCAAAGTGCCGAGCACAACAATGAATCACGCCAGCATCTTTGTGAAAGTTGACAAACCAGAAGATTCCTGTAAGCCTGGGGAACTAATTATGTGCAAGCAATACCAGACGTGAGGTTGCTTGGTTTGTTATAGATTTTGTTGTCCTTATGAGTTTTACGAATTTAAGAGGCTTTGCCTCATAAATTTATTGATTATAATGATGTTCCGTCTCATCCATGACTAATTTTGTTCTGGATGAATGATAGCGATCCTGCAATTTTTCTTAAGTCGATGTGTATGAATGAAGAAAAAGGTAAAGTTGCCTGTAACGCTGCCATCCCCCCCCCCCCTCCACCATCACCACACACACACAGCCTCCACCCAAATTGTAAGAGTAACAGAGAGCCAAATTCAAGGTATGTTAGAGTCAAAATATCTAGAACATAAGGAGTTTTGAAAAGCAGTGTAAGTCACCAGATTTACACATGATATATGAAGGAGATAGTCCTTTCCAGAGCTTACTTGTGGAATGAGAGATAAACTGAAAAAATTGGTTCACTCCGGGTTAGAGAGTTAAAAACAAAATAGGGGGTGGGACTTTGAGAATAAGTTGCCACTATGAGAATAGGTTGTTGGTTGGCATGTATAATAGATAGATGTAGTACTTGGTTGAATTGTAGACGTCTGGTAGATTATGTTTGGTAGATTATGGTTAACTGCCCCACTAATTCTTCTCATTAGTCTGGTAGTAAAGTGCTGCCACTGTTCCCATCACCATAA